>JAANYP010002469.1:178743-218286 GCA_020465985.1 Centrapalus pauciflorus
ACCTCCAAAATTTAATCATCAAAACTCTCTGGTTGGAAGTGCAGAATGATGCTCTATTTAGAGAATCTGGATGTACAACTGCCAGAGATAGTGAGGAGGGTCCCTATGTGCCAACCTCTGTTACTACCATAACTCCAGCGGTTGAAGGAGCTGCTCCTGAAATCAGGACCTTTGAGAAAGCAAAGCTCAATGGTCTGATGAAGACAAGAGATTGTGGCTCTGGATGCAAAGGCCAGAAACAACCTGGTCATTTCTCTCCCTGATGTGTTCAAGCAGGTTGAGAAAATGAAGACAGCAAAGGAGATGGGGATACTTTGTGTACCGTCTATGTGGACCCACAATCACACTGGACAACAGGATCAACAATCTTGTTAGACAGTATGAACTCTTCTTTGCTAAACCAAAGGAGGCTCTCACTGAAACCTAAACCAGTTACCGCTCTGTAAATGATCTCAAAGCTGTTGGGATCACCAGGACAGTCTTACCCTGGTGAATAAATTTCTGGACATTTTACCTGAAGAGTGGAACTACTTTTCAACAATCCTAAGGAACTCAGGTACTATCAGAAGTATGGATCTGGTCAATCTGTATGGATCCTTGCTGAATGATGAACAGTCAAGGCAACAAAAGAGAAATGCCTTGGAAATGTCCAAAAGAGGTGCAGCCTTTGTGGCTAATGTGAGACAGCCTGTAAATCAGGTGAGTGATGTGTTCATTCAACCTGATCAACAGGATGATGAAAAGGAGGAGGTGTGCAGACGAAGAAGATGCTGCAGATCTTGCGAACAAGATGATAAGAAAATGATAGCCATGCTTGTCAAAAGTTCAACAAGAAAAGTTTGGAAGAAACATGCTACAAGGAGCTCAGGTGCTGGGAAAAAGAAGGCATTTGACAAATCCAAAGCTGAGTGCTTCAAATGTGGCAAAACTGGTCACATAGCTGCTGACTGTGTGTCAAAAGCTGTTGGTCAGTCATCCAAACCCAACAAGACAACAAGGATGATGGTTATGGGTTAAGTACCTTATGGCCATGGCTAAGCTGAGGAAATTGGAAACTCATGTGTCTTCCAATCGCCAAAAGGGACGTATGGCAAGACATGTGACTGAGGGAATCTGATTCATCTCTGATGAAGAAGATAATCAATGTCTGATGGCAACAATGATGTCCGTTTGCCCATAGAGCCATTGTCATAGTAAGAAGAATTTGCAGCACTGTTGTCCATGGAAACTTGGGAGAATGAGAGATCTAGAATGACACACACTCTAAACTGCTCTGATACCAGTTGTAGGTCCCGAGAGGTTCCCAAAGTATATAGTTATAAGCTGTAGAGGGAGGGTGAATACAGCAATTTAAAAGACTACACACTCTTTTCTCAATGTTTGTATGTATTATCAACAATTTGTTAATTACAAACAAGCTTGAATGCGGAATAGTTCAAGCTGAGATGACAGATACAACAGTATGCTCACTAGTCTAAGACAAACTCAAACTAGTATACAATGAATACACTCACTAAGAAGCACTCACTGTGTTTACAAGACTTAAGGGAACAGCTTATGTAAAACAACTTAGACACACAGATGCTGGTTTACACAGAAGACTTGCATGCATGAAAATCACACTTGCACGTTCACTCTTGGTTTCAGCACTTAGCTTTCTTCACACTTCTTTCTGTCCTTAGAAGCTTCCTTTTATACTCACTCAGAGGATCTAAGAGAAACATCTTCATTGGACGGAATGAAAAAGGAGAAGTCTTGTTGAAAAGACAACATAACCTTTTCTGCACTTTTCTGAAAAGCAGACTTGTCTTCACATGTGCAGAACTTTTGTCTTTTTACTTTGTCTACCGTTGCATTGCCTTTAACTAATTTAGGAATGTCAACTTTGCGTCTTTCTTCCTTGTAAAGGCCTATTTTGATATAAGAAAAAAAGGTCTGTCACCCTTTTTCAAATAACCTTTTGTCTTCATGTTACAGAACAGCGTGGGCAGGCTGAGCAGTTCTGTTTTCCCCTTTGTCTTCGACTTTGTAAACTGATCTTGTAGTCAAAAACAATACTTGATGACTTGGAAACATATTCCATAAAGTGTTTAGCCTGTTCACAAAGAACAGGTTCTGTTCACAAAGAACAGAACACTTTAAAAATGCCCAAGCTGCTCAACAGTGTAGAGCAACGTAGACAGTTTATGTCCAGCCTGTTCAGCAGACAGAGCAGCTTGGACAAACTGTCTTAGTTGCAACACATGCAACATATAGAACAGCTTTAGACTGATATTGCAAATCATTTTCAGGATTCAATAAGGCATATAACAGGCCTTAAATTCAACCTTCAAATGCATCAACAGGTTTGATTATAAATCTCCCCCTCAGATGTAGAACAGGTTTGACTGAGGCCTTTTTGTGCCTAACACTTACTAACAATAAAGTCCACCACTCCTATAAAGTCGAAGTGTTGTCGGCACTGATTTACTATACCTCATATCTATTATCACATAATTATATCATACTTTCACATAAAAAGATTGACTTACTAATTATCTCAACTAATTAAACACAGATTCATTCCATGTTAATGACAATTTGTAATGAAGATTCAATTAGAAAGCAACAACAAAAAAAAGTCTCAAGGGAACGTTACGGAGATCATAATTGGGAGACGATGCTTCCAGTACAATTATTCGTACTCGGGCGTAGCTTCAGCCTCGGCAAAAGTAGCCTTCCATTGAGGGCATTCGTGAATTATGTGGCCTACATAACCACATTTCTGATAAATTAAACATCACATTGGACATCTCGGTCGAATATGTCATGACTCTCCACATTTATGACACACTAGGTCGACCTTCGAACAATCTCATTTAAGAAACTTTATACACTTCGAAAATCAATGTTGATATTTAGATCTCGAAGACTGGGCTGAGAACGACGTCTCGGCGGAGAGTAAATATAAGGTTACGAATAAAATCAACCTCCCTCGGTTAAACCACACATAAAGGTCAACCTAATTCATTAGGAAGTATATTCATAGATCCCTTTGAAGAATGGACCTCGCGGTCCAGACAAGACAATTCATAAAAGATTAATTGGCTTCTATATCATAGCCACATACAAAGAGTGTGTCTTCATGTCAACTCATGTGATATTATGCTTATGTAGCTACCACAATACTCTCATGACATGCATCTTATCATCAATCGACCCAATCGGTCGTTACACCTATCCTATCAAGGATCAATACGTCTTCAAATCCAACAACTAGGGTACATTTATCCGTATTTTACTCTCAAATATCATCAATACACTTACCATTATAAAATAACAATGTCTAACCCAATGTCGACCATAGATAATATATATACTTCAATTGTACATATCATCACACAAAATTAGCATAAGTCTACCCAAAGTATCCCCATCTAAGGCCAAAGTTCAAACCTATGTTTGTTGTCATAATGTTTGCCTAGGTGGGTCACTATAAGCATCATCCAAGGGTTCAAGGGTGAGTATCGTGCACTATACTCAGTCGACGAACCGCGTCTCTAATACCAAATTGAAACACCCATACACAATAATACTTTTTTAAGTATAATTAACAATAATGAGTACAATAATACTTGCGGAATTAGGGTAGAATTAAAAATTTTACAGCCAACGCATCATAAGCGATGCATCCGAATAATAACTATTAATGTCTACAAGGTTACAGGTCATGATCCTGCAAACGGATTGTTAAGGCCGAGAAGTCGGCTACCCAAACCCAACACAATATCCAAGTCATACCATTAGTCTGGAATCTAATATCTTCAACAACACAGATGGAATATATGCTTCCCGCTCAATAGCTCAAAACCTGTAAAAAGGTGAACAACTATAGGGTAAAGAACAAAAGTTGTTTAGTGAATTCTAAGATTAATATAAATAACAATTACAAAATAATTATGTCTATCCAACACATATTTCCTATCAACCAAAACGTTTATTCAAAGATGGCCAGTACCATGTTAGAAAGGGATCACCTAGTCCTCGTTGAGGACTATCGGTGTCCCACATCAATTGTTGATTTATTAGAATTAACAACGAGATGCCTCACCTCGCAGAGGGCTATTGGCTTTCTAAAATATAACACCATTGAACCACATTTCACTGAGAACTATTAGCATTCTAGACATTATCATTATCTTATGTTCCACTGTCACCGCCCAGCCTAGCCGAGTCAAGGTGGGAAACCAACTCAAATTTTGGGGTCCACTACACTGCTCGACATCATCAAGCCAAAGTGGGGATAACAACGCATGTCATAGTACCACGTTGTAACACTTTTACAAAGTTGCCTTAGAAAGTAGGCATGTTACATTACCAGAGTATGTATTGCTAATGACTCCAAATCAAAGGTGATGAAAAACATGCTTGCGGCCCAACGTGTCATAATCATATCCACGAAGGCGGCCCGTTGCCATCCTCACATGATGCAAACACCGCCACTAGAATATAAATCTTGCTTGCGGCCCAACACGACCAATCATCATCGCCCTTAGGAGGCCCGTTGCCATCCTCACATGTGATAATCCCATCCCAATCCAATAACCACATACCCCATGGTCGTCTAGGGTTCCCTATCAAAGTCGGGGGCGGTATTGCCTCTATCAAAGTACGAGGTTATCCCTGTCAAAGTTGGGACTTCCGACAATCCAAGTATGTCGGCCATCTGGCATCCAACGAGGCCAAGAATATTCCATGGACTCCTAAAAGGGTCCAAATCATATATCACAACATATTAGGGTTCAAGATGACTCATGAGAGTCTATAATGGTCCATAACACCAATTAAAAGAAACCACCCATGTTGTTCTACTAACCATTCTTCATTAACGGTTCTATACATCATCGGGGCCTTTCTATTAAACCTACCGATTAAATAGCCCCTTATCGCGATCCATAATCAATTAGATTGTCACGAAGGGTGACCCAATATATATAACTTAGAAGCGTCATGCATACAACTCAACTACTATTAGTCAATCACAAAAGTGATTAGTCCAACCTACGAGATCATCAAACGTGAATTACCAACTTCCAATAAATATAATTCATACAGATAAGCGATTAGGAATACTATATGAAATGCATAACAAACCAATCCACAATGATGTCAACTATCATGGCAATTCACTTTTCAATTAATGATTTATCAATATAGCATATGAATTTGCATGATCAAATAGCATATTATTATGGATGGTCACATATCATGTTATCAACAATGACATAAACAACAATTAACATGTAATCATCATTCTACATTAGTCCTAGAACTCAAAGTGATCGGTTTAGTAGGATTTCAAAGCCTTCCAAGGATATTACAATAGCCCCAAAGATGGCTAAGTCTTGCGATCAAGCCCCTTTCCACTCAATTGACCTATAAGCATCCATAAAGCGTACACGTAAGCCCCCGAACACAAGAGAAGCCCCTAAGAGTGTGCCAAGGGTATTGGGTTATCAAACCAAAAGTATTAAGTTCATATGAGGCCATAGGAATTCTGGAATCGATTCAAGGCCATCAAACCCTTTAAACACTCAATTTTGAGGTACAACAAACGTATAAGACCCAAGCATCGACCCCTGACCAAACAAAACTATTTTTTGGGCCAGAAACATGGTCATGGTATAACCAACGGGTAGGTCATGCTGCTACCCGCTACTGGACAGCTCCAAACTCATTTTTTTTACACAAATGCACTCGAAGTCCCTAAAACTTCCATTAACGTTTCTGTAACTTTGGAGGGACTTTTCCAACAACATTCATAGCATATTAAGGTCACTTTAACATCTCTAAACATATTAGAATCATTTCATAACATTCCATGATTCCATTGAGCTCATACGGACTACAAACGAGTCCTAAAATTACCGAAAACTCCAACCGACAACTCCAAGCTTCAATTGAGTTTGTATCCAATTCCTTATGAATGTTAAACATATTTGGGCTATTTTTAGGCATTAAATTCATAATTAAACATAAAGACCCTATTAAAAAATGCTTGGGTACTCATTGAGACATTTCACCGAACACTTGGCTTGCGATTTAGGATTAAAACACCAACTTGAGCCTTTGCTCGAGTTTAACCCCAACAAATACTTGAAATCAATAATATAACAACATTAGACCATTTTACGCCCTTCCCACACATTTAAATAGTGAAAGATCATTTATAAGTTCATATGAACTCTTTTGAGTTCACAAATGGGTTAAAACCCAAATCACCTCTTCAAAGCTACAAATGAGCTTCTACCTAATTCCATTTGATTCCATATCAACATTTAACATATATGGATCAAGATTGAGCATATTTATCCTACTAAAACATCAAACCCAAAATCATAACCCATTGGAGCTCATTTGAGTCCTAACTTGGGTTCAAACCAAAACTAACTCAAACTACCAATGTTGTTGCATATTATGGCTCCATTTTTATCATATAACAACATATTAAAAGATTGGAGCCGTTACAAAATATTTCAACATGAACCCATTCAGGGTTTTCATCTCCAAAAATGGAGGAATAGAGAGAAGATGAAGGAGAGAATGGAGAAGAAGAGTGTAGGGGATGATTATACCTTCAATGATGCTTCAATCTCCACCAAAACACTAGCCAAAATGTTGCAAATCCCAAACCCAAGCTCCTTTTTCTCTCTTTTCTTCAAAAGATACAAAAACAATGAATGTGTGTGTGTATTTTGGTGAAGATGGATGATTTTAAGGAAGAGGGGGGAGGGGTTTTGGCCTTTGGCCACCTTAACCCTCCAACTTTCATCTCTTTACAATACACACCTCTCCCACTAACCATCTTTTATTTGCAAATAAAAACTACAATGCTATAAGATGCTACAATTGAATAATTCAATACCCAACTAAGTAGTTTTGACATAATTATATTATAAATATATTCAAACACCACACTAATCACTTTTTATGTCACAACTAATCATTATTTATCGTCAAAGTACATTACCTATTATTGTCAATTCAATAGCTAACCAACATTATATTATTCAAGTCCCAATAATAGCATACTAAAATAATACTCTGCAATTATCTCTAAATATTGCTCTTATGTCCACGATTATAATTGTTCAATAAAGTTAGTTACCTCTTTAGTCAATATTACTATTATCTCCAATTAATAATAATTATTCCAATAATTATATTAATTCAACATTATTAGGAATATAATTACGTCCTAATTATTTGCGGTGTTACACAAGCCACGATTGATTCGGTTGATCCTTCTGTTGTAAGAGTTTGATTTAGAAATTAAGGATAAGAATGACACAGAAAATGTCGTTGTCGATCACTTATCATGGTTTCAAATAATCCCAACAGATTCTACTTATCAAATCACGGACTCCTTCCTTGATGAACAATTACTGTCAGTATCCAAAATTCCTTGGTTTGCGAATTTAGTTAATTATTTCATATCAGGGAGATTGCCAGAGCATTGGAACTCACAACAAAGAAAATATTTTTATGCTCAAGTAAGGAAATATATTTTGGATGAGGTTGATTTATTTAAAATAGGAGCAGATCAAATTATTAGACGATGTGTCCCTGATTCTGGACACGAAGATATTTTTAAACACTGTCATGCATATGCATGTGGTGGCCATTTTAGTGCAAAGAAAACTGGCCACAGGATATTGCAGTGTGGGTTCTTTTTGCCCACAATCATCAAAGATGCCTATGAATTTGTTAAGGGATGCTTAAGATGTTAGCAAACTGGTGGAATCGCGAGAAGGGATGAAATAGCTATGACCCCGATTCTAATTGTCGAGATATTTGATGTATGGGGTATTGATTTTGTGGGACCCTTCCCTAAATCATTTAGGTACGAATACATCTTAGTTGCAGTAGATTATGTTTCCAAATGGGTGGAAGCAGAAGCTACATGAACTAATGATAACCCGGTCGTGTGCAAATTTGTTAAAATAATTATTTTTGCAAGACACGGTATCCCTCGAGCTATCATCAGTGATGGAGGGTCATATTTTAAAAATCAACATTTTGCCAAACTCCTTAAGCATTACGGAGTTAATCATAGAATAACAACGCCTTATCATCCGCAGACCAGCGGACAAGTCGAAATTACTAATAGAGAAATCAAGAGAATCCTCGAAAAGACAGTGAGACCTGAACGAAAGGATTGGTTGCAAAAACTAGAGGACGCTCTATGGGCATATAAGACTTGTGTACGATAAGCTTTGCCATCTTCCAGTAGAATTGAAACACAAAGCTCTATGGGCAATTAAAAATACAAATTTTAATTTGCACGATGCCGGTGTTGATAGAAAATTTTAATTAAATGAATTGGAAGAGAAAACAAAAGTCTTCCACGATAGACTTCTTAAAAAAATAAAATATTTACTAAAGAAAACGTAAATGGACAGGTCCATACATTGTAAGCGAAGTCTACCCGCATGGTGCATAGAAATTCAAGATCAAAAAGGTGGTGAACTATATAAAGTCAATAGACATAGACTTAAATTATATGTTCAATGGGTCACCGATAATATGCTAGTCTCTGAACTCATTAGACTAGAAAACCCAAAAGATAATTAATTAGTATAGGAGCAGTACGTCTGGCTGAAGACATAAAACTTAGCGCTATCTGGGAGGCAACCCAGAGTACGTTTATTATTTGAGTTTATTTGTTTTTAGTGTGTTTATGTGTTAATTGTGTGTTCCTAACTAAGTTGGGGAGGAATTTTTCTCCCGAACACAGTTGGGTTTATTATTAGGATCCCCATGACAAAAATTAGAATTGTAAGCACGCAGCCCGTATTATTTTAACCCGATTTAATGTGCGTAAGTTGGGGAGAGTACCCGTAAAAATATAAAAACTGAAGAATTATGGTTACAGATCAGCATGCGCCCCAGATAAAAAATCTGGAGGCCCGGGCGCAGGGCTACGCCCAGCCTACGCCCTAACATGCTTAAAATATTATAAAAACAATGCCCTACGTCCCATATGACATAAACCCTAAAAACTGATTCCAGAGCAGCAGTTGTCGATTTTATAAGCCTAAAACCTTACAAAAAACGTATGTTCTACGTCAGATCTTCAATCTAACGCTACTTTTTTGCAAGAATCAGCAAGGTATACTCCTTTGAATGCCATATTTTTAGTTTTCACGTGTTTTAGTTTATTTCGATCAAGCATGGGATGAAAACTTTTTGGGTTTTGCACTATTTTCATGAAAAATGGTTAATAATAATTTTTTATATATTTGTTTAATTAATAATATTTATGAAAAAGTTTAGAAATTTCTAGTTATTCCAAATATGTTTTATTTTATATTTTTAAAAAGTATGGTCTATGGGTTATTTTTAATTGTTGAATTAAAAGATTATCAAATCATGCATTTATAGGATTACATTTGGCTCACAATTGGCGGTGAGAATTAGGTTAGTTCATTAAAACGAAAAATGGGTTTTCATTATTCATGCATAATTATTTACAAAACCCAAATTTTAATACATTAATTCTCCGTTTGATTGTAGATGTCAAACCAATATCATGCTAATGGTAATCGACCCGTTAATACCTGTTTTACCCATACCCCTATAATGAGAACGATTGACCCTTGGAAAGTCCGCTTTGAGAAGCCCCTCAACGCGGAATTTCCCGTAGTCCCTCCGAACACTAACAATGGTAAACCCCCTAGGTTTTACATCGAGAGGACCTTGAAAGAACCTGACTATGAGGGTTATGAAATATTAGAGTGTTTTGAGATATTGGGATGGGCTAGAGCTATACAATGAGAACTCCCATATATCCACACTAGTCTGATCCATCAGTGGTTCGCTACTGTTCGAAAAATAGACGGATATGAGGACCATGACTTTGAGCTCACGGGAATAGCAGGAAATAAGACGGTGACTATCTCTAGGAAAATCCTTTGTGACGAATTTCGTATAGATAGAGATATTCCAGGGCCTAGGGAATTCTTGTCATCTTTGGATCTTCAGAGAGGTAGAGCGAGAAAGATTGGTGCGTGGTCTAAGAAATGGGATGGGATGATAGCGACAGTATTTGGGATGTCGATGGAGGAGACGAGAGCGTATGTCCACTTTAATAGGGGGGATTTATTTTCACCAGCTAAGGTGCTGTGGAAATTTGTTATTTTTAACTTACTTCCCAGACACCAAGACACTACTGCTGTTAGATCCCAGGAGGTACTTTAAGTGCATGCTTTAATGACTGGATACCCGACCATATCTTCAGGGTACATAATAATGGAAAATTTGTAGGAGTGTAGTGTCACGGGTCAAGGGATGAATTATCCACACTACCCCATGTTAACTAAATGATTTATTATTGAGAAAGCGGTGTCGGAACAATTGCCGATTAAGTACCTTAGTCCCAATGAGATATGGTTCACTAAACTTAGGATGTTAGGGCTAGTTTTCGAGAGAAACCATTTAGGATACCAAATCCATTGCCCTAAAACCTCAAAGTAACCATGATCCCATTCATTGCCACCGACTATTCCGAGGAAAGACCAAACAACAAAGGGAAAGCTAGAATGGAGGTAGATGACGAAGAGGATGAAAGGCCATGGAAAAGAATGACAACCGAAGAATTGCTGAGATCTCAAATCAATATTTTGAAAGATGTCATGGGTAGCATACTGAACGCGAACAAAGACTTGGCACATAATATTGAGATGTTGCAAGAGGAGCAAAAGAAACATGAAAAGTTGTTCCAAGTGCATTCGGATAGGCTCACAAACATCCATATGACGGTCGGGGAGTTAGAAAAAGTGGTGATCCCTCCGAAACAGTTTTAATTCATTATTAAATATATGGTTGGTTGTTGCGTGATAAACAATTAAGTTTTATATGGTTTGTTTAATTTCTGGTGTGGTGTGATTTCCGAATTGTAATCGTACTTTTCTTTATTTTATTTGGTTGTTTGTTTTATTTATTAAGTGTGGTGTGATATTTCTATTTTAATGAAGAGTTTGAATTTTAATTTTATTTGAATTATTTGCAATGTATTTGTGAACAAGGAATGGGTACCATTTTATAATAAATTGATTAAGTGATTATAGTGCTCAAATGTGACGAGGACGTCACAAAGGTCTATGTTGGGGAGGGTAGAGTTCTAAGAATGGTTAATTGATTTCGCCGCCACAAAAAATTTTAGACCACATTTTTAATCACAAATAAGAAGGATATACTGCCCCGCGTACCAAAAACAAGTAAAGAATCAAATTTTCAGAATCTTGGCCGCAAGAGGGGCGCAAGGCTACACGGCCTACGCCCCATCGTGGTTAAATAGCTGAATTTTTCTCATTCTTCATTTTTTCACAAACCCTAAACCCATTCTCTCTACGGCTTGTATGCGGCTACCCCATTTTTGTGTCATTTTTTGTGCTAAAATTTGCAAATCTAAGCTCCAAAACACCTACATTATCATATACAAAAAAGATTTATGCTAGAAAACTCTTGTTTGTGGGTATTTTCATCCACTTTGAAGGTTTTTGGGTGAAGAAATGGGTGAAGCAAAAAGTTAAATTTTTATCATTTAAAGTCTCCAATCTTGAAGGTTAGTGTTTTTATTGAGTAAATGCAACTTATTTCATACTTTTTTGAGCAAAATGAAAGCTTGAGCTTCATGGTCATCCATGGAGTTTTCATGGTGATTTTGATTTTTTAGAGTCAAAGTACGTGAAATTGCATGATTTTAGAGATAACCTTGATTTATGTATGATGAGATATATGCTTAGTTGATAATTATAGTTAATTTGCCATGTTTAATTTCTGAGAAAATAATTTGGTTTATAAAGTTGATTGCCTAAATATGCATATAATGTATGAATTATAAAGTGGGCAATTAGCTAGAAAATAATTTTATGTGCTAAATGGATTTTATTGATATATGATATATGTTTAGTGCTTAAAATAATGGCAAATTATAGACAATAATTGAGATGTGTTAATTTGAGCGTAAAAAGTATATATATGTATCTGCATCTTTAAATTGAGCGTAATTGTGCAAAATGTAATTATATGTTACATTATTTGATTTATCTCATACATTGTGGATTAGTCGAAAAAATTGTAGATGTCACGAAGAACACGCCAACGATCTCATCCCGTAAATGTACCCATAGATTGGACCCCTAACCTTTTATTGTCACAGCACCCCGATGACTTTGAGGATTATGGGATTTCATACCTCTTTGACTTTCTGGGGTGGCAAAGCATGTTTGATTTGGGCGGCCCCGTGTGTAACCACTGGCCTAAAAATATAAGGTATGAAACTCAAAATTAAACTAAATATAAAACTCGGATAATGAAGTAATAAACTCGAATGAAGTTATATGAATCTCGAATCATAAAACTCGAATGGTGTTGTATGAATCTCGATGGAAGAAGTAACAAACTCGAATAATGATATAATGAAACTCGATTAAGTGAAGACCTAAACTCGAATGACACTTTGATGAAACTCGAATAAAGAAAGGATTTTCTCGGATGATGCTGTATAAAACTCGAATGATGAAGATACAAATCTCGATTTCTAAGGGATGAAACTCGAATAAAGAAACATAAAACTCGAATAAAACTACATAAAACTCGAACAGTTAAACAAAGAAACTCGATTAAAGAAGCAAGAAACTCGGGCAATGTTGTATAAAACTCGACCATAGCTATATGAAACTCGAATGACAAAGGCATAAAACTCGATCAAAGGGTGACAAAACTCGGGCATTATGTTATAAAACTCGATTGACACAACAACAAACTCGATTCACACTTGAATTGAGTTTAACATTCCAGAAATTTTTCTAAGTATGTATGTGTATATATATATATATATATATATCAGTATTTATTATTGCCACCTCTTTTGCACGCCTCTTGTACTTTTATTAATATAAAAATTGAAAACCCATACTACTTATCACCCTAAAAAGTAAGTTGTCCGTTAAAGGACAACTAGATGTACTTTTGTATTATTATATTAATAAACAACATGCAACATACAATTATGAAATCGGCCACACCTTTTTGTCCAACACTCAACCGAAACACCTTTTTACTTTTCATTATTTCACTAAAATTTTAAATTACTTTATCTTTATTTTAATAACCCTTTTTCTTCTATAAATAGAAGACAAACCCATTTCACAAAAACACACCAACACACATATTCTCTCTCAAAACAAAATCGGCCAAGAAGTTCAAGTGTTCTTCAAACTTTTGTAAGTTTTTCTTATTTACGTTATTTTCACCTTAAAAATTTATAAAACATGAAAAATCAAATACATTTACTAAAATATAATACTCTTCATTTACAACTCGGTTTTCATAATACTCGTGAAATTTTCCATGCAAAATATATGAATACCCTTTCATAATGATGCACATGCTCGTATATATATGCATTTTCGTATATATATAAATACATATGTACATACGTATGCATGCATGCATTAAAATGTCCTTGGAAATAAACTACTTAAAATCATTTTTGTAAATCGGAATTAATACAACAAATTATATTTTTAAATAAATTACTTGAACATAACTGCAAATCATTATCAACATTATTTATACATCACCCCCAAGTACATAAAATATTCAAACACGTATTATGATGATATTGACCCGAACTCGTAAAAATATTAGGACGAGTCTCAACTATACAATCAAGTGTTCAACTCAGATCCAAAAATATCATCAAAAATCAACAAGGTGAGTCTTCATAGTCCCATTTTCACATTACTATGTTTTGGGATGAAATACATGTTTCGTTTTTATATGGACACAAAAACTTCTCGATTCTATTATGTATTACATATGTGATCTCCGCCCTTATATCATGAAATCGTTAGTTGCATTTGTTTGCAAGCGCGAATATATTGTGGATAGATCTATTGGGAGTCATGTCCCCCACTCGGGTTAGTGGTTTAGCTAACGGCGGGTGCATATATATTCAACTCACGGTATTACGTATGGGAATACTGCTCGGGGCAAAACTCATTCTAATTAAGCTTCGGTGACATGATGGTTTATGTAATACATCTCATGGAATTTATGATTTTATAAATTCAACGCATCTGATAATGTCCATACAACTGGTCTTTTCGAGTAAACCTATGAACTCACCAACAATTTTGTTGACGTATTTTAGCATGTATTTTCAGGTAATTAAGGCAAGTGTGCCTTCGGATACACCAACTTTCAAGCTTCCGCATTTCATGGAGTCGCATGCATATTTCGAAACTAACGGAGATTTGACTGCATTATTTTTGGACGCATTAATTATGTATCAGAATCTCTGTATTACGCGAACTTCATTCCTTTCATTTTGTAAAACATTAATACATTTTTAAATTTTAATGATGTAATATTTCGAAAACGTCCATATAGTGGTCGTTCGTTATAATTATGGTTACGCTTCCGCACTCGTCACGTCTCGCTGCCAACCAAGGTAGCAGGGTGTGACAGATTGGTATCAGAGCCATAGTTATAGTGAACTAGGTTGCATTAGTACCTAGACTATAACTGTTACAAAAACTAAACTTTCTTCAAGAACTGTGAACACATATATGACAATAACATGTCGAACAATACGGTTATTATCCTCTTTGGCCCTGAGGAGGAACTCTCACAAACCAAGGTGACACTAAGATGTACTTGGGATCAGAGACCCACCCAGACCCAAATCAATGACGATGTAATGGACTCGTCAAAACACAAGGAGGGCAACTGTGACCCTGCAGCATAAATTGCTACACCATCACCACCACTGAAACCATCCCAATGAACCATTAAGAAAGTTCACCCCTAGGAAAAGGGTGTGATTAGCACTACGGGAGTCTATCCCGGTACCCCCCCCTCATCAGCCAAGCCCGCCGCTGTAGCGATGGGCGAACGTAAGACAGTGGGGATGGATGCCTCACACTCTCCAAGAGTGGAGAAACAAGGAAGGGACCCCAAGACAGTTAGAAATGCCATCTTCTTCTCAAGTACCGACACTTACCCAGGAACCTACGCAACGAACGATGCCCCTGTTGGTGGCAAGGGCCGCCAGACACGACCCCCAATTTCGACAAAATCCACCGAGAGGTCGGTGAGATCCTTGCAAGGGTTAGGTAGGAGGCAATGCAAACCCCCAATAAACCTTAGGCCAACCAGAATACCCAGGCGATTCAACAAAGACGGAATAGACAAATTATGTCAACGCCTAGCAGAGCGCAAAGCCAGTAATGTAGAACTAACCCAACGACTTAACGCTCTAGAGTACGAGGAAACCCCGGAGGCATCTCTTTATAGTATTTTCTCTAGGCTTTACTATCTGATATATCTTAGGGTAAATAAGGCTTAAGAATTTATCAGAAGATTTTTGACCACATCTTATACAAAGATTAAGTATCAAGAACTTTTATGAGGAACTAAGTTTTAACTACAACTCTGCGTAGGAAAAGATAAAGCTGTGACTACCTGCCTAAGAAATTTCAAACTCGTAGACTTATCCTCTTACCCCATTAGATACCACTTATGCATTTCTACTATTTGATACTGGTGCTGATAGGAGCTTTATATCCATTAAGTTCACTAAGCAGATAAATTCCATTCTTACACCATTAAGTGTCACTTATGCCCTTGAAGTTGATGACAGTAAGAGGCTTAAGACAAATAATATAAGTCGAGGATGCTCCTTAGAATTAGTAGGCCAACTCTTTGAAACAGACTTGATGCCCGTCAAACTAGGAAGTTTTGACGTGGTCATAGGCATGGATTGACTATCGAAAAATCGTGCGGAAATAGTGTGCCACAAGAAGACGGTTCATATACCTTTAGCTAATAAGAAGGTCCTTACTGTTCAAGGCAAAACAAGAATTACCAAAGTGAGCATCATTCCTAGCATTAGGACCCTGAAATGTTGACAGAGAGGGAGCCAAAGGAAAAGCGGCTCGAAAATATCCTTATTATTTATGGTTACCCAAAGTTTTTTTTTTCCAGAACACTTACCTGAACACCCAACATCGAGGCAATTCAAATTCAAAATTTGGCCTAGTATCAGGTGCGGTACCAATGGCTCGGGCACCATGCCGATTAGCCCCATCAATAGTGTAAGAATCGTCCAACCAACTGTAGGAGCTCTTAGATAAATGGTCTATCAAACCGAGTTCCTCGCTTTGGAGGAGCTCCAGTTTTGTTCATAAAGGAGAAGGATGGAACTTTCGGGATGTGCAGCATTTACCGAGAAATTAAATAAGCTAAAAACTTGTTTGACAAAACTCCAAGAATTAAGCTTATATTCGAAGATCGACCTAAGGTCTGGTTATCATCAGGTTAGAGTTCACAAGAAAGATATTCCAAAGACAGCTTTCAGATTCCGTCTCGGTCATCATAAATTCCTATTAATGCCGTTTGGATTAACCAGTGTCCCCAACGGTACTCATGGACCTCATCGGGTGTGCAAACCTTATTTAGACAAATTCGTGATTGTATTCATGAATGACTTTTAATCTACTCGCGAAACGAGAAGGAGCACGAGCAACATTTAAGACTGATTCTGGAATTATCGGAGAAAGAACAACTATATGCTAAGCTTTCTAAATTTGACTTTTGGTTAGGAGAGGTGAAATCCCTCGGTCACGTGAACAATAGTAAAGGAATCCAAGTCGACCCCGCAAAGATCGAGGCTATCGGGAATTGGTCAACTCTTAGAACCCCCATAGAGATACGACAGTCCTTACGACTTGCCACTTATTATAAGCAATTTTCTCAAAGATCACCAGAACTCTAACAAAACTGACCAGAAAAGACATTAAGTATGATTGGAGCAAGGATCAGGAGATATCATTTCAGTTATTAAGGCACAAACTGTGCAGCGCGCCTATTTTGTCCACACCTAAGAGGAACGAGAAATTTATAGATTACTATGACACTTCACACAATGGGCTGATGTAGAAAGATAAGGTCATAGCTTATACTTCATGAAAACTTAAGGGTCACGAGGTGAATTACACAACGCATGATCTAGATCTTGGAACAGTAGTGTTTACCCTTAAGACTTGAAGACATTAGTTGTACGGTAAGAAGTGTATTACACTCACGGACCCTAAGAGCCTCCAACACGTCTTGAACCAGAAAGAGTCGAATACGAAGTAGTACCGTTGGATGGAACTAATAAGTAATGGCAACCGTGAAAATTCGTTATCACCTGAGGAAAACTAAGGAGCTAAGCCGTTAAGAGTACAAGTGGATAAATAGTTTAGAATAAGGGCTAATAAAAATCGGTATCTCATGAATATAATCTGATTACTCTGTTTGGTGGAATAAGAAAGCTGGCTATGGATGAAGGAAACAAATTAAGATATGTCGTTTACCCCGGATCCAATAAAATGTATCATGACCTTAAGAAACTATACGGGTGGCCTATCATGAAGAATGACATTGCCAAATCGGTCAGAAAATTCCTAACACGCTCCAAAGTTAAGATAAACCATCAGAAACCATTTGGGCAATAGTCGACAACCTAACAAAATCCGCGCATTCCTACCAATCAAGAAGAACATCAGGATGAATAAGCTAGTCCAAACGTACCTCAAGGAAGTTGTCTCCGGACACGTAGTGCCTATTACAATCATTTCAGAAATGGATGGCAGATCTACATCTAAGTTTTTGGCAATTATTACTTCAAGCTTTGGATACAAACTAAGACATGAAGTACCACATATCACCCTCAGACCGATGGTCAGAATAATAGAATGATCGAAACCCTAGAACACACATTAAGGGCCTATGTAATGGATACTCAATTACCTTAGTGAAATTATCGTACTACAATAGCTATCACTCAAGTATTGAGCTGCTTCGTTTGAAGCCCTCTACTGGCAAAACTGTCGATCACCGATTTATTGGGAAGAAGTGGGAAATGGCCAAATCAATGGCGTTAAGATCATTCACGAAACAACCGAAAGGATAGTACAGATAGGAAACTGACTAAAAGTTGCCTGCGATTGTAAGAAAGTTATGCAGATGAAAATAGAAAATCCCTTGAGTTCTAATTAGGAGAACGAGTACTGATGAGAGTCTCGCCATGGAAGGGCGTGATACGGTTTGGGAAACAAGGATAATTAAACCCTCGATACATTGGCAATGCAAAGTCTTAAAGAGAATTGGCCCGGTAGCTTACCGACTCGATCTACCCCCAGAGCTTAGTAAAGTTCATAATACCTTCCACGTATCCAATCTTAAGAAATGTCTGGCAGATGAATCACTCGTGATACCCATGGACGAGCTGGAGATAGACGATAAGATGAATTTCATTGAGCAACCGGTGGAAATAATGGACCGAGAAGTCAAGAAACTCAAGCACAGTCGAATTCCAATAATAAAGGTCCGATGGAACTCTAAACGAGGTCCTGAGTTTACTTGGGAACGCGAAGATCAATTCCGAGAGAAGTACCCCCAGCTGTTCTCAAAAGTCCAAGCAGAGGAGAACACGAGCTAATTTCGGGACGAAATTCCTTCAACAGGTGGAGACTGTAACCACTGGCCTAAAAATATAAGGTATGAAACTCAAAATTAAACTAAATATAAAACTCGGATAATGAAGTAATAAACTCGAATGAAGTTATATGAATCTCGAATCATAAAACTCGAATGGTGTTGTATGAATCTCGATGGAAGAAGTAACAAACTCGAATAATGATATAATGAAACTCGATTAAGTGAAGACCTAAACTCGAATGACACTTTGATGAAACTCGAATAAAGAAAGGATTTTCTCGGATGATGCAGTATAAAACTCGAATGATGAAGATACAAATCTCGATTTCTAAGGGATGAAACTCGAATAAAGAAACATAAAACTCGAATAAAACTACATAAAACTCGAACAGTTAAACAAAGAAACTCGATTAAAGAAGCAAGAAACTCGGGCAATGTTGTATAAAACTCGACCATAGCTATATGAAACTCGAATGACAAAGGCATAAAACTCGATCAAAGGGTGACAAAACTCGGGCATTATGTTATAAAACTCGATTGACACAGCAACAAACTCGATTCACACTTGAATCGAGTTTAACATTCCAGAAATTTTTCTAAGTATGTATATATATATATATATATATATATATATATATATATATATATATATATATATATATATATATATATATATATATATATATATATATATGTGTATCAGTATTTATTATTGCCACCTCTTTTGCACGCCTCTTGTACTTTTATTAATATAAAAATTGAAAACCCATACTACTTATCACCCTAAAAAGTAAGTTGTCCTTTAAAGGACAACTAGATGTACTTTTGTATTATTATATTAATAAACAACATGCAACATACAATTATGAAATCGGCCACACCTTTTTGTCCAACACTCAACCGAAACACCTTTTTACTTTTCATTATTTCACTAAAATTTTAAATTACTTTATCTTTATTTTAATAACCCTTTTTCTTCTATAAATAGAAGACAAACCCATTTCACAAAAACACACCAACACACATATTCTCTCTCAAAACAAAATCGGCCAAGAAGTTCAAGTGTTCTTCAAACTTTTGTAAGTTTTTCTTATTTACGTTATTTTCACCTTAAAAATTTATAAAACATGAAAAATCAAATACATTTACTAAAATATAATACTCTTCATTTACAACTCGGTTTTCATAATACTCGTGAAATTTTCCATGCAAAATATATGAATACCCTTTCATAATGATGCACATGCTCGTATATATATGCATTTTCGTATATATATAAATACATATGTACATACGTATGCATGCATGCATTAAAATGTCCTTGGAAATAAACTACTTAAAATCATTTTTGTAAATCGGAATTAATACAACAAATTATATTTTTAAATAAATTACTTGAACATAACTGCAAATCATTATCAACATTATTTATACATCACCCCCAAGTACATAAAATATTCAAACACGTATTATGATGATATTGACCCGAACTCGTAAAAATATTAGGACGAGTCTCAACTATACAATCAAGTGTTCAACTCAGATCCAAAAATATCATCAAAAATCAACAAGGTGAGTCTTCATAGTCCCATTTTCACATTACTATGTTTTGGGATGAAATACATGTTTCGTTTTTATATGGACACAAAAACTTCTCGATTCTATTATGTATTACATATGTGATCTCCGCCCTTATATCATGAAATCGTTAGTTGCATTTGTTTGCAAGCGCGAATATATTGTGGATAGATCTATTGGGAGTCATGTCCCCCACTCGGGTTAGTGGTTTAGCTAACGGCGGGTGCATATATATTCAACTCACGGTATTACGTATGGGAATACTGCTCGGGGCAAAACTCATTCTAATTAAGCTTCGGTGACATGATGGTTTATGTAATACATCTCATGGAAATTATGATTTTATAAATTCAACGCATCTGATAATGTCCATACAACTGGTCTTTTCGCGTAAACCTATGAACTCACCAACAATTTTTGTTGACGTATTTTAGCATGTATTTTCAGGTAATTAAGGCAAGTGTGCCTTCGGATACACCAACTTTCAAGCTTCCGCATTTCATGGAGTCGCATGCATATTTCGAAACTAACGGAGATTTGACTGCATTATTTTTGGACGCATTAATTATGTATCAGAATCTCTGTATTACGCGAACTTCATTCCTTTCATTTTGTAAAACATTAATACATTTTTAGATTTTAATGATGTAATATTTCGAAAACGTCCATATAGTGGTCGTTCGTTATAATTATGGTTACGCTTCCGCACTCGTCACGTCTCGCTGCCAACCGAGGACGAGAGGAGAGAGAGAGAGAGAGAGAGCAGTAGGCCGCTAATGAAGTGAAGGTTCGGCACGAAGAGCCGAACAGAGGGGCTTCTACCTCGCATAGTCGAGGCAATGGCGACGTTGATCTTAGCCACGTTATGAGGCGGTTAGATGAATTAGTGGTGGGTCAAGGTGGGTTCTTAGATAACGTCACCCAGAGGTTAGACGAGACGAATGGGAGGATGACCCATATTTACGATAGAATTGATTATTTACACGAGCGAGTAGATAGGATCCAGGTTGGACAGAGGGCATTGGCATATCAAAATGCCTACTACCAGCACCAGAACTGGGCATACTGGGAGGGAGTTTGACATCACGAGGACTCCATAGCTGGTATGCTATATCAGTCATACTCGGATTATACCATGCCCAACTATCAGTCCTATGACCCTGCCGTAGATACTTACCAGTGCTATTTTGGCGCATGGCAGGCAGGATTTCCCAGACCAGATCCCTATCCACCTATTCCCACCACCACCACAAGATCCCGCAGATCATGTTCCTTATGGAGACTTCTTCAGCAGCGTCTTCAGCCCTCCTCCTCATCCATTTTGATTATCAGGTACCATCTTTTCTTGTTCTTTGTTCTTTATTTTCTGTACTTTTTTTTATTTCATGTGACGTCCTCATATTTGGTAGTACAAATGGAATCACCAGGATCAACACACAACCCAATGAATATCATGATAATTAAAATTGAATACTTAAATCAGATTTAAGAAGTTTCAGATTAAAGCAATAAAAGTACATAACTACAGTGATTAAGTCTAACTATTACAACATCATATAGTGTTTTAAAGTCATGGAATACCAGCCCCAAAGCTATATTGTCCATGTACCAAAGTAGCTTCTAGGACACCGAGATGTGTAATGAATTGCCTAGGAAGAAGGTCCAGCTACACCTTTGCCTTTGCCTGAAAACAATGTGAGTCAACAGTAAGCTAATTTGTTTAGTGAGATAACAGATTATACATTTAACAATTATTTCTTTACAAGCATAGTGTGAAATCTGGCAGTGTAAGCCCATAGTATGTGAAAAACCATGCAGTGCAAGCATGGGTTGGCAGTTCAAATGCTGATCGGGGATGTGCCGAACCTGACCATGATAACGAGTGGGATGATCAGTCCCCGACAGTGGACTGTTGTCAGCCCCAGTCCAGGTCGCATCAGATTGTGAAGTAATTATCATGCAGTGCAAGCATGATGTAAATAGATGCACTTTCAAACGAACGCTGGCTACATGTGTGTTACATGTCAAGTACGAGTGTGCATCATAACAACAAATCATTCATGAGTGCCAATTGATGTATATGAACAATGTGAACATGCCATTAAATATGTAAAACATGAATGCAAAGACATTAAATGTTAGAACGATAATCTATTACTCACAGTGGTTTGTACAGTGTGATTTGTCTCTGAATCAATGTGTGTTTGATAACACCACAATGATCTGTCAACTCAGTGTAATAGTGATTTAATGTCAGTAATTGAATAAAACTTAAATTCTAAAATTAAAGGAATTTTGAACTGGATTCAGACCAAATCCGAATTCGGATGGTCCGAAATCCGGATGGCTCTTTAGTCCGAAGTCGGTTATGGATCCGAAATACAATTGGTCCGAAATAGGGGTGGTCCGAATTGGGTAATGTCCGAATTGGGTTGAGGTCCAGACTTAGGATGAATAGTGCCCGAATTTGGATGGTCCGAATTGGGTTCATCGAATCCGAGTTCATACTTGTATAATTTCCAACATTTTCCAGATTTTCATTTTTGACCTTTGTTTTGCATGTTTTGAGTCTAATATTGCATATATGAGCTCTATTGTACATTTTTAACTTAAAACATAACACTAATGTGAAGACCTCCCCTTACGGGGCAGTCCTAAAAGTCTAGGTCCCACATCATGCAACACGATATCAATCATAACTAAGATAGAGTAATTAAGTTGCGGAATTATAAATTACAGTACAAACATTTAGGATTAAGTTTAATACAATTTTACTACAGATTACAGTTTTCAAATTAAACTAATAAAGGGTACCGTCTAATCTAATATGTGACATCATACAATCATATCAAATCTACTCAAAACCACCACAATTGTCGTCTTCCAATCAGTACCGAAGGGTTTGTTGAGTTGTGGTTTATGAAAGCTTCAAAACATGGATCTTGAATGACCTAAGTACTAGGTCCAGCAGGTGACTTTCCTTTATCTCTTCCTGTAAAAATGTTAAGTAGCAACTGTAAGCAAAGCTTAGTGATAATATAGATTTTCAAATTAACATGCATTATCAAGCGATTCATGGGTCTAGCGTGATATGACTTGACTGCCGCTACAGCCACTCATGATTGAGACATAGAAGTCATAGAGTCGGATGATGTTCAAGCCACACTCATGCTTAAATCATGGGGAGTAGCCACATACTGGGCTAGCTACCAGTAAATCAACATGGCAGAACATCGGAGGGTCATTACCAAGTTCAGTAGAACTGGTGAATTAGCATGGTCTAGAACAATAGACCGATAAGGCTAATCAAGCTGAATCGATTATGTCAAAGATATATGCAATAATGAAGCATACGTAATCAAAGTCATGATAGCAATAATCTCAAAGCAATATCCAAAATGAACAGTAAATGCAATATCATGTGAAATGAATATCAAATAGCTATCATGATCCACTGGGCAACACCGAACCATGGTGTGAACAGGTCATAATCCAGCTGATAATATGAATGTCAAATCAATCTAACATCAACAATATGTCTCAACCGGAAATTCTAGCATGTTAAAACTGAATATCTATAACTCACTGGTTTGGGGCCTTTATCAAGCAGATTTATAATCCACCACCTGAGTTATCTCAGGATTTTATCTTTAATCAAAGCTCTGGCTTTTCTTTTCAAGTCTTTGACCCACTGTCAATCTCTTTAATTCTTTAAATCTATGTTCAGAACTTAACTGAACCTGTCCAAAATTTATCATTTGCAAGAACGTTAGTTTTTAAACTTTAATTGATCTGATTCTGATAACTCGTAAACATTTATGTCCTTTTTCATGGACATGTGTGACTTTTGTTATATTTATATCATAATATCTCCTTTCCAACTTAATGTAATTATACATTTTGCAAAATACAAAAAGGGTTGCTTATAGCTGATATATATATATATATATATATATATATATATATATATATATATATATATATATATATATATATATATATATATATACTTTTATGCACCGAGGCACCTCTAGGAACTTTTGTACACCAAAGAATCAAATAAGGATGCACTAAGGGTATTCCTGGAATAATGTGTAAAATTAAATATATAGAATTAATTATAATAGCTAAATTAAAATTAAATAAGGAATAAATATACAAAAAAGTAACCACCTCCTCATATCTCTCTCTTTCTTTATTTCTCTCTCTCTCTCTCTCTCTCTCTTTCTCTTTCTTCCTCCCCACCGTATCCACCACACCACCACCACCACCACCATCACCTTTGTTGTAACCACCTCTCCACCGTATCTCTCTCTCTCTCTCTCTCTCTCTCTCTCCACCGTATGCATCGAGGGAACCCGCCAACCACTACCGCCGGCGCCACCGCGATGATGATGCACATGATGAATAAGAGATGAAACCGATGATGAACAATACGATGAAACACGATGAACACGATGAACGAAGAAGAAGATGATGAACACGCTGATGCATCCATTGGAACAATGATATTGTTGATTAACAACGATGCACCATGATGAACAGTATGCATAGATGAACGATGATGATAAACGATGAATACGAAGATGACGAACGATGATGATAAACGATGAATATGAAGATGGTGATTAACAGTGATGCATCACGAATTGTATATATTTTGTATAGATAAAATCGATATGCATCACGAATTGAACGATTAATATGAAATGCATCAATATCTCCATCATTCTTTTTGAATTTGTGTGACTTTTGTTAAATTTGGAAGTGATCAATTGAATTTATTTTAACATTTATTATTTAGTTATTTGTTAAAATATTGAATTTAATGAGGTATGCACAATACCCAAAATGTCCTTCCATGTTTTTTTGTAATGCACAAGATGCATAAAATTGTCTAATTATTTACCCTTTTGCCATTTAATCTAATCCATACAATTCTTTGATCTAATGGATGATATAGGTACTTTTGTACCTCGATGCACAAAAGTTCTCAATTGAACCTCCCTCTACATATATATATATATATATATATATATATATATATATATATATATATATATATATATATATATATATATATATATATATATATATATATATATATATATATATATTATAATTTATATACATACATAATATACATACATAATATATAATACATAATATACATACATAATATAATACATAATATACATACATAATATACATAATATATATAATATATAATATATATATATATATATATATATATATATATATATATATATATATATATATATATATATATATATATATATATATATAGTACAGTACCCGCGCAAAGCGGCGGCGGTGACACATATTTTTTCAATGACTTACTTGTATAATAGAAATACTTTTTTTGAATGACATAAAAAAAACATGTACATTGAATACATTATTCTATAAGAAATAGAAAGTGCAAACCTTCTGAAAGTAAGCTATTACAATCATTTTTTCTTTGTTGTGACTTCAAAAACATCCATCTGACGTAATAAAACTATTAGATTGTTTTCAACTTTTAATATACGTTGGGAGGATGTCATATATTTTCCCGCTGTAAACGTTTTATTCTACTCGTTCTATAGATGACAATGAAAGCAACATTTCTCGAATATTAGATAACGGATTTCAATGGTTGACCAGAAAATTGTCATTACGATGTTGTCAAGCAACAACGCCGAAGATCATCAAGTGTATTGGTGGAAGTACCTACATTTAAAAGAAAAAAAACCTACATCACTTGGATTTCATTTGCTAATAATCAAACATGCACTTAAAAGAAGAAATTCCTACATCAATTGGATTTCATCAGCTAATAATCAGACACAAAGCTAACATGTGAAAGTCGAGTACAATGCAAGGAAATTCGGTTATCAACCAAGAAAATACCACACTGTAAACAAACTAAATATCAGTCTTTCATATGGCTTCACATTTTGTAGGATTTTTTTGAGGTGGCTCTGTCCTAGAATTGATGGGGTTCTAAGTTAGCTGACAATCTTACACACGTACAACATACATGCATGCATACTAGAATTACATATTTGGTTTATGTTTGCACACACTCACACATATGGACACTTTGTGAAATTGAAAAGTCAAAGATTGATTGGGTTTCGGTAGTTAGGATTAAGATTACCGAAACCTTAAAGGTTTCGGTATGTCTCGGTAATTTATGGTTTCGGTACTCCACTTAGGTGGGTTTCGGTACCTTACCGAAACGTTAAAAGTTTCGGTATAGGTTTCAGTATTCCAAAAGTTTCAGTATATATATGTTTCGGTATCAAGATTTGTACCGATACCTTCAATGGTTTCGGTAACATAAATGGGTCTCGGTATACACATATGTGGGTTTCGGTATCTTTCAAGTGTATATCAACATGGTTTCGGTAATTTTCAATTGAGTTTCGGTACTGAGACTGGGTCTCGGTACCCATGCAAACACACACAAACACACACCGTTACACTTATTATTTCTGTTTTTCTTTTGCTTTCAGTAGCAAAATTATGATTAAAATGGTTATTGATGTTTCTATTTGATAAACTTTGAACTCATTTTGAAATTTTATAAAAATTTCTAGTAACCGTGGGTTTGTCTTGAACTCTGTAAAAAAAATAGAATGAACATTTACCTTAGGTTTGTAGGATTCTTGATGATTGATACTTGCTTGTAATTTCTTTGACTTGTATTCTGAATCTTGGTACCAAATTGATGAATTTGGTGAAGAAGATGAAGATGAAACCATAGGTTTCTTCTTAGGAGAGAAAGAGCAGATAGTTTTAAGTTTGATGAGATAAACATAAAACTCATTTTTGGGGTTTATATATTTTCTTAATTTTTTAAAAATTCTCTTTTTGAGCAATAAACTTTTGTTTATCTCTTTATTTTAATATTTAAACTTTATAATTTAACATAATATATAATTATACTTTAATTATATATATTTCTTATTACTTTTAACTAAATTAATAAACAGTTCAAATTTCTAATCTTTTATTTCGTGTGTCACAATTATAATTCGTGTCAACTGTGTTGCTATAATTTATAATATTTAAATTAATTAAATAATTTCATTACTTAATTAAATTTCAATACAAATAATATAATTATAATTACATTATTAGGTCAAATACGGAAACTAAAAATTCGATTAAAACTAGGTTGTTACAGAATGGGCTCCACCACGCACAAACTTCGTCCTCGAAGTTAGCTTTGTTCGAACAGACTTGGATATGCAGCTTTCATGACATCTCTTGATTCCCAAGACTGAGGCGAACCCTTGTGGTGTTTCCACTGAACGAACACCATCTGCACTTCTTTATTTCGAATTTTTTTGGTCTTCGAGTCCTGAATACACTCTGGCTCTTCAACCACTCGAAGCTTCTCATCGATTTTCAGGTCAACATGTGGAATTTGCACTTCTCTTTCATCAGCTAAGCTCTTTCGCAAATGACTAACATGGAATACAGGATGTATTCCAGCTAAATCCGCTGGCAATTCAAGACGATAAGACTGATTGCCAATCTTTTCCACAATCTTGAACGGACCAATGAATCTTGGAGCTAGCTTGTTTCGCTTTATAAATCGAACCACATTCTTCATTGGGGATACTTTCAGCATCACCCAATCGTTGACTGCAAAACTGATAGATCGATGACGATTGTCGTAATATGACTTCTGCCTGCTTTGAGCTTCAAGAATATTCCTTCTGACAAGTTGAATCTTTTCATGTGTCAACTGTAGAAGGGCAGGACCCGCTAAAGGCGATTCACCTATTTCACGCCAACAGGTGGGAGTTCTGCATTTTCTTCCATATAGAGCTTCAAAAGGAGCCATCTTGATCGTTGAATGATAACTGTTATTATATGAGAATTTGACCAGAGGCAAGTGGTCATCCCAATTACCACCCAGATCAAGAACGCAGGCACGAAGCATATCCTCAAGAGTTAAGATAGTACGTTCACTTTGACCATCTGCACTAGGATGATAAGCAGTACTCATAGAGATCCGAGTACCCATCCCGTCTTGCAGAGCTTTCCAGATTCTCGAAGTAAAACGACTATCACGATCAGAGACGATAGATTTTGGCACACCATGACGAGAAATGATTTCAGTGAGGTACATCTGTGCCAATCTTTCAAGAGTGCACGTCTCTTTCATCGGTATGAAGTGAGCTGACTTCGTTAATCGGTCCACGACTACCCAGATGGAGTCGTGCTGTCTCTTGGTTTTTGGCAACTTCGTGATGAAGTCCATTGTTATATGCTCCCACTTCCACTCAAGAACTGGTAGTGATTGCATATCCCCGAAGGGTTTCTGATGTTCTGCCTTAACCATTTGACATACTCTACAGCTTTCATCATAATGACCGATGTCTTTCTTTGATCCTGGCCACCAATAATCGACTTTCAGATCAAAATACATCTTTGAGCTGCCAGGATGAACAGATAACTTGGACTGATGGGCTTCAGATAGAAGAGTGTTGCGGATAGAACCATATTTAGGAATCCAGATTCGGTTTCCCTTGAGACAATGAAGTCCCAAATGATTCATAGATAGAAATTAAAGTTGCCCTTTAAGATTTTCAGAACCGATATTCTCTTCTTTCAATGCTTCAACTTGAGCAGATCTGATATCTTCGATAAGATCTGAAGAGAATACTACAGGGGTTAGGGCATAGCAACACTTTTCTGGATACATCTTTCTACTCAAAGCATCCGCGACCACATTTGCTTTGCCGGGATGATATAGGATCTCGCAATCATAGTCTTTGATAAGTTCCAAGGACCGACGCTGTTTCATATTCAGATCCTTTTGAGTAAAGAGATGTTTGAGACTCTTATGATCGGTGTAAAGCTGACACCGAGTCCCATAGAGATAGTGACGCCAGATCTTCAGTGCAAAGGTAACGGCAGCCAACTCAAGATCATGAGTCGGTGCACTTTTCTCGTAATCCTTCAATTCCCTAGAAGCGTAGGCAATTACTTTTCACCTTTGCATTAGAACACATCCTAAGCCAGTACCAGATGCATCACTATAAACAACAAAGTCATCATTGCCCTCTGGTAAGGCTAGGATTGGCGCTTGAATATGCTTTGGTTTCAAAATTTTGAATGCCTCTTGCTGTTTATCGGTCCAAACGAAAGGAGTATTCTTTCGTGTTAGCATGGTGAGTGGTACAACAATCTTTTAGAAGTGCTTAATGAACCGCTGATAGTATCCGGCCAATACAAGGAAACTTCGGATCTCAGAGGCATTGCGAGGCGTTTGCCTTTTTTTAACAGCCTCGACTTTAGATGGATCTACTGAAATACCTTCGCCAGATACAACCATGGCCAAGGAATTGGATCTATAAAGGAATCAAAGTAGAATTTTAAGTTTTTGTTGGAAACAAAGATCACTTAAGAATTAACTCAAGACAATGCAAAGTTATACCTGTCTGAACTAATCATACTCTACCAAAAACAGTTTAATGACTTGATCAATAACTTGATGAAAGTTAAATATAACGAATCTTTAGGTTACGACAACTTCATGAAAACCAAACTTATAATCTGCAATAGTATACTTCCTTTTTGTCTACAAACCCAAACAGTTCTACAAATGCAAACACTAACGACATTAGGTTTTAGAGTGCAACACAAAAGTTTTCAGATAGTAGTACACTTTTCACGAATACAATATTTGTAAATACTTAAATTCATGTCTTAATATGTGACTATTCTTTCAGAACCTTGAGTTCTACTTCATCCTAATTCTTGGGCACATATGTAGTACAACAATATTACCTATGTAATGACTCTTATTGAAATCAAAACTATTATCAAGCTCACAATCAGGTCACCAAAAAGATTTGACCAAATTTTGAATAGATGAATACAATCATCAAGTAACAAATCATTTCAGGGAATTTTTTTAAACACCTTTGCAACCCCATGAAGTCCATACACAAGTCGACCGTGCACAAGTTTCAAGTCCGTCAAACAGCACATGGAAATTAGGTGCAGGCCAAAAGCCAACTCTAGAACATAAATTAAGTGCATTCATAAAGAAACAATAAACCAGAGACCAATTTTAGTCTCTGAGGTTAAATTTCAAACTTCTATTTACACCTTTAAAATGCAAGAATCAATAATAGAAAATAAATTAAGTGCATTCATGATATGGTTATAAGAGTTAAATTACATAAATGAAGTTTTTAGCTCCTTTAAATAAAAAAATTGCTAATAATACATATATACTTTGGTTTTACTTTTTTAACAACCTAACCCATACAACATTCAGATATAACCCAAATAAAATCTTCAAGTTTCTGGTTTTTAAAAAACGATATGTCCAGAATAGCAATCAACTTTGCTGAAATGGCATAATAAGACGACAAACTTTCAAATTGAGTCGTTTTTCGATGAAACTTACACAACACCTTAAAAATCTTCTTAAAACACCAAATGTAGAAAAAGAAAGAGTCATACTACGATGCTAAAATGTGGATAGAAGTATTAGAAAGCTACTTATTATATAGGCAAATTCAACCATAATGATGACCTATAGGAATTTGGAAAACTGCATGTTTGACTTCAAAAATCAACTCACCCTTCTCAATACAACATCCTAAAAGACATACAAGATTTAAGTGGCTTACAGAAGACAGAAGCTTGATCTCATTCATCACTTGCTTAGTTCTATGAGTGTCTATATGTCTAATCTTTTAATAGCAACCCACCAGTTGTTGCTGACTTTCCAGCATAAACCATGTCATAGGCTCCTATACCCAATGTTCTTTTAAAAGAGAAACCATTTGTGGCCCTATTGATTTCTTTGTGGGGGTATAATGGGACATTGAAGCTCCTTGAAAGGTGGTTTACATTCAACTGGTTTCTTGAGGAGTCTTGATTTCTAACACAGTAAGATATAAGTTCAATTAAAGATACTTCAGCAACAATTCCTAAGAAACAAACAAAAACTGTGTAAGTATGTAGCATATGTAGAATAACAACAAGCAGGGGTTTTGTGAAAAGCAAGTTCAATAACATGTGTATTGTATGCATCAGGCATTTATGAACCATTCTAAACTGCTTTAGAAAATATAACCTCCAATTAAAACAGCTAGCCTGGTTGTTACATTCACCAGACAGACGCAACTATAGTAAGTATTTACTTGAGAAAGAGATTACAGAAAACTAAAACTGTTAAGCATGTGACCTTTAACCCTCTACTAATTCAAAAAAAATTCATTGGAAAACTCTGCCAATTCAAACTTGAATTCTACAAAACATGAAATGGAAAGAATTAGCTTTAAACACCAACTGAAATGGTAAGAATTAGCTTTAAACACCAACTGAATTTCAATGGCTCACTCGGAGTCAGTGTTACAAAAGAATTTGATTTTTCAGCAGTAAAAACCTATAAAAATGAGTGTTACAAAAAATATTATGCTCAAAAGACAAAAACAAATCAATAGAACATAAGAAACATCAATTTGTATAACTATGGCTCCAAATTTTAGGCAAAAACATGCACCGATTGCAATGTGCTTATGATTTAATTGACTCTATAATCCCAAAACCGAATACAAAAAATTCCAAACATATAAACACAAGATTGACATGATTGTGTAAGAACATAAAGAAAACTGAATGCAGAGAAAAGGAACCTGAACAGATTGAGCTTCTTCTGGCAATGCTCCTTTGGCATCCATGACAAAGATTGTAGGCAAGCGGGCAATATATGGAACCTGAGAAGTAGCACCATATAAGTTCTTAAATCTCTTTAAGATTTATAACTAAAATCAAACTAATATCTACTCAAAATTTCAAACACCAAGTTAAGTAGAAAAATGATATTTACAAAGTGCATGAACTTCACTGAGTAAAGTATGTAAATATATTATTATTAAAGATCTGATCATGAGGAAGGAAAAGAAAGGTCAAAACCTGACCCGATAAAGGCTTTTAATGAAAATAAAAAACATAAAAAAGCAACATAAAAGTGAACACTTACATACAACCTAGGATTTATAGATACAAGTGTAATGCATTAGAAGTAAAATGGTAAATGTAAGTGAAGTGCATAATGTACCTCATCATGTTGGTAAGCCTGAACATAAATGGTATAGTAAATGCCAAGTTGAAGTTGCTAAAACGAAGAAATGTATCAGTAATGAATGATTTAACCAAATAGAAATGAAATAACTGAAAGTGAAATCGGAAAGAATAAGAAATTAGAACCAAATATCAAAACACATGAGTCTTTTATTTAACATGCTATCATCCATTTGATCTTCAAATAGACCAAAGTAGTAACTTATTTCTTTACGGTCATCATCTTTTGAGAAAAAATTGAAATGACAGCCCAATAAAGTTCTTATGTTGTCATGGGCTTCTAAAAACTATTTGCGAAATCAAAGAGGATCATCCATTGTAATTGTCATAAGTAACAAAACAACAAATAGATTATTGTACATATGAACTTCAAATTATTAGCATCCAGTGAAATTAAGAATTGGCTTGAAGGGCAAAATCAGTCCAGTTTTGACCTACAACAGCAGAGCCTTGAATCCAAGTCCAAAAGTTCCTTGATATCCCAATTTCCAAACAAACATTCACACAATTTTTTGTTGATTAATGATTTAATTTCAAAGTAAACAGGCTAAACAACTATCATGATTAGTTCTATTAGACAGCATACTGATCAGCGATAAAGCCATCTTAGGGTACTTACACATCAAATTGATCGATTATAGATCCATATTTGATTGCTTCATGGTTTCTGCTATTTCTTCTTAGTCTCTGCAGAACTATTCTCTTCAGCGGTGGTGGAATCGGCAGCAGCGTCCACAGGGGCGGTGATTCTTCAGGTATTTGGAAGGACCGGGTGCATTGGAGGCGGAGACCCATAATACTCTTGTTCATATCGATTAGCGTTTTGGTAGGAGATTCCATGGACGGAGATTGATCGGAAGTGAAGGATGGAGTAAGGTTACGGGAAAGAGGAGGACGCATGTAAATCGTCATTGTTGGGGTTTCAGGCAGCGAAAGGAGGTGACGATTTTAAATATTTTCGCTGTGTTTGAACTCAACGACCTTTGAATCCTCCGTTGTCTGAAGAGTCGGTTTGTTCCCCAATGCACGCCTGTTTCCAAGGATAAGCGTGGAACAGATTCCAAGAGAATTCAAACCACCGAATTAAAGTGTTAAACCTGTTTTTTTATTTCAATGCAACACTGAGTTATACCTTTTGTTTTATACACTTGCACGTCTTAAAATTCAAGAATGTGCATCAAAATATTGTACACAATGCAATAAAAGTTGTAAGCATCTAAATGCTTTATTAGTAGTAAGGATAAGGATATATATATATATGCTGACAATCTTACACACGTACAACATACATGCATGCATACTAGAATTACATATTTGGTTTATGTTTGCACACACTCACACATATGGACACTTTGTGAAATTGAAAAGTCAAAGATTGATTGGGTTTCGCTAGTTAGGATTAAGATTACAGAAACCTTAAAGGTTTCGGTATGTCTCGGTAGTTTATGGTTTCCGTACTTCACTTAGGTGGGTTTCGGTACATTACCGATACCTTAAAAGTTTCGGTATAGGTTTCAGTATTCCAAAAGTTTCAGTATATATATGTTTCGGTATCAAGATTTGTACCGAAACCTTCAATAGTTTCGGTAACATAAATGGGTCTCGATATATACATATGTGGGTTTCAGTATCTTTCAAGTGTATATCAACATGGTTTTGGTATTTTTCAATTGAGTTTCGGTACTGAGACTGGGTCTCGGTACCCATGCAAACACACACAAACACACACCGTTACACTTATTATTTCTGTTTTTCTTTTGATTTCAGTAGCAAAATTATGATTAAAATCGTTATTGATGTTTCTATTTGATAAACTTTGAACTCATTTTGAAATTTTATAAAAATTTCTAGTAAACGTGGGTTTGTCTTGAACTCTGTATAAAAAATAGAATGAACATTTACCTTAGGTTTGTAGGATTCTTGATTATTGATACTTGCTTGTAATTTCTTTGACTTGTATTCTGAATCTTGGTACCAAATTGATGAATTTGGTGAAGAAGATGAAGATGAAACCGTAGGTTTCTTCTTAGGAGAGAAAGAGCAGATAGTTTTAAGTTTGATGAGATAAACATAAAACTCATTTTTGGGGTTTATATATTTTCTTAATTTTTTAAAAATTCTCTTTTTCAGCAATAAACTTTTGTTTATCTCTTTCTTTTAATATTTAAACTTCATAATTTAACATAATATATAATTTTACTTTAATTATATATATTTCTTATTACTTTTAACTAAATTAATAAACAGTTCAAATTTCTAATCTTTTATTTCGTGTGTCACAATTATAATTCGTGTCAAGTATGTTGCTATAATTTATAATATTTAATTTAATTAAATAATTTCATTACATAATTAAATTTCAATACAAATAATATAATTATAATTACATTATTAGGTCAAATACGGAAATTAAAAATTCGATTAAAACTAGGTTGTTACAACTAATATACCAAATTAACCCATTTATGTCCATTTTCATCATATATCGATGAACACACACACTAAAACACACACTAACCTCAAAATCATACTTAGAATGCGAATCTGAAACTGAAATTTGGTATGTAACATCCTTAATACTCAATTTTAACATTCCAATAATAACATATAACATGCATCAACATCTAGAATCAAAATCTTTGATTCGGTTTTTGCGAAGACCAAACCCAAAACCCAAAAATTCGTAATATAGAACGATTTTTACCTCGAATCGTTCTTTGCACTAGCTATAGTTCTTTGTTTACAACTTAATTCCAACTTTTGCACTTCAAATTTGATGATCTTGATATTTCTTTGATTTAAACCGTGAGGTAGAGAGAGAGAGAGAGAGAGAGAGAGAGAGAGAGAGAAAGAGAGAGAGAGAGAGAGAGAGAGAGAGAATTCGGTGAGAGAGAGGAGAGAGAAACGAGAGAGTGTAGAGAGAGAAAGTGAAGGTTGAAATGAAGGGTTTTCTCCCCATTTATTTGTCATTTTTATACATTTGCATAATACACCCCTCAACTTTGTATTTTTCTTATTTAACCGATTTTAAGTGTCCGGATCGGTTTCTCATTGTTATGCTCGCTCAAAAAACAACGATGAGGATTTTCCTCATCTTTTCTCATTTTTAAAATTTTGTCATCGAAATTTATTTAAATTAACATAATAATCCATTAATACAATAATTGAGTCTTAAATTGCCAATTTACAAATACTTGAAAAGTAGGGATGTTACAGCATGGGCTCCACCACGTCTATACTTCGTCCGCGAAGTCATGCTGTGTTAAACAAACTTGGGTACTTAGTCTTCATGTTTTCTTCCGATTCCCAAGTGTGATTAGCTCCCCTATGATGCTTCCACTTGACCAGAACCATCTTGATTTCTTTGTTCCGAAGTTTCTTGACTTTTGTTTCCAAAATGCACTCCGACTCATCAACGAACCTTAGCCGTTCGTCAACTTTAATTTCTGAATGGTTAGTCCATGGTTCCCTCCCGGGTACCAGACTCTTTCTTAAGTAACCAACATGGAAGACCGGGTGAACTCCTGATAGCTCATCTGGTAAGTCCAAGTGATAGGACTGATTTCCAACTTTTTCAATGATGCGAAAGGGTCCTACAAATCGAGGAGATAGCTTTCCTTGCTTTACGAATCTTGTGACACCTTTCATTGGGGATACCTTCAAGTAGACCCAATCATCCTTTTGAAATTCTATCGCTTTGTGACGGCGATCGTGATAGTTCTTTTGTCGATCTTGCGCCTTTTTCATGTACTGTCGAATGAGTTATATCTTTTCGTTTGTTTCTTGCAATAAGGCTGGACCAGCTATTGGAGTTTCTCCTGTTTCCCTCCAACAGGTTGGAGTCCTACATTTCCTTCCGTACAGGAACTCGAATGGTGTCATTTTGATTGTGGAATGGTAACTATTGTTGTAGGAGAATTCAACCAATGGGAGGTGAACGTCCCAGTTACCACCCAAATCCATGACACAGGCTCTGAGCATGTATTCTAGAGTTAAAATCGTCCTTTCACTCTGCCCATCAGACTAGGGTCTATAAGCAGTACTCATTGCGATACGAGTACCAAGACCGTTTTGCAGAGCAGCCCAAAAGTTGGAAGTGAATCTACTATCTCGGTCAGAGACAATAGACTTAGGCACACCATGCCTGATGACGATTTCATTCATGTAAACCTGGGCAAGACGGTCGAGTGAGTAGATTTCTCGAATGGGAATGAAGTGAGTAGATTTTGTTAATCGGTTAACAATGACCCAAATGACATCATGTTGACGACGCGTTTTGGGCAGTCTCGTTATGAAATCCATAGTTATATGGACCCACTTCCATTATGGGATAGGAAGAGGTTGCATACTACCATAGGGTTGCTGGTGCTCTGCTTTGACCAATTTGCATGTTCTGCACTTCTCTACGTATTGACCAACATCTCTTTTCAACCCTAGCCACCAGAAATCTGCTTTCAAGTCGTTGTACATTTTTCTGCTTCCAGGGTGAATTGAGAATTTGGATTGGTGAGCTTCTTCAAGAATTACTTTCCGCATACCACCTGACTTAGGAACCCAAATTCTGCCGTAAATACCCTTTGAGTCCAGTTCCATCGTCTTGCATTAATGGGAATTGAATTCTGATGTTCTCGTCTTTAACAATCTCCTCTTCTAGAGCCTGCAGTTGAGCAGCACTTACATCATCGATAATGGTTGACGTCAGTATTGTGGAAGTCAAGGCATACCAATACACCTTGCAGTAAGCTTGTCTACTTAGGGCATCAACCACTACGTTGGCTTTCCCTGGATGATATAAGATCTCGCAGTCGTAGTCTTTGATCAGCTCCATTCACCTTCTCTGCCTCATATTCAAGTCCTTCCGACTGAATATATACTTTAAACTTTTGTGGTCGGTGTAGAGCTGACACTTGGTTCCGTACAAATAGTGCCTCCATAGTTTGAGAGCGAAAGTCACAACAGCTAGCTCTAGATCATGAGTAGAATAATCCTTCTCGTGCGATTTGAGCTATCTAGAAGCATATGCTATGACATTTCCTCTTTGCATCAGCACTGCTCCCATACCCATGCCTGATGTATCTGTATAAACAACAAAGTCATCGTTCCCTTCAGGCAGGGATAAAACTGGTGCTTCACTTAACAACTTCTTTAGATTATCAAAGGCAGCTTGCTGTTCTTCTTTCCAAAAGAAAGTTACATTCTTGCGAGTCAACTTGGTAAGAAGAACGTCAATTTTGGAGAAGTCTTTGATGAATCGGCGGTAATAACCAGCCAATCCCAGAAAGCTACGAATCTCTGAGGCGTTGCGAGGTGATTCCCAGTTCTGGATAGCTTCGATCTTTGCAGGATCAACAGCAATCCCGACACCAGATATCACGTGCCCCAAGAATTGGATCTGAATTGTATGTTTAGGAGGAACAAGTTAACAAAATAGTTTATAGTTGAGTATAAGGATCATGAAATTTGTTTTGAATGCTTGAGACGTACCAGCCTCAACCAGAATTCACATTTCGAGAATTTGGCATAAAGTCGCTCTTTGCACAGCAACTCTAGCAATTCTATCAGATGTGTAGCATGATCCTCTTTGGTCTTTGAATATATGAGAATGTCATCGATGAACACGATAACAGATTTGTCAAGCATTGGCCGGCAGACTCGATTCATGAGATCCATGAAAGCAGCCGGCGCATTTGTAAGACCAAACGGCATCACCAGAAACTCGTAGTGTCCGTAACGGGTTCTGAAAGCCATTTTAGGAATGTCGTCTGGATGCACTTTAAGCTGATGATAACCCGAACAAAGATCAATCTTCGAAAAGTAACTTGCGCCTTGTAACTTGTCGAAGAGATCATCAAACCGGGGCAACGGGTATTTATTTTTGATTGTGTCTTTATTGAGTTCTCTGTAGTCGATGCACATACGCAATGTGTCATCTTTCTTCTTGACAAACAGAACAGGAGCGCCCCAAGGAGATGAACTTGGGCGGATAAAACCTTGGTCAAGTAGCACCTGTAACTGTTTCATCATTTCCTGCATTTCTGCAGGGGCTAATCGATAGGGAGCCTTTCCTATTGGAGCAGCTCCATGAATGAGATCGATACGGAATTCCACTTGACGATCAGGTGGCAATCCCGAGACATCTTCTAGAAAGACATCTGGAAACTCAGAAACAACGAGAATGGTGGATAGAGATTGAACTTCTGCCTTTGCATCAACAGCATAGGCTAAGTAAGCTGAACAACCCTTAGCAACGTGCTTTCGGGCTTTTGCAATTGAAATTAGGCACAAATCGCGTTTGTGTCTGTCACCATAGATACAAATGTGTTGGCCCTCGGGAGTGGTAATCTTGATCATTCTTTTCTTGCAAACAATCTGGGCCTCATTGTGAACCAACCAATCCATACCTACTATGACATCAAACTCTCCAAACTCCATAGGAATTAAGTCTATGTTGAATACTACATCTTCTACAAGTAATGTGCAATTCCTATATACTTTATCTGCCTTAACTAACATGTTGCTAGCAGTCTCAATATCAAGCACAAACTGTAGTTTGGAAGTAGGCATATTAAATTGACGAGCAAATGAAGTGGAGACAAACGAACGGTTGGCTCCGGAATCAAACAGAATGCATGCGGAGATTGAATTTACAAAGAACGTACCAGTGACCACCTCCGGGTCATCTTTTGCTTCGTCAGCTGTGATTTGAAATGCCCTTGTTGGATCCCTTTGAGATTGATCCCTGCGAGCTGTGGAAGCCCCAGAAGATCTTGTCATTGATTGCTGAACACTTTGATCTCTTGGGGGTTTTGGGCAGTCCCTTGCAAAATGGCCAATTCTGTGGCAGTTGTAGCATGCATCGTCTTTTCAAGGACAATGCTCCCAGTGATGGCCCTTCTGCCCACAACAAAAGCAATACATGTCTTGAGTTTTGCACTCTCCAGAGTGCGCTTTCCTGCACCTCCTGCAGTCTCTCATTTCAGAACTGGCCGAAAAGGCCTTTCCCTTCTTGGCTGATGAAGATGGTTGATTGGATTGAGGAGAGGATCGGGATGATCCAGACTCCCACTGCCTTTTTGGCGGCGACAGTTGAGTTGCTGCTACGGCGGTTGAACCGATGACATATCCAGACAACAAAACAATCTGCTCCACATTTCGAGCAGCCTCTAGCAAACCAGCAAACGTTGTATACCGAACCCCACTCATGGTTCGGCAAATCTCATAATCTAATCCGGCCTCAAACTGGGCTATCTTTCTCTCTTCTGTGTTAACTTGATGGGGGCGCAAACAGACTTAAACGGGTGAACT
>JAANYP010002470.1:0-222500 GCA_020465985.1 Centrapalus pauciflorus
AGTCAGAGTAAATGCGCTTCTCCATAACATTAACGCTCAATGCATCGTCTGATTGTGGCAACTCAGGCAAGAAGTGCCTTATCAACATCATCACGAACCTCGGATACAAAAGGAACCTTTCTCTCTCAGGAGCCGTGATTTGATGGATAAATTCCGAGAAAAACAGCTGCGAGAAACTAAACTTCTTATTGTATACCATCGCTATCATCGCTGATTGAATCTTAGATACGATGTAATCAAAACCAGCCTTCTTAGGGGCAAAACACACCATGAATACGTGGACTAAGAAACGCCATTGTCCTATCAACCCGCTTTTCATATACGAAGATTTTGTAACGTCCAAGCTGTATCCCATTCTCAAAAATGCTGCTTGCCTAATACTTAAAGAAAAGTCTATAGGCCCGTCCTCTTGTTCTTGGGAACCCAGCTGCAGTACTTGACGCAAAATATCAGCAGAGAAAACCAAAGGTTGTCCGGCAATTCTGGTTCTTAACACTGTCGGGGTGACAGTGCAGTCCACCTGTAAGTGATCGTAAAATTGACGTACATATGAATCACAATCGGAATATTTTCATACAACACATAACTGATCCTAGACTCCGCTAGAAAATCTAAAACTTCTCGAAATCCCTGCGCCTCAGGGATGTTATGAGCAGGATTCAGTACCATATTGTGCTTAGGAACAAAAGCACGAAGCGCCATATCTGCACAATACATAAAATTGTTAGACTTATTAAAAATCAATACACTTGTTTAAATTCAAATTTGTTTTATTTTGTATTTGATTAAATACAAAATCTAACACAATTAAATTTCCACAAGTGTAATGAAATTTAAATTCAACAAAATAAATAAAGTACAGATTCGAGAGTAACAGATTCGAAGTGCCCATATTTGAATGCAATGGACAGATTCGAATAGACCCTATTCGAGTCTGATGGACAGATTCGAATATCATGGTCATCTCGAATCTATTGATAGATTCGAGAAACCCATGATCAGATTCGAATGCCCAAGATCAGATTCGAGAGGCCGACAGTTGTGTTTTCAACAAAAATCCAAGATTTTAACCTTTTTGAACTAGGTAAATCACATACTTTAGTTCAACTAAGTTCTAATCACTGATTTATGCCTTTAATTTGATATTTTATAGGTCCTAACTTAGTTATTTATGAATAACCCTAGTTTGACCAATAAAACATCAAAATGTGATGTTTAAGCCCAAATTTGTGTATGAAACCACCAAAATCTTGTACAATCATGTTGCTTATACCTAGATTTGAAAGTAGAATCGACCACAAAAGCTTTAGAATCGACGAAATGTCGTTTAGCAGAAATACGATAGACTCGAGAATAGATTCGAGATCGCCAGTGACAGATTCGAGAAATCAGATTCGAGAACAGTGAGAAGTAAATGCCTTCACTGTGGACCTTTATATACTAACTACCTTCGAGTCTATGTGTAGATTCGAGTCTACTGACAGATTCGAGAACTTCAAATTCGAGTCTGTCTTAGATTCGAAGCTACAAACACTTAGAAAAATTTCGGAAATTTTGAAATAATTTCAACTTTTTCCAACTATTTTCTACTATGTAGTGTAACCAGATAAACTATGCCAAATCTTTTACCCTAAGCTCAGATATTTCACGCATTGTATATTTTATCCAACTTTGAATGCACCCTCAGTAACTTTTGACCTTTTACCTAAGTAAAAACTAAACTATACTAAAATAAAATAAAATAAAATAAACTAAGGTAAAAATAAAGTAAAATAAAATTTTGACCAAAAATTTAATCTAAACTTGAGAAAAAATTTACAATCTAAGCTAAATACTTAACAACATATTTTGATGAGAATAGTCTAAGAAAGGTTCAATCAGATAGCGATGTCTGATACTAACTTTCAGTACTTAAACTTTCACACTTAGGAATTTTTGATTCCTTTGATTGTTTGTTGTGACATACCTATTTAGCCGATTGTTGGTATTTTACCCCGTTAAACATTCTACATTTCGGAATATCCCTTGGCCTTTTTATTTATCAGGAAATTATCTTACGTGACTCAGACATAGACATACTTTAATGATCAAGGCACACAGATAAAGATTCTAACTTGTTGGTATTTGCAAACTTTCTTTAAAAGACAAACATCGGACACAGGTATGTATTTTCATACAACAAAGTGTCTTAGTTCGCCTTAAGGTTTTCTTTTAATGTAAGCAGATAGCGGTGACAGGTCTGTACTGACGTACAACAAAGCGACATGTCTGCTAACCCGAATCTAAACAGAGACAACAGGTCTGTACTTACGTACAACAGAGTTGCATGTTTTCGACTCTCAGTTTTACATTATATTTCTATTCTTTCCATTTTCAGATGTATTTGATTGTTGCCATACATCCCCAGAAAGTTCGCGCATACCTCAATTTAGATCAATGTTTGTATGTCTTGTACATTAAATTAAGACCGAATTGGTCGTACATCTAGGTTAGTGACACGCTTTGACTTTTTCTAGAATAGTTATAGCCTTGAGATTCCCTATATGTATAGACCTACCAACACATCGAACTAAATTAAAGTATAACACTTTAGGATTTAGTTGCATTATGTGTTGAAAGCCTAAATACTCCCTAGAGCTGTAACGACGGTGCTAATTTTCGTCACTTTGAACCTATGTATCTAAGACCTAACTCTTTTTGTTTTTGATATTCTCCTTTTTTTGTATTTTTGTAATTTTCTCTCTTTTTTCTTTTGTTTTTCATAGCAAAAAGCAGTAAACTAAGCTAATCTACTAACTTACTAAAAATAGAAACTTACTAAAAATAGAAACTTTCCTAAATTGAAACTTTCCTAAATTAAGCAGACTTACTGTAAAAAAAAATAACAACTAGAAAAGGAAAAAAATACTACTAGGTCCAATTTACTCTGGGTTGCGCATTTCGTTAAGTTGAATTAAATCTCAAAATTCGTGACTTATCAAACGCTTGGTAAATAAATCAGCATTATTATCTTCTGTTGCCACCTTTACCCAGGTTTGATTAAGTTCTTTATCAGCACAATCACGAATATAAAATGATGCCTTATGTCTATGTGCTTTGTTTTACTGTGTTTAACTGGATTATTTGTATCGCAATTGTAGATTGATTTCTATCCTAATTGGAGTGTTGAGTGTAAGCACAAACCGTAATCCGCAATTGTTTGTTGTATTCCACAGAAACCTGTGAACAGCAACTACAGCAGCACATACTCGGTCCTCGCACCGTTGACACGAGCTTACCAGATGTTTGTTTCTTGCATTGCCAGATACCAGTCTCCCTCCGAGGAACTGAACAACCTCCAGTTCGTTGATTTTGCGCTGTCAAAGCTGCATCCTCCGTAGTCAGAATCTGTGAACGCCTCCAACTCTAGATCTCCCTCCGCGTGATACCAAAGTCCCAGCTTCGGTTTCGACTTGAGGTATCGTAGAATCCGCTTCACAGCCTTCATATGCATCTCCTTCGGATTCGCTTGAAACCTAGCACAAATACACACAGCAAACATTATGTCAGGTTTTGAAGCAGTTAAATACATAAGTGACCCAATCATGGCCCGATATAAAGTCGGATCCACATCGGAATCACTTTCAGTACCCGGCCCGAGATTGTGATTCACTTGAATCGGCGTGCTGAAATGGGCAGTCAATTTAGTTCCCTCCATCCCAAACCGTTCTAATATGTCTTAGACATACTTAGTTTGATGGATAAACATCCCTTCTTTCTTTTGGTCAACTTGTAACCCTAAAAAGAAATTCAACTCTCCCATAGCACTCATCTCGAACTTAGACTTCATAACCTTCTCGAAATCTTTGCACATCTGTTCGTCTGATGATCCAAAAATGATATCATCGACGTACACTTGTACCAAGATAAAGTGATCTCCCTTTCTTTTCACAAATAGAGTACTATCTATCCTACCCCTCTCAAAGCCATTTTCTAAAAGATGGTTGGATAGAGTCTCATACCATGCCCTAGGTGCCTGATGTAATCCATAAAGAGCCTTATCTAATCGATATACTCTATCAGGATATTTAGGATCTGTAAACCCGGGCGGCTGTTCTACATACACCAACTCCTTCACTTTCCCATACAGAAAAGCACTCTTAACATCTAACTGATATACCTTAAATCCTTTGAAGGAGGCAAAAGCTAAAAACAACCTAATTGCTTCTAACCTTGCTACTGGTGCAAACACTTCGTTGTAATCGATTCCCTCCTCTTGGTTGAAACCCTTTACAACTAATCTCGCCTTGTTGCGCGTGACTATACCCCGATCGTCTCTCTTGCACTTAAAAACCCATTTGGTTCCTATTGCAATCTCCCCTCGAGGTAACGGAACTAACTCCCACACTTCTAGTTTCCAAAATTGTGAAAGTTCTTCCTGCATCGCTTCAACCCAGGAGTTGTCCTTAAGTGCCATTTGCACATTTTTGGGCTCTACTTGCGATAGGAAACACGAATATAGACATGTATGATATGCCTCGGAGTCGTTTATCATCGACAACAACACAGTGTTGTTATTTACACTACTCCGAGTCCTCACACCCTCGTTAGGATTTCCTATGATGCTATCTATAGGATGGTTCTTGTTAATCCTAGAGGTCTCTATTTTGTCTACCCTTAGATTATCTCCTAAGTTGGATCCTATTTCACCTAAAGGGGGAACAGGCTCAGCTTCCACATTTTCTTCCTCACGGACGTTTTCCTCAGAGGCAGAACTTGATGCTTGAGTCTGATTCTCAGTGTTAGGTTCTTCTGGATTAGCAACTTCTGGAGAACTATCTACAGTCGCAGTAGGCTCGGACGTAGATTCGAACATGGTCCTCGGAAAAATATGGCCATCGTCATTTAGGTGCAACGTCGCCATGTCTTTTTCGATTGTACCTGCAGTATCATCCAAAGGAATGTTAAATGACTCAAATAACTTATCATAGTCAAAAATCCATTCCGGACCAGTTTGGGGTTCATGTGTATAACTTGTGACTTCAATATTATACACAATCTCCACAGTACCACTCTTTTTGTTTAAAACCCGTTTGTTTGGTGAGTTTGGCACATAACCTAGGAAGTATCCTTCGTCAGCCTTTTCACCAAACTTCGGTTGATGTTTTGTTCTTAAAAGTGTACATGGTACTCCAAACGGTTCGAATCCAGTTAAGTTAGGTGGCCGTTTATTCAAAATTTCATAACATGTTTTGTTCAATGATTTGACTGTAAGGACTCTATTTAAAATATGGCACGCGGTATTCACTGCCTCCCCCCAAAACATGGTAGGAAGCTTTGAATCCGAAAGCATAGTCCGCGCAGCCTCAATCAATGTTCTGTTTTTACGTTCGGCCACCCCATTCTGTTGAGGTTCATATGGTGCACTGAATTGATGCACGATGCCCTTTGATAGGCAATATACACCAATTACAGAGTTTTTAAATTCAGTCCCATTATCACTACGTATATTTTTAACCCTTGTTCCGTAGGAATTCTCCACTTGGTCTAAGAACCCGATGAGCTTTGTAGCCGTCTCGTCCTTCGTACCTAAAAAGAAAACCCATGAAAACCGTGAGTAATCGTCAGTGATAACTAAGCAAAACCAACTACCTCCTATACTCCTTTTGTTGATAGTGCCGAAAAGGTCCATATGCAACAAATCGAATGTCGAGGTTATGGAGTTCAGCTTCTTGGACTTGTGTGTCTTTTTATGTTGCTTGCCCTTCATGCACGGTAGACACTTATCTTCAAACTGAAAGCTCTTCAGAGGCACACCTTGCACCAAACCATTCTTCGTTATGTAGTTCATTTTCCTCAGGTGCAAGTGAGCCATTCGTCTGTGCCACAAAACCGATTCCGACTCCGAAGCTTTTGATAGTAAGCAGATCGGACCCATCGAATTATCTGGCTTGTTCATGTCGAGCATGTACAAGTCATTCTTCCTTGGAGCCCGCATCAATATCCATTCTTCAGGTATCTTGAATCCCGGCTTGAGCACTAACGCCTCAGTGTCAGTAAATAACACCGAGTTCTTCTTATCACAGATTTGAGATACACTAATGAGATTATGAACCAGTTTATCAACGTGATAAACTTGATCCAATGTAATCGTCCCATTAGTGACTTCTCCAGTTCCAGTGATATTTCCTCCTTTGTTGCCAGCGAATGATACAAATCCCCTATTACCCCCTTGAAGTCTGTGAGAAGACTTCTTTCCCCTGTCATATGCCTGGAGCAACCACTGTCGACGAACCACTTGTTGTTTGGACCGGTAGTTATCTCCTGCACATGAAAGAAAAATAGGTTAGTTATCACGGGGAACCCAAGCCATGACTGACTTGGTAATACCATTCTCGTCCACATACGTGAACTCTTTCAAATACCCATCTCGCCTTTCAGGTGACTTGGGCCTTTGAACTGAATTCTGTTGTGGTGCCGAGTGAATTAGATTCACTCTTTGCCTTTGAGTAGGCATTTGTTGTGATGCTCTAGAATAAGTCTTATTATAATGCATTTCAGACTGTGATCCCTGAGCTTTTACCGGAACATATTGTCTAACAGGAGTATGTGACCTAACTGGAGTGTGTGACCTGCTAGGTGTGGTGCTCCTATAGACTTGTTGAGGTGCTGACCTAGATTGATTAAAGACACGATTCGGTGAATTTGTCCTAACCACTTCTTTTGGTCCAACCTTAACCGGTGTTTGTTTCACAACAGGTTTTGGTGCGGCCTGCACAGTTTTCTCGGTACTCTGAGAACTACTCGTGCTTGCCACACTTGTTGAGGGCTTAACAGGTGTTGGGTTCACTGTCTTAGGGGTAACATCAGCTTTCCTATTTGGACAGTGAGAAGCAACATGCCCTTTCTCGTGACATCTAAAGCAAGACATCTTATCCATGGACTTTTTGGTTGGTCCCTTAGATCTAGGTGTCTCACTAGTGTCTATTGCCTTTGGTACATCTACAGTGTCTGTCTCTTCGACCTGGTCAGCCCATGAAATTTTCTGTTTTCCTGCAGGTGTTTCACTGGAGGAAGACACAAATTTCACTTTCTTGACCTTGACAGTAGAGTCATCCACCTTAGGTGTATTTGCAACTTTAGGCTCAGGTGTCGGTTCAGGTAGGTCCTCTAAGTCTACTGAGTTGTCAGTTTTCTCCTGAGGCTGAGGCACATAATTCGCATTGAAAGGTGGAGGAATTTCGTGAAAACCTAGACCTACAGGCTTCTTAGACTGTCTTTGGGCATCTAAGACTTTTCCTAGGTTTAGGCTCGAATTCCTAAACTTTTCCAGCTTGCTATTTGCCTCTGCTACCTTAACCTTGGTCTCAGCTAGCTCTATGTCCTTATCTTTCAGACTTTTGGTCAAGGCCTCTACGTGCTCATACATAAGCTCTATCCTAACACACTGCTCACTCAGTTTGTCTTTTAGAACTATTACATCTTGAGCATCAGCCTTAAGCTTTTCTTTTAAATCTTGTTTTATATCATTTAGGCTAGCATTTTCTATTTTTAAGTTTTCATTTTGAGCAGCTATGGTCTTATGTGAGTCTAAGACTAGATTTAACCTATCATTAGAACTAACACATAAAGCACATAATTCACGAAATAGAGAATAAGAAAGACTAACCTTTGAGTTGTCAGATTCCACGTTGGCCATCTGAGCAGCAAACTCCAGCACGGTCTGATCATTCGCTTTCTCTACCCACATCGGACTGTTTTCCCTTGTGGTCTGCTCATCTTCGTCACAACCATTCTCCGTAACTTCAGCCATGAAAGCTCTAGCATTGGACTCAGGATGTGAACTCCAGTCATAGGAACCATCTAGCTGTCTGTCAGAAGTGACATTGGATATCAGACCCGCTAGATTGGCCTGACCAGATGAGGAACTCGGAAGATATCTCTGTTGGGACTGACTTTGGTACTGTCCTTGATGCTGACTCTGCCCCTGGTATGTCTCTACCTTCGGTCTTTGACACTCCCTGGCGAAGTGTCCCAATCCCTGACAGTTGTAGCATTTGACCTTAGACTTATCAAATCCTATCCCCTTGTTATTCATCTGGAGATTCCTCCCAGTTCTCTTTATGAATCGCTTAACCCTCTGGGTTACCATGGCCAGTTGCCATTTAAGATCCATCTCCTCTAAGTCATCAGGGTCGACCTGATCGTAATCTTCATCCCAAAGAGCCGGATCATTAATCTTCCCTTGAACGCAATTTCCGTATGCGGCCACAAACGAAGCAAGCAGATTCAGATGTTCTTCCGCCGACTTTGCGCTCATTGGCATCTTAGAATAGCTCTGACTGGTCGATGCCTGTTGGACTTGAGGTTGCGGTTCTTCCGATCTTCCTAACCCTAAGAACGCGCGATTCAGTGAGTCTTCGGACTCTGGTGGCGATGACGTTTCTCCGGTGAAAAACGCTGTAGCACTCTTCTGATCAGCTGTCACTGATGATTTTGATGTCTTTCCAAAATACATAGCCGGATTTTGGACTTGCTCGTAATCAGTCTCAGCCTTTATCATTTCGAAGTGATATGCCCTCAACGTTCCCACGATGTCATCCAGGGATTGAGCATAGTATTTATCTTCATTCAGCTTAATCATTGCCACGTACATAGCCCATTTGGCTGGTAGGGCATCAAGAAGCTTATTGTTCTTGTCTGTGTCAGAATACTCAATACCATGACTTTCAAGCTCTGTTATCAGATGATAGAACCTTGTGATAATATCATCTAACTGTTCATCCTTAAGAGCCTTGAAAATTGCAAACTGTTGGGTCAACAGCTCTGTACGCTTTCTACGTACACGTGGATTACCCTCACACCTTTTCTGGAGAGACTCCCAAAGTTCTTTCGACGTCCTTTGAGTCCGAAATGTGTGCAAGATATCTTGAGGTAACGCCATACGGATAATGGAGAAAGCCTTGTTTTCAGCTTCAAATAGTTTCTTGTCATCCTCTTTCATCATCTGGTATGACAGAACCTTTTGACGGCCTTCAACCTCAGAAACTGGTGGAATGTACCCTTCATCAATGCACACCCACATGCGCATATCGTTGAATCGTACAAAATCCGTAAGTCTGTCCTTCCACCAGTAGTAATCCTCAACTTTCATCAGCTTAGGTGGTGCATTGGCCTTCCCAACTTCGTGATCCATTTCAAGGAATTTCTGAAGGTTTGACATCTTTTCTGAAACAAATTGAATTTAGACTTAATTAATTTAATTCGAAACTAATGTGAATTAACTCTTTCGAATCTAGATAGATTCGAATGTAATAAGATTCCAATTTATTTGGGATTAAATTCGATTAAGTATTTTAATTCAATTAGATTCGAAATATGTCAGATTCGAACAATTCCTTAGATTCGAAGATATGACAGATTCGAAGGAATCCTTAGACTCGAATACCCTTAGAATCGAAGGCACTACAGAATCGAAGTTCAGCAGAATCGAAGTAGAGAATCGAAACATTAACAAACTCGAAACAAACTCGAAACAATATAGACTCGAGATCCAATTCGAATGTAATAACAGATTCGAAACAACACAGACTCGAAACTGACTGAAATTGACTCGAAAGGAGCGTATTTTGGTTAGACTCGAGAATAAAGAAAAACCCTAATTACCCCTATAGATTCGAGCGCCGCAAACTCGAAAAACGGCTAACACTTTGATTTTTTGACGTTTTACAGATTAAATCACTATTTTTCAAAGGAAAAATAATGATTTCGACCAAAAACGTGAAAAACCACAAAGTGTTTCCCGAATATGAATTTGCTAAGCTCAAAAACACGTTTTTGAGAGAAAAACCGTCCAACTAGCGTCAAGAAACCTAGAATGTATCTGATGAACACGAAGAACACCACGAACACTCCGTAGGCTCTGATACCACTTGTAAGGTCTACCAATGCAAGATCTATCTAGACGCGGATCCGTTAACGAGTGCGGAATCCTCGTTGACGGTTAGACGGACAACTCTCAACCAACGGAAACACGGAGACTATTAGACGCTGAACGAACGACACACGAACGATCCTACGTACTAATTCTCTCCGAAACGGGACTCACCTAGCTGATAAACTCGAGATCGCCTCTTGCTCAATTCCTCACGAATTCTGCAAAAGTCTGCTAATCATTCGAGTCTATCCCTAATTATAGACCCTGATTCGAGTCTGTTGTGGGCCAACCTCGAATCTGGCCTAAGGCCCATTCGAATCTGTCCATCTGACAGATTCGAATCTAACCTATATTCGAATCTATGGTCTCATTCGAATCTATCTCAGATTCGAATGTATCCCCTTAAGAAATTCGAATCTAGCCTTTTACACTTAAACACTTAAGTGATGAAACTTATAATATTACCTTATGATTGATTTTACCTTTGAGTTTTATGTTTGAACTTCTTGTAATACGTTACATCAAGTTCAAACATACAAACACTGATAAACATCAATCATATATAATATATATATACCAAACATATGCAAAATCACAATGTAAGACAACTTAGACTGCTATCGTCACACAGGATGTACCAACATGGAGCGAATGTTTTATCGTAATCAATCCCTTCTTGTTGATTGTATCCTTTGGCGACGAGGCGATCCTTGTTACGAATGATGACACCATGTTCATCCTTATTAAACTTGAAAATCCACTTCGTGCCAATGATTAATTTGTCTTTTGGTCGCTCCACCAATATCAGACCTTCAACCTTTCAAATTGATTCAGCTCTTCTTGCATAGCCACAATCCAATCAGCATCCAGGAGAGCTTCTTTTAAATTCTATTGTGAATCCTACTTATCAATCAACAATTAATCAATATAAGAAAGATTAAGATCAAGAACAACTAACCGAATGCTTTGATTAATCACAAAAGAAGAATACAGAGATTGAATATAAACTCGCACTATAGCCCTATAAATCTCTCTGAAATTCCGTGTAGAATATTCAAAATGTCAGATCTATTTCTCTATTACAAAGTCAACATCCTATTTATACTATTTACAACTTTGTACAAATTACATATTAAACCCTAGACGTTGTTTTTCATCAACAAAATAATATTTCAACAATCTCCCCATTTGATGAAACAAGCAAAGTCTTTAACTTGTTAGCCCCAGCTTCATCTCAAACCTCCTTATATTTTTTCTGTCAGATAGTCTCGAGTCGATTTTGGAAATAAACTCAACCATCAATCTTCTGTCATTAACAGATAAAGCTCCCTTCTTTGTTTTCGTCTTTTCGTCAGATGCCAACTTTCCCTTCAACCCATTCATTACCTTCTGTAGTGTCCCATCACAAAATTTATTAAGTTCAACACTCCTCATTGGTCTTAGCTTTTTATTTTTGTCTTTGTACATAACTGCAAGATGCTTAACCATAGTGACTTGATACTCCTTCAGATCTCCTACAAATTTGATTTCTCGATTTGGAGCTGTAATGTTTATTTTCCTCATACCTCTCCCGACTCCAATCTGTAGATCTTGCACAGACATTAGTACCAATTTGGTATGCATGAAGTGAAAAATTGTATTTAGTGCAAACCTACAGTATTCATTCCTCTTATTGCGGCACAGCTCATCAAATAAGTCTTCGATATCAACCAAATGCATATTGAACATGTCTGCTTCGGTGAAAGAATAGATATTTCCATCAGCTCTTGAAACAGTAAAAGTAGGATAGAAGATCTGAACAAACCGATCTTTCTCAATTTTAATTAAATCAACTATCCAAAATTCACTTTTTCACTTTATCCACAGGCTGAGTCTTATTCCGCAAGAAACTAGCATAGTTCACCAGATTCGACATATTTGGCTCCAGAACTCTGAACAGTTTCAGAAAAGTAAAAGGAGCTTGCTTCTTGCAGAAAATTCTTTTCTCCAAATAATCTTCAAGATATGGCAGTATATTCCTTTTCTTAATAAACTCAACTGATTGTCTTGCAGATAAGTCCAATGTTTTAACTTTCTTTTTACTAATTTCATCCTTGTTGAGCAAAGTAAGCATATTTCTAATTTCCCTTTGAACCACTTGTTGAGCTTCAAATCTTAGTCTGTGTTGTTTCTGTGATTCGTGAGCCAGAATGCATTCATTGAAAAATCTTTCAATCACTTCAACTTCATTCAACTCAACAGCCTCTCGTGAAATCACATTCTCAACTTGAAATTCTTCAATCTCTTCTTTAATTTGAATTGTAACCTTAGGCTTTTCAACCGTCGGTGCTGGTATAGAATCTTTCAAAATTTCTTGCACCAATTCTTCCTCTACTTCAATTCTTTAAACTTGAATTGGTATATCAGTTAAGACAATCAAATCATCATCATTAGATAACTCAATATCAACCTCTTTCTCTCCTTCACTTTCTTTTCCTTGAAGCAACAAACTTTGTTCTTGAACTTCTTGAACATCATCTTCTGAATCATTGTACTCCTCAAAATTGTAAATGTCTGACTGAATGTTTAAAGGAACTGGAACATCTTCATGAAGAATCAATCCCAGCTCACTTTGAACATCAGTAGGTTCCTTTGAGCTTCCCGCTTCTCCTTTCTCTTGACCTTCAGACTCTTTCACTGGATAAGTGAGCATTAACAAACCCGGTGTCGGCTCATCGAGCTTCCTCCTCTTCTCCCTCTCATGAGAAGCATCATCGGAGTCATCGTCATGCTCATCATGTTTTGTTTTGGGCACGGAAGCTTGAGTCTTGCATGTCTGTTCAACTGCCGTCACACGTTCTGATAAATTGCCCAAGGTAGTTATCACCGTACTCTCTAACCCGATCATCCATTCTCTCATCTCATCAAACTGCTCAAACACTAAGTCTCTTAGCTCTTCGATAGCTTGATTTGGATCTGGTTGCTTAACTGACTCCTTTGCTACAGATTATCCTTTTAAAAATTTATGAATATTCGTCATTTGAGCCATTACTTCTGATAGTTGTGCTGAAACATGACTGTTCACACCAGCAACAGCAGCATTCAATGCTTGACTTAAAGTGGATTCAGTGACAAATGGGGAAAGAGTAACTACTGGGTTACTAAGACTTCCAGTTGACACAATAGTGGAACTTGTAAAAAGAGCCTCTGTGTGGCCAGTGCTCAGAGTTGGCATAGTCGTGGGTCTAACTGGACTTCCAACCTCTTCAAGTGACGGAGCAACAAATGCTTTCGTGACTAAGGTTGTTCCGGTAGTGACACTGAGTTCAACTGCACTTACTTCAACGAATGAAGCAGACGCAAGTGTCCTAGTGTGTATCGGTTCTAGACTTTATGATTGAAAAGAAGTCGTACACTCGGGCAGATGTGTAGTAAATTCAATATCCATCAAATCCAAAGGATTATCAGATAGCATTTGAGCTTGTTCTCGGTGTTCAATTGAAACAGTCTCCTGTTGAGAGGAGACTGAGTGGATGAGGGGTGTGCAATCGCCAGTGGGATACTGACTTCTTCAATGCTAACTCCCTGTTGGGAGCTAACAACAATTGTGGCTATGTCCCGGCTTTCTAGGCTTTGGGCATCCCTCACACTCTGCTGAGCTATACTAACAATATCCATTAGTGCAGCTCCTCCCTCATCATGAGCTGGTCCACCTTCATCATCATCATTATCATCATCACCTTCCGCTGCTCCCTCGTTAATATTTGATAATGTACGTTCAGAGTCAGAACTACTCACATCTCCCTCACCACCCCTTACTTCACTCGATTCTCCCTAAGACACTTGAAAGCTTCCCCGAACCTCAGCCCCTTGCTGAAGTTCCTCTTGTCCTACAGCTCCTTGGTTTAGAGAACCTGGTTCTTGAGTCTCTATGGGAGAGTGATCTATTCTATACAGCCTCACATTCTCACTCTTCTGATCTGCGTACTTTAACAAGGCTTCCGGTATCGGCATGATGTTGGCATTCGGAGAATCAGGTACTTCATGTAAGCTCATCATTACATAATCAGGCGATCTTTGAGAGTTAGATCTTTTCGTTATATTTTCATTTGCCCTGAAAATGCATCTGATTAAGATTTGGATGAACTGTTGCAAAGGTACAAATTTCCTTGACCTATTCGTAGTCTTAGCCAGCACAATTTCCTTGATCCTCCCATATGCACGGTGCATAATCATAATGTTTGTTGAATGCTATGACGTGGAAGATCCGGAGACAGTGAATACTACATCTGTCTATGCCAGTATGTTTAGACGTCATGCAGCGATTGATGATTCCAAACAAAGTGTACCATTCACCATTTAGTCCGTTACGGTGAAATTTTGAACTTTTGGGTAGAGGCTTTGAATATCCCAAGCAAATTAGGTCATGTCCCAACTCCTCGTCTGATATAAAATCCTCAAAGTCAGCTAACTCTGGAAAGTTTACGGTATCAATTCTACGGGGTAGAAATAGATTGTGTCTGAGTCTGGCAAGAGTGATATTGGTTTTAAATTGATTGATGGTAACCATGAAGTGATGGTTACCATCTGCAGGAACAAATTTAACAGTGTGCCAGAATTGTTGAAGGTATACTTGAGGAATGGAAGGTTTGTATTGGAGAAGGTATCTCAAAGGATGTCCTTTGAGAATATCAACGATGATTGGGTGACTGACTTTGATAAATTTTGTATCCAGGCGGTGATTATTATCTCTGAATGGTAAACAATACTTGGGTTTGACCAACTGATTGTCAGGTACAAGAGTAGATGGTGAAGGTCGTGTAACAGATGCGGAACGAACGGGTTTGGATACAAGGGTATGGTTAGACGAAGTATGGGAGTCAAAAGAATTTGAAGGTTGGGATTGACCTTGAGAAGCCATTTGTAACCTGTGTAAAATAATAATCATGTTAGATTTAGCAGATAAACAAATGAACTCCAGCAGAATAAAAAAATAGAACATTTTGCCAGAAATTGTAAAAATATGTGTTTTTCTGTTTAAAGCATCGGGATTCCAAACAATAATATGAAAATGTTATTGACAGGACTCAAAAGTCAATCTTTCAGAGACCAATGTTGGATAATCACAGATTTAAGCAATTTCTTGAAAAAATGTTACATTTTTCTTAAAATGTAAACTCCCAACACTTAGACATTTTTTCAAAAAAAAAATGTGTATTAAAACTCGAATGACACTAAAACAAACTCGAACGAAGTGGAATGATTCTCGAATGTGTCCATGTACCAACTCGAATGAAGTGAAGTATTTCTCGAATAAGTCTAAGTACCAACTCGAATGAAGTGATGCATTTCTCGAATAAGTCTAAGTACCAACTTGAATGAAGTAGAATATTTCTCGAATGATTGACACCTCAACTCGAATAAAATGAAGTCCTTTCTCGAATGAAGAACATATCGAGAGTTGACTTGAAATTTTTCTAAGTCCTGGACTCAAGGCAACCTGTACATCAAATGATGTTTCTCGAACTAAGGAGAAATTCAACTCGAATGTTATACAAACAAACACTAATGAACTATAGGAATATGTTCAACTCGAATATTTCTGGAATGGACTCGAATACAAGATGAGTCCAACTCGATTAACACTTGAAGATTCTCGAACTACTTAGTAATCAACTCGAATGGAACTATACCAGTCTCGGGTGATGTATTATTCAACTCGAATGAAACTGAATGATTACTCGATTATATGTTTATTCGAGAAAATGTTCTTGAAATTATTTTGAAGTCTACACACACTGATTTTCAAAAATTTAAATCCAGTAACATTTTCACTTATTAAAAAGATGAACCCCACTCGAAAATCAATTTCAAATAAGTTTTGTTTTCTGAACTTTGTTCAGAAACAACAACATCTTTGTTAAAAATCCGATTTTCAGAGACGTGTGAACTCGAAAAAAAATTGAAACCACAAATTCAATTTTCTGTTAGTGTGGTTGAAATTGAACTTTGAAACTTGAAATTCAAGTTCATATTGATAATTCGTAAACAACCACACTATTAGTTTCAAAATAACACTACCAAAATTCAAAAACCCATGAACACACACAAAAGACAGAAATACGAATAGTTACACATAAGTACAAATATAAATTGAATAATAGAACCTATATACACAAAAAATACATGAAACTAAGAAAAAAACTCACAATTAATGACTGATATTATGAAATGGCTGAAATCTTTGTGGAATATTTGAGAATGCTGAAAGTTGCTTCGTGTGGAAGAAAGAGAGAAAGTGAACAGTGTAAGTAATTTCGAAAAGTTTGAATTGAAATTCAAATTTCAAGTTTTAGTTGAAATTTTCAAACTTCCAAATAACCCGGCCCACTTTCTCCAATTTAATTGATTTATTTCAAGCCCATTTCACAAAAAATATTTCCTTTCAAAAAAAAAATCCTAAAAACATAAAACAAAGTTAAAAGAAAAAGAAAAAAAAATTATAACACTAAAAAAACAAAATTTAACTACACTTAAAAATAAAAACAACAATAAAAAAACTTTAACTAAAATTAAAAGTCACAAAACACAACAAAAGAAAATATAATGCTCCCCCTTGATGTTTGCAATTTAGCTCCCCTCAGATGTATATATATTATTTTTCATGTCTGCTCCCCCTACAAAACAACAGATAAAATTTATCAGATTTTCTCAAAATCAGATAAAATCATTTTCTGCTCCCCCTGCACATGACAATCCAGATCTGTTAAATTCAGAAAAATTTTAACTTTTAAAATTCATGAATTTAACATCAAATGAGGATCAAAATAAAAAATGTAAATTTAAAATTATAATTTGTAACTACTGAATTATTAAATCTAATGATTTAACATAGCCAACTTGTATACCAAAAAAATTAAACCGTTTTTCATCTAATACTTTGGTAAACAAATCAGCTAGTTGATATTCAGTAGGAACAAAGTATAATTCTATATTACCATTTTCAACATGATCCTTAATAAAGTGATACCAGATGTCGATGTGTTTTGTTTTTAAGTGTTGCACTGGATTTGATGCTATAGCAATTGCGCTCTGAGAATCACAATATATTGGAATCTTTTGTGGTGTAAACCCGTAGTCTCGCAGTTGGCTATTCATCCACAACACCTGAGAACAGCATGATGATACATCAACATATTCTGCTTCAGCTGTAGACAATGAAACACAATGTTGTTTCTTGGATGACCAGCAAACGGGTTTGTCACCTAAGAATTGAACTGCACCTGATGTACTTTTCTGTCCATCTTATCACCTGCGTGATCTGCATCAGAAAAAGAAGTTAGATTGAATGAAGATTCTCGGGGATACCACAAACCAAGGTTTGGCGTTCTCTTCAGATATCTTAAAATTCTTTTAGCAGCAGTTAAATGTGATTCTTTTGGATTTGCCTGATATCTAGCACAAACACATGTACCAAACATAATATCAGGTCTACTAGCAGTTAAATACATTAATGACCCAATTATTCCTTGATAATGAGTTACATCTACAGGTTTCCCTGAAATGTCCTCATCGAGTTTGGATTTTGAATCCGGAGCCATAGGAGTTTTCATAGGAGTACTGTTGACCATGTTAAATTTCTTTAACATGTCTTGACTATATTTGGACTGATTGATAAAAAAAATACCATCAGTCAATTGTTTAACTTGTAAACCTAAGAAAAAATTTATTTCTCCCATCATGCTCATTTCAAATTTCTGGGACATTAAGAAAGCGAATTTCTTGCAAATTCAGGATTTGTAGACCCAAATATTGTATCGTCTACATATATTTGAATTACTATAATATCTGGCCCCTGACGTTTTATAAACAGGGTAGTATCAACTGCACCTTTGTTAAATCCACACTTCAACAAGTATGTTAAAAGTGCAGTGCTTGTTTAAGGCCATACAGTGATTTGTCTAGAATATATACATGATCAGGCTTCGAAGGATCACTAAACCCTTCGGGCTGATATGTATATACTTTATCAGTTAATTCTCCGTTTAAAAACACAGTTTTTACATCCATTTGGTAAACTGTGAAGTTTTTATGAGCAACAAATGCTAGAAACATCCTAATTGCTTCTATTCTTGCAAGAGAAGCAAACGTCTCATTATAATCGGTCCCTTCTTGTTGACTGTATCCTTTGGCAATGAGTCGTGCTTTGTTACGAATGATGACACCATGTTCATCCTTCTTATTCTTGAAGATCCATTTCGTGCCAATGATTGATTTATCTTTGGGTCGTTCTACCAGTCTCCAGACCTTCAACCTTTCGAACTGATTCAGTTCTTCTTGCATTGCGACAATCCAATCAGCATCCAGAAGAGCTTCTTTCACATTCTTTGGCTCAATTTTTCTGAGAAAGTTGGAAAATAAGCACTCGTTTATTGTTGCTCTTCTGATTTGGACTGATGCAGAAGGATCACCAATGATATTTTATGTTGGGTGATTTCTAGTCCACTTGAAAGTATGTGGATATGGTTGAATGTGGTCATGATTGGGATTTAAGTCTAAATATGGAATTCGGGGGTTAGCTTCAGATGTAGACTGTATATTATCTATATTATCTGAGATGGGAGTTTCTGAGTGTTAATATGTTAAGGGGGTTTCAAAAGATTCTGGAGGTTGAATGGGTTGTACACTTTCAGTAGGCAAGTGCACATCTGTTGTCGAAGCTTCTCCAGTTTATTCTGAAATTGGTTGATGAGAATGATCCGAGACTACGACGGGATCTTCAATAATCCTGTCAGGCACCAAATTTAAAACATTAGTTTTGGGCTTTTCAAAGTAGTTTTCATAAAAATTCTCGAACAGTTTATTTAAATCTGAACTATCTTCACTCTGTTCAGTTGACTCCATAGAAGTCGTCTTGTTATGTTCGGGTCCTGAACTGGTATGTTCAGAAGCCATTACCACGCCTTCATCAAATTTTACGTTCACGCTTTCATTGACTGTCTTGGTGCGCTTGTTGTAGACCCGGAAAGCTGCTGATTCCTTCGAATACCCAATGAAAATACCTTCATCAGCTTTTTGATTAAATTTTCCCAGGTTGTCTTTGTCATTTAATATGAAGCATCAGCCCATAAGAATAACGGAAGATTGGAATATGCCAGCATCGTTCTTGTAGATTCCACTAGTGTCCGATTTCTTCATTCAACGACACCATTCTGTTGTGGAGTACGAGCGGCTGAAAATTGATGTGTTATTCCCACAGAATTCAGAAATGATTCGAGAGATTTGTTCTTGAATTCTGTGTCGTTATCTGATCTGATGGTCTAAACTGAAAGCTGCAACTTTACTTGAATTCTTCGGATGAAGTCTATAATGATTTCAGTAGCATCCGATTTGGATCGCATGAAGAAAACCCATGTGTATCTGGAGTAGTCGTTGACTATAACCAATACATATTGTTTCTTGTTTATACTTTGTACTCTCATTGGTCTACACAGATCCATATGTAGCAATTCCAGTGATTTTGTCAAGGAGTGTTCTGTTTTGGACTTGTGTGAAGCTCGAGTCATCTTTCCTTTTTCTCAAGTGGCACACAACTGCTCCTTTTGAAATTTGAGCATTGGTAGCCCTTTAACTAACCCGCCTTTTGCTAGGTTGGTTAATTCGTTGAAATTCAGATGTGAAAGACGACGATGCCATAGCTAAGTTGTTTTAGATGTTGCTTTTGACATTAAGTAGACATCCTTTTTCAGATTGATTGAGGCTAGGTCAATTGAGTACAAGTTGGTTTTCCAGTTCCCTGCAAGGATTTATTTTCCTTCTCCAGATCTTATGCTGCACCGATTAGCTTTGAAGTTGACCTCTAATCCTTTATCGCAGAGATGTCCAATGTTGAACAAGTTGTGACCAAGACCATCAACGTAGAAAACTTTCTGAATAGTAATCTTATCCTACGCAAGACTCCCATAACCTTTGATCGGACAGAATTGATCGTTCCCGAATCTAACCGTCCCAAAGAACTTTTCTACAAAGTTAGTGAGTGTTTCTCTCTGTCCGGTCATGTGCTTTGAGCATCCGGAGTCAAGGTACCATACATGATTTACCTATAAGACGAAATAATACATGAGGTACCCACTTATAGTTGGGTACTTTTGATTTTGGTAAATCAAGCAGTTGATTATGCTTTTTCTCATCAGATATGTCTTTTATTTTAGGTACCCACTTTTTAACAGTTCTTTTTGGTATCCACTTTTGTATAATTCGCGGCGGAACTGTTTTTGAAAGATGGTGCTGTGGAACCTTTTTCTGTTTGAAAGATGGGTCCTTTTTCTTTGGTTGCCATACAAGCTTATCAGATTTTACAAGCAGTGATTTACACGGATCAGAATTCAAAGCAATTAAATCAGTTCGAGAGAATTTAATACAACATTTATCAGTAAATTCATTATTACAGACAGATTTTTCAAATTGTCTATTTCTATCTGTAACAACATTTTCCTTCAGTCTCCACTCTTGTTTTATATTCTGGTTTTTCTTTTCTCTCTACTTCTTTCGCCATACTTGCTTCCGAGAACCGTTCACAATATAATCAGACATAGAAGAAATACGAGAATTAGTGCTTTTAGAAACTTGTTTCTTCTGTAAAGGTTTCTTACCTTTTGAATTTTGGACTTTGAGTGCACTAGAGTCCTTTGTGGAAGATGATTCACCTTTTTCATATTTAGGAGTCTCAAAAGTAACTTTTGGTTTCTCCTTCTTTTGTTGTAAACTTGGTGAATTTTCAGATTATTTCTTTGAATCTGTAGATATTCTTTGAAGAATTCTAACAGGTTTTTTTAAGATCATCAGATTGTTGGTTGTGTAAAGGTTTTACAACCTCATCTATTTTAACAAACATATCTTCTAATGAATTAAAATCAGAGTTCATATACAGATCAAATTCTGTTTCAGAGTTGATAGAATCGAGTGAAATTGAACACAATGGATCTGATATTGTTTTGTTCTCAGGTTGTTTTTATAACTTTTGTTCCAGAATTTTAAGTTCAGCCTTAAGAGTTTTGTTTTCTGTCTCAAAATTTTTGATTTTCAATTCGAGATCAGAGTTTATCTTTTCAAGAATTGAAAATGGTAAATATAACTTTTGAGATTGAGTAGTAGATTCAGATAAATCCTTTTCAGAATATGTCTGAATATACTCCTCTTTAATGCCAATATTATTATTTGATTCATTTATTCTGTTATAATTAACAGAATTTTGCATTTTATCAGATCTCAGTCTTTTTGAATCTTCACTGGATTCTATCTCATCTAATGCTTTCATAAATGTCATTTTTAATCCTAGATTCATATATCTGACATCATATAATGTTGGTGAATTTGGAATAGCCTTTGTCAGATATTTAGGATTATCCCAACCAATACCAGATTTAGAATTGTAAAATTCGGTATCTTTTCGTTGATTTAAATAGATAGTTTGATCTGTTTGACCTCTTTTAATAAATTCATCTTCCATTGTCTTTATTTTCTCATAAAGTTTTGTTTTTTCTTCATAAATGGCATGATATTTGACAGAAAAATTTGAAGCCTCTAATTCTGCTAAATTCAGTTTTTCTTTTAGGTCAGATATATTGTTATTTAGTTCTTGGATTTTGATTTAAAGTTTATTTGCTTTGTCTTACAAATCTGAAACTACTCGTAATGCTAATGTTTTATCCTTGGAAAAATCCAATACTAATGCATGTTAATTATGTAGCTTGTTTTCCCAGGAATGTGCATGTTTCTTTTCAGCCTTTAATGATTTCTCAAATTTCTTTAGCATAAAGGCCAGTTGTGTTAATTTTTCTTCAAGTAAACAAGAATTATCATTTCCAGAGTCAGAATTAGAATTTACCTCTGGTGTTTCTGAACTGTCTGATTTTTCTGACTCTGATTCATCAGTCTCTTTGTCTTTGCTGCATCCAGTATTTCCTGTTGCCATCATCGCGAATTCTTTAGTCACTTCCTCATCAGATTCTTCCTTGTCCTCATTTTCTTCATCCGTTAACCCAACCCATACCTCATCCTCGGCTTTCATTGCTGACTCACTCAGTTCTGATTCATTGAAGACTTCTGATTTCAAGCAAATATGAGCATCTTCATCCAATATGTCTTCATCTTCTGACAGTTGTAGCCAATGATCATCCTCAGCCATAAGGGCTTTGCCAGCTTCCTTTTCTTTGGCTAGGAGTGCCTTTCTTGTGTAGTAATCAGAGTTTTTGACTACTGGCATTCTGCACTCACGAGCAAAGTGTCCTGGCTTGCCACAATTGTAGCATTTTTGCTCTGTTTCTTTCTTGGCTGATTTATAAGATTTGTCATATTTATCAGCTTTCCTGCCACTGCCGTCACCAGACTTTTCATACTTCTCTTTCTTTTCAAACTTCTTTGAGCCAGTCTTGTATCTCATTTTGTTGTTGGTTGGCTTTCGATAGAATTTCGTCTGAAATGCCTTAGTGAGTAAGGCCATCTGCTTTTTCATCTTTTCTATCTCTGAATCGGCGGATGAATCTGATGAGTCTGATTCAGAAGAGCTACTGCTTATGACTGCCTGTTTCTCCTTCTTCAGCTTATATTTATATTTCTTTTCAGCCAATAAAGCTAAAGGGTCAACGGTCTCTTTCTCGGCTTTCTTTTTACCAGACATTTTCCTTAAAACAACCTCTTGATAGTTGTTAAGGTTCTCAAAGATCATGTGGAAGTTCATCTCTTTAATGTCTTTCGTCTGTTGGATGATCATAGCATTATTTTCCCATTTTGGGTTAAGTACATTTAGAAACTTGACGTTGATGTCTAGATTGGACTTTGTAACCCCGTTTCTTTTCATCTCACTTACAAGACTGACAAACTGCAAGTAAGTATTTTCTAGTAATTCTCCCTCTCGTGCTCTAAAATTCTCAAAAGTCATCAGACTGTTCCTTGCTCTATTGGTAGCTGCCCTGTCGGATCCCCTCATTAGCTTGCACACCTCATCCCAAATGGATTTGGCTGTCTTCATGTTTGTTAGGCAGGTATAGATGTCATTAGGGATAGAAATCAGTAACAACTTCCTTGCAGTTTTGTCTCCCAATTTTCTTTTTTTTTTTGTGCGTCTGTTAGGTTTGTTACCTCAATGGTTCTTTCCGGAATTGGAGGGTTTCTGTTGGGTACACCAGGGATTGTCTCTAAGAATACAGTTGGTCCGTCAGTCAAGGACTTTATCATTTCTTCAGAGAGATCGTGGAAACTGATAAATTCCAAAAATCTTTCACTCCACTGTACGTATTCTCCCCGGTAGAGAATTGGAGGTTTCGTCTCTGATCACATTGCAAGCGCGTCTTTTGACATGATGACTGATATATAGGAATGTTTCCAACATCGAATGATATTTGATTGAAATTGAAACAGTTGATCAACTATTGAAAATTGATCAAACTTGTAATAATGTTGAATGAAACTTGAATGTAAGGTCTACCACTGACAGATCTATCTAGACGCGGACCCGTTAACGAGTGCGGAATCCTCGTTGACGGTCAGACGGACAACTCTCAACCAACGGAAACACGGAGACTATTAGACGCTGAACGAACGACACACGAACGATCCTACGTACTAATTCTCTCCGAAACGGGACTCACCTAGCTGATAAACTCGAGATCGCCTATTGCTTAATTCCTCACGAATTCTGCCAAAGGTCTCTCTAATCATTCGAGTCTATCCCTAATTATAGACCCTGATTCGAGTTTGTTGTGGGCCAACCTCGAATCTGGCCTAAGGCCCATTCGAATCTGTCCATCTGACAGACTCGAATCTAGCCCATTCGAATCTAAGGCTAGACTCGAATCTATCACAGATTCGAATCCCAAGCCTTAAACAATTCGAATCTATGGCTACATTCGAATCTATCACAGATTCGAATGCCAAGCCTTGTATTCTAAAATCACCTAAGAACATGTCTTATCAATAACAAAACTAGACTGCTGTCGTCACACTGAATGTACCAACAGACTCCCCCTTGACGATAGCTTCTAGATTTTGTTCATTGATCTTGACAGACTATTTGCTTTAATGACAATGAATGTCGAGATCACCCTTTCTCCTCGTTATCCATGACTGATGATTCTGAATCGCTTCTCTAACTTAGTCCACGTTCCTTTGAACCACAGCGCTTCTAATACCTCTTAGACTAACCTCTTAAATCTGCAGTACGACCCTTTCTTCTGACAGTTTTTGCAAACACCTCAGCCCAGAATTGTCGTCCTAGATTATACGGTCCTTCTAAGGTAAAATCAGTCACTTGTAACTTCAGAATCTGATTCATCATTTAGAGCAGTCTTCTGCATCTCTAGATCTATCCCATTCTGATCATCATTCATAACACCTTCATCGAGTGATGCATTCATAACACTTCGGAAAAAGTTCTAAGTCATCTTCAATTACTCTGACAATGCTCCGGTCAGACCATGTCTTCAGTAACTTCAGTTGTCTCTGAATCCTTGTCTTTCCTATTGTCAGTAGCTACGATCACTGACTCCCCCTGAGGATCAGCAGTGAGAGCCAATATTTGAAAGATCTGCCAGCTCACTACTGTCTTGAAAGATCTGCCCGCTCACTATTCGAGCTATCTTCTTTGACTTATCTTTTTCGAAGGACAGCTTCTCTACGATTTCTCCACTCTCTACTATTTCTCCCCCTGAGATGGATGATCTTTCAACCAGATGCCAATATAGCCTCCAGATTTGCAATCTGCTGCTACTGATCAGTCTCTGTCTGATCCAACTTGGCATGAAGTTCACAAATCGCCTTTGTCAGTTGAAGAATCTGTAATTCTGTGAATAATTCAAGGCTAACACTGTATAGACTTAATCAACACATGAAACAAGTCATTAGATGTTAGTAGAACATTAAAATCATTATTCAACGATAAAGATAAAATGAAACTCTCCTACTTAAAGTTTTTGAAGGTTTATAGCGTAAACCAAACACGAGAACTAAGTTCGAGAGAAACTATCATTACCTTTGTTTAAATAGTCCCAACCTCGTAAGTTTTGAAAAACTTTGAACAATTTTCAACTTTTTCAACACTTAAATGAAAATTTTGAAAATCTTTGAATAAAATTCAACTTTTTCAACTTTTTCATGTAATGGAGGTTTACAACCTTTGCAGAACCAATCACACTAAGCAACAGATTTTCACGCAATATTTGTTTATTCAACCAATCATGCATCCTTAGAAACTTTGACCTTTATCCTACTGAAGATAAAAATAAAATAAAATAAAATTAATTTTAAACTTAAGCTACTCTAACCTACACTAAATATTATATTTTTGGCGAGAATAGTCAAAGAAAGATTCAATCAGATAGCGATGTCTGATACTAACTTTCAGTACTTAAACTTTCACACTTAGGAATTTTTGATTCCTTTGATTGTTTGTTGTGACATACCTTTTTAGCCGATTGTTGATATTTTATCCTGTTAAACATTCTACATTTAGGAATATCCCTTGGCCTTTTTATTTATCAGGAAATTATCTTACGTGACTCAGACATAGACATACTTTTATGATCAAGGCACACAGACAAAAATTCTAACTTGTTGGTATTAGCAAACTTTCTTTAAAAGACAAACATCGGACACAGGTCTGTATTCTCATACAACAAAGTGTCTTAGTTCGACTTAAGGTTTAATTTTAAAGTTAGCAGATAGCGGTGACAGGTCTGTACTGACGTACAACAAAGCGACATGTCTGCTAACCCGAATCTAAACAGAGACAACAGGTCTGTACTTACGTACAACAGAGTTGCATGTTTTCGACTCTCAGTTTTACATGATATTTCTATTCTTTCCATTTTCAGATGTATTTGTTGTTGCCATACATCCCCAGAAAGTTTGCATACCTCATTTAGACTCAATGTTTGTATGTCTTGTACATAAAATTAAGACCGATTGGTCGTACATCTAAGTTAGTGACACACTTGACTTTTTCTAGAATATTTTATTAGCCTTGAGATTCCCTATATGTATTATGCCTACCAACACATCAAACTAAATAAAGTATAACACTTAGGATTTAGTTGCATTATGTGTGAAAGCCTAAATACTTAGAGTCTGTAACGACGGTGCTAATTTTCGTCACTTTGAACCTATGTATCTAAGACCTAACTCATTTTCTGATATTCTCTTTTTTTTTGTATTTTTCTGATTTTCTCTCTTTTTTCTTTTGTTTTTCATAAATAATAATAAGCTAATAAAGTAACTTACTAACTTACTATAAAAAGAAATAAAATAGCCTAAGGTCAAGTTACTTTGGATTACACATGCCATTCAGTTGAACTAACAACCCAAAGCATGAACTAACAAATGCTTTTGTGACTAGATTCGCATTGTTTATACAGACTGACACAACTGACACACCTTACATGTTTCCCTTATAACTTCTCACTTTGGTCTAAGGACCCAGAAAGCATACCTGGTGTTTCGTCCTTTGTACCCCTGTCCTGTATCAAGAGAAACCACTATCCATAAACCATTTGTCATTAGGATCTGTAGCTAACTCCTGCACACTAAACAAGAAAAGTTAGTTATCACGGGGGACCCAAGCCATGACTGACTTGGTAATACCATCCTCATCCACAAACTTGAATTCTTTCAAATACCCATCTCTCCTTTCAGGTGACTTGGATTTTTGATTGAGAATCTGTTGTGAAGCTGAATGATTAACATCCATTCTTGACCTTTGTATTGGTCTTTTCGGTTCAGCCCTTGAATAATTTCTGTTATAGTACATTTCAGTCTCATAATTCCGGGCTCTACCTTGTGTCGTATGCTTATTAGGAGAATTAGACCTAACTAGAGTGTGACTCCTCTTAGGTGAATTTTTCCTAATAATGGTATGGGGGCCAGACATTGATTGACTAGGAGATCTATTCGGTGAATTAATCCTAAGTCCATCATTTTGTCTAAGAGACTCCGATGATTGACAACTACCTATGCGTGACACCTCAACGGAGTTCTTCTCAGAAACTCGAGAACTACTCCCGCTCGCATCACTAGGCATTGTTTTTAAGATTTGCTGCTCTTGTTTCCCTATGTTCAATGAAGACTCTGACTTTTTGTAGGGACAACCTGAAACAACATGTCCTTTCTCATGACACTTAAAGCAAGACATCTTGTCAATAGATTTCTTATAGGCACTCTTTGACCTAGGTGTCTTACTAATGCCCTGATTGTCTGTATCAACAGCTTGTTTTAACTCCCCTTTGTTAACATTACTTACAGTAATTTCCTCTTCTAGGTTTGAATTACAACTAGACTGAACACACTGTACTGTTTGTCTAACCTGAGGAGTAATTGAAGATACTTCATAGGACTCAGTTACCTTGACTACCTCTGATTTTACCATATCATTGGTCTCATCCTGAGCAGTAGGTACACGATTGCTATTGGCCTCATCAACCTTAGTACTAGACTCAGCTAATTCCTTATCTTTAAGAGAGATCTCTTTGGTCAGTGACTCTACATGCTCATAAAGTAGTTCATTTCTGACACTTTGTTCAATCAATTTGTCATTCAGAACTAGTAAATCTTGAGCATCATTTCTCAGTTTGGCCTGAAGATCTTCCTTAATGTCTAATAAATTAGCATTATCTGATTTTAAGGATTGAATTTGAGCAGACATAGATGAATATGTTTCTAGTACTAAATTCAATTTATCATTCAAAGTAGTACATAAAGCACATAAATCATGAAAAGTAGAAGAGTTTAGAATTACCTGTTTCCGATCAGATTTGATATTGGCCATCTGAGCTGCAAACTCCAGCGTAGTTAGCTCCTCAGCAATTTCCAGCACCAAAGGTTCTGAATCAGAAAATTGTGTATCCTCTTTCTCTTCCTCTTCTGCTCCCGTACTTCCAGTCTCTGTGACTTCAGCCATGAAGGCTCTAGCATTAGTCTCTGGATGTGTACTCCAATCATATGTGCCATCTAACTGTCTGTTAGACCCCACATTAGCAAGTAAACCAGCCACTGAACCCTGATTCCCTGATCTTTGATTCCCTGAACTGGCTAAATGCTGACGTCCTAAGTTCTGATGATTATCAATCTTAGGTCTTTGACACTCTCTCGCAAAGTGTCCCAACCCCTGACAGTTATAACATCTAACTTTTGACTTATCGAATCCTACATTGTTCACACTCAGACTTCTTCCTGTTCTTTTCATGAACCTTTTCAATCTCTGTGTGACCATAGCCAATTGCCATTGTAGGTCCATTTGTTCCAAGTCATCCGGATCCACCTGATCATAAGCTTCTTCCCATAAAGCTGGATCAATTATTTTCCCTTGAATACAATTCCCGTAAGCCGCTACAAACGATGCTAGAAGCTTCAGTTGCTCCTCTGCAGTTTTAGCACTCATTGGCATTTTTGTGTATCCCTGAGACGATGATCCTGAAGTAGATGCTTGTGGCTGCTCATCCGGTCCACTAAACCCTATGAAAGCTCTACATTGTGCTTCCTCTGGCTCAGCTGGTGACGCAGTTTCTCCTGTGAAAAACGTTGTAGCTGTCTTTATATCAGCTGTCACTGAAGGTGTTGATTTTCCGAAATACATTGCCGGATTCTGGACTTGTTCATAATCCGTTTCAGCCTTCAATAACTCGAAATGATACGCCCTCAGCGTTCCCACTACATCTTCCAACGATTGAGTATAGAACTTATCCTCATCAAGCTTAATCATAGCCACATACATCGCCCATTTGGCGGGTAAGGCATCCAAAAGCTTGTTATTCTTTTCTGTGTCGCTATACTCAATGTCGTGACTTTCAAGCTCTGTTAATAGATGATAAAACCGAGTGATAGTATCATTCAATTGTTCATCCTTTAACGCCTTGAAGATGGCGAACTGTTGTTTTAACAGCTCTGTACGCTTTCTCCTAACCCGAGGATTTCCCTCACACCTTTTCTCAAGCGACTCCCAAAGTTCTTTTGATGTCCTCTGAGTCCGGAATGTGTGTAGAATATCTTGCGGTAACGCCATTCGGATTAAAGAAAAAGCTTTGTTTTCGGCTTCAAATACTTTCTTGTCATCCTCTTTCATCATCTGGTATGACAAGACCTTTTGACGGCCTTCAACTTCAGATACTGGTGGAATGTACCCTTCATCTATGCACACCCACATGCGCATATCATTGAATCGTACAAAATCTGTAAATCGATCCTTCCACCAGTAATAGTCCTCAACTTTCATCAGCTTAGGCGGTGCATTTGCCTTCCCAACTTCGTGATCCATCTCAAGGAATTTCTGAAGATTTGACATCTTTTCTGAAAGAAATTGAGTTTTAACTTAATTAATTTAATTCTAAACTGACTTAGATTAACTTATTCGAATCTAAATAGATTCGAAACTAATTAATATTAAATCTTTTGAAATTAAATTCGATTAAGTCTTAAAAGTCAATTAGATTCGAAATTATGTCAGATTCGAACAACCCTTAGATTCGAAGTTATGTCAGATTCGAAGGACTCCTTAGATTCGAAGACCCTTAGAATCGAAGGCACAGCAGAGTCGAATGACAGCAGATTCGAAGCACAGAATCGAAATAATACTAGATTCGAAATAAACTCGACACTAAACTAGACTCGAGATCCTATTCGAATGAAGCAACAGATTCGAAACAAAGTAGACTCGAAACTCACTGAAATTGACTCGAAAGGAGCGTATTTTGGTTAGACTCGAGACTAGAGAGAAACCCTAATTACCCCTATAGATTCGAGCGCCGCAAACTCGAAAAACGGCTAACACTTTGATTTTTTTGACGTTTTACAGATTAAATCACTATTTTTCAAACGAAAAATAATGATTTCGACCAAAAACGTGAAAAACGACAAAGTGTTTCCCGAATATGAATTTGCTAAGCTCAAAAACACGTTTTTGAGAGCAAAACCGTCCAACTAGCGTCAAGAAACCTAGAATGTATCTGATGAACACGAAGAACACCAAGAACACTCCGTAGGCTCTGATACCACTTGTAAGGTCTACCACTGCAAGATCTATCTAGACGCGGATCCGTGAACGAGTGCGGAATCCTCGTTGACGGTTAGACGGACAACTCTCAACCAACGGAAACACGGAGACTATTAGACGCTGAACGAACGACACACGAACGATCCTACGTACTAATTCTCTCCGAAACGGGACTCACCTAGCTGATAAACTCGAGATCGCCTATTGCTTAATTCCTCACGAATTCTGCCAAAGGTCTCTCTAATCATTCGAGTCTATCCCTAATTATAGACCCTGATTCGAGTTTGTTGTGGGCCAACCTCGAATCTGGCCTAAGGCCCATTCGAATCTGTCCATCTGACAGACTCGAATCTAGCCCATTCGAATCTAAGGCTTGACTCGAATCTATCACAGATTCGAATCCCAAGCCTTAAACAATTCGAATCTATGGCTACATTCGAATCTATCAAAGATTCGAATGCCAAGCCTTGTATTCTAAAATCACCTAAGAACATGTCTTATCAATAACAAAACTAGACTGCTGTCGTCACACTGAATGTACCAACATTGAATGAATAAGATAATCAACTCGAATGAAGAGTTGATCAACTCGATTAATGAATATGTGAAACTCGAACCAATGTATACTCAACTCGAATCTATAACAAATCAACTTGTTAGAAGAAGTAAGCAACTCGAAGTAAGTAATGACAAAACTCGAATCAATGTGTGTTAAACTCGATTAAGACAGTGTGCAACTCGATTAGTCCTTGTTGAAAATTTTCACTTGAAATTAAAGCAACTCGAATGTACCTTCCTTTGAATTTGAAACAACTCGATTTGAATTGAGTTCAACTCGAATAGAATGCTAGTTCAACTCGATTGAAAAGGACTTCCAACTCGATTGAAAGGCACTTCCAACTCGATTTAAAGACAAGTTCAACTCGATTAACACTGAAGTCAACTCGATTTGAACTTGAATTCAACTCGGTTGGTGAATGCTGTCAAATCGAATATCCCAAGAACATAGTATTATCCGAGTTTCTTAATTTTTCAAAACTTTCAAGTCTGAAATTCAAATTAATTTGTAAAACTGAGCTATTTTCGACCAAATTGATATCGAAGGTAGGGATTTTGATTTCAAACACCTTTTGTGAAAGTATTTCGTCCAAAAACAGATCTAAATGTGACTTTTTCAATGAAACAGTGAAGAACTTTCGGTTTTTCAATATTTTTGAAAAATCAACAGATCTTTTTCTATGTTTGGTAAATCAAAACAAATATATGATCAATTCAATCGTTTTCCTGGTCGCTTCCTTCGATCCAATTTTCACATTCAACAATCAACACGATTAAAACCCTTGTTGATTTTACTGTTTTTTGAAAAAAATATTCAAAAACAGTTTTCAAAAAATTTGATTTCAATCAAAAATCACCCTAAAGCTCTGATACCAATTGTTAATCCTACTTATCAATCAACAATTAATCATAATAAGAAAGATTAAGATCAAGAACAACTAACCGAATGCTTTGATAAATCACAATAGGTTGAATATAAACTCGTACTGTAGCCCTAGAAATCTCTCTGAAATTCCGTGTAGAATATTCAAAATGTCAGATCTATTTCTCTATACAAAGTCAACATCCTATTTATATTATTTACAACTTTGTACAAATTACATATTAAACCCTAGACTTTTTTTTTCATCAACAAAATTATATTCCAACATCTTTGGCTTAAATTTACTTAGAAAGTTTGAAAATAAGAATTCATTTATAGTTGCTCTTCTGGTTTGGACTGAAGCTGAACGATCACCTATGATGTTTTCAGGTGGGTGATTCCTTGTCCATTTAAAGGTATGTGGGTAAGGTTGAATTTGGTCTTGATTGGGGTTTAAGTCTAGATAGGGAATTTGGGGGTTAGCTTCTGATGTTGATGGTATATCAACTGAGATCGGGGTTTCTGAGTTTTCAGAAGGTAAGGGGGTATCAAAAGAGACTGGAGGTGGAATGGGTTGTACACTTTCAGTAGGTTGGTGAGAATAATCTGAGACTACGAATGGATCTTCAGTAATCCTGTCAGGCACCAAATTTGAAACATTAGGTTTGGGCTGTTCAAAGTAGTCTTCATAAAAATTCTCGAAAAGTTTATTTAAATCAGAATTTTCTGCACTATGTTCAGATGACTTCATAGAAGTCGGCTTGTTAAGATCGGGTCCTGAACAAGTATGTTCAGAAGCCATTACAACGCCTTCATCGAATTTGACATTTATGCTTTCATTGACCGTCTTTGTCCTCTTATTGTAGACTCGAAAGGCTACAGACTCCTTTGAATAACCGATGAAGATGCCTTCATCAGCTTTCTGACTAAATTTTCCTAGATTGTCTTTGTCGTTTAATATGAAACACCTGCATCCAAAGACATTGAAAAATTTGACATTAGGTACTCATTTATTTATTAATTCATATGGAGTCTTTCTGAATCTTTTGTTGATTATGGATCTGTTTTGCGTAAAACAAGTCGTTGCTACAGCTTCAGCCCAAAGGAATAACGAAAGGTTTGAATATGCTAGCATCGTTCTTGCAGATTCCATGAGGGTGCAATTTCTTCGTTCAACTACACCATTTTGCTGTGGAGTGCGGGTTGCTAAGAATTGATGTGTTATTCCCACAGAATTCAGAAACGACTCGAGAGATTTGTTCTTAAAGTCTATCCCATTATCTGATTTGATGGTTTGAACTGAGAGCTGCAACTTGACTTGAATTCTGTGAATGAAGTCGATTATTATCTCGGTAGCATCAGATTTGGAACGCAGGAAAAATACCCATGTGTATTTGGAGTAGTCATCGACTATTACCAACACATATGTTTTCCTGTTTATACTCTCTACTCTCATTGGTCCACACAAGTCCATATGAAGCAGTTCCAATGCTCTCGTTGACAAGTGTTCAGTTTTGGACTTGTGAGATGCTCTACCCATCTTTCCTTTTTCACAGGCTGCGCACAACTGCTCTTTTTGAAACCTGAGAGTTGGTAGCCCTTTGAATAACCCACCTTTTCAAGGTTGGTTAACTCTTTGAAATTCAGGTGAGAAAGGCGGCGATGCCATAGCCAAGAGTCTTTAGATGTGGCTTTTGACAATAAGCAAACATCTTTCTTTGGATTGATTGAGGCTAGGTCTATTAAGTACAGATTTGTTTTCCTATTTCCTGCCAAGATCTCTTTCCGTTCTCCAGATCTAATATTGCACCGATTTGCTTTAAAATTGACCTCTAGTCCTTTGTCGCAGAGTTGTCCAATGCTGAACAGATTGTGACCGAGACTGTTAACGTAGAAGTCTTTTTGTATTGTTATCTTGTCGTACTCAAGACTCCCATATCCTTTGATTGGATAGAATTGATCATTCCCGAAAGGGACCGTCCCACAGACATTATCAACAAAGGTAGTGAGAGTTTCTTTCTGTCCGGTCATGTGCTTTGAGCAGCTGGAATCAAGGTACCACACATGATTTACCTATAAGACGAAATAAAACAAGAGGTACCCACTTAAAGTTGGGTACTTTAGATTTCGGTAAATCATGTGGTTTGATATTCATCTTCTCATCAGATGTTTCTTATAATTTAGGAACCCGCTTTTTAATAGTACGTTTCGGTATCCATTTTTGTACAGTTCGATGTGGAACTGATTTTGAAATTTGCTGTTTTGGAACCTTTTTCTGTTTAAAAGAGGAATCCTTTTTCTTTGGTAGCCATACGAACTTATCAGATTTAACATGCACTGATTTACAATAAGCAGAATTTAAAGCAATTAAGGCAGTTCGAGAGTATTTAGTACAACGTTTGTCAGTAAAATTATTATTACAGACAGATTTTTCAAATTTTCTAATCCTATCTGTAACAATAGTTTCTTTGACACTCCACTCTTGTCTTATACTCTTGTTTTTCTTTCCTCGCTGCTTCTTTCTCCATTTTTTCTTCCGAGAACCTTTTACAACATTATCTGACATACAAGAAACACGAGAATTGGTCGTTTTAGAATTTTGTTTCTCCTGTAAAAGTCTCTTACCTTTGGAAGTTTGGATCTTTTGTGCAATAGAGTCCTTTGAGGAAGATGATTCACCTTTTTCATAAGTAGGAGTCACAAAATGAACTTTTGTTTTGTCCTTTGAATCTGTAGATATTCTTTTCAGAATTCTAACGGGTTCTTTAGGTTCATCAAGTTGTTTGTCATGTAATGGTTTTACAAACTCATCTATTTTAACGAACATTTCTTCCATTGAGTTAAAGTCTGAGTTCATATACAAATCAAAATCTTTTTCAGGACTAATATAATCAAGTTGAATTGAAGGTGTTTGATCTGATTGCGATTTGTTTTCAGGATGTTTTTGCAACTTTTGTTCCATAGATTTTAGTTCAGCCTTAAGATTTTGATTTTCAGTCTCAAAAGTTTTGATTTTCAATTCAAGATCAGAGTTCATCTTCTCAAGAATTGAATTTGGGAAATATGGCTTTTGAGAATGAGTGGTATTTTTAGATAAATCCTTGTCAGAATATGTCTGAATATACTCCTCACAAATTCAAGAATTTTGATTAGATTCATTTATTCTGTTATAATCAACAGAGTTTTGCATTTTATCAGATCTTAACCTTTTTGAATCTTCACATGATTCTATTTCATCTGATGCTTTCATAAACGTCATTTGTAATCCTAAATTTATGTATCTGACATCATATAAAGTAGGTGAATTTGAAATAGCTTTTGTCAGATATTTAGGATTATTCCAACCTATACCTGATTTAGAATTATAAAATTCGGTATCTTTTGGTTGATTTAAATATATCGTTTGATCTATTTGACCTCGTTTGATAAACTCATCTTCCAATGATTTGATTTTCTCGTAAAGTTTTGTTCTTTCATTAAAAATGGCCTGATATTTTACAGAATAACTTGATGCTTCTAATTCAGCCCAATTCGGTTTTTCTGTTAGGTCGTATATATTGCTATTCATATTCTGGATTTGACTTTGAAGATCACTTGATTTATTTTTGTAAATCTGATACAGCTCGTAACACTAATGCCTTATCCTTGAAAAAATCTAATACTAACGCATGCTCTTGATTTAGCTTGTTTTCCAAGGAATGGACATTTTTCTTTTCGGCTTTTAAAGATTTTTCAAATTTCTTTAGCATGAAAGCCATTTGTGTTTTATGTTCTAGTATAGGAGTCATCATTTTCAGAATAAGAGTCAGTTTGTACCTCAGGTGTCTCTGAACTTTTGGACGTGTCTGAATCTGAGTTATCAATTTTCTTTCTCCTTGCTGCCCCCAGCATTTCCTGTTGCCATCATTGCTACTTTTACAGTCAGTTCCTCATCAGACTCTTCTTTCTCTTCATTCTCCTAATCTGTCAACCCTACCCAAACTTCATCTTCTGCTACCATCGCAGACTCACTAAGTTCTGATTCGTTAAAAACTTCTGACTGTAGACATATGTGTGCATCTTCATCTAAGATGTCTTCATCCTCAGATAGTTGAAGCCAGTGATCATCTACAGCCATTAAAGCTTTGCCAGCTTCCTTTTCGTTTGCTAGAAGTGCCTTTCTTGTGCAGTATTCTGAGTTTTTCACTACAGGCATTCTACATTCTCTAGCATAATGACCCGGTTTGCCGCAATTGTAGCATTTTTGCTCTTAGTCCTTCTTGGCTGACTTTTCAGATTTATCATATTTTTCGGCTTTCTTTCCCCTGCTTTCACCTGACTTGTCAAATCTGTCCTTTTTATCAAACTTTCGTGAGCCTGTTTTATATCTCATCTTCTTGTTGGTAGGTTTCCGGTAAAACTTCTTCTGAAATGCCTTTGTTAGTAAGGCCATTTGTTTCTTCATTTCCTCAATTTTCTGAATCAGTTGAGGAATTCGATGAGTTTGTTTCAGATGAATTGCTGCTTAGAACTACTCGCTTCTCCTTCTTTAGCTTGTATTTGTAATTCTTGTCTGTTAGCAACGCTAAAGGATCAGCAGTTTTTTTTCAGCCTTTTTTCTTTCCAGACATCTTCCTTAAAACAACTTCCTGATAGTTGTTAAGGTTTTCAAACACCATATGAAAGTCCATGTCCTCAATATCTTTTGTCTGTAAATGATCATTGCGTACTTTTCCCATTCTGGATTTAGTACGTTCAGGAATTTAACATTGATGTCTAAGTTGGACTTTGTGACACCATTCCTTTTCATTTCACTTACTAACCTGACAAACCTCATGTATGTACTTTCCAGCAGTTCCCCTTCTCTAGCTCTGAAATTCTCGAACGTCATTAAACTGAATAGGGCTCTGTTTGTTGCTACCTTGTCTGATCCGCTCATTAACTTACAAACCTCATCCCATATGGATTTGGTTGTTTTGGTGTTTGTTAGACAGGTGTATATGTCATTTGGGATGGACATCAGCAACAATTTTCTAGCGGTCTTGTCCCCCAGTCTTCTACGCTTTTGTGCCTCTGTTTGGTTAGTTACCTCAACAGTTCTTTCAGGTATTGGAGGGTTGCCAATGGGTACAGCATGTATTGTTTCAGTAAACACAGTCGGTCCGTCAGTAAGTGACTTTAACATCTCATCAGACAGGTCGTGGAAACTTATGAACTCTAGAAATCTCTCCCTCCATTGTACATATTCTCCTCGGTACAGAATTCGAGGTTTTGTTAACGACCCCGTTGCAAGTGTGTCTTTGGACATGTTGACTGAATTATAGGAATCTTCCAAGATCTTTAAAATGAGATTTTGATTGAATTTGAAAAGTTGATCAACCGAATGAAAATTGATCAAACTCGAATAAGTATGCACTGAAACTCGATCAATGAAGATGAACAACTCGAATAATGAATAGATCAACTTGATCAATGAGTGTGAAAAACTCGAACAATGAATGTACTCAACTCGAATCTAGAAAAATCAGTCAGTTAAAAGAATAATACAACTCGAGTTGACCTTCTATAAAACTCGAATCAAGTGTGAGTCAATTCGAGTCAAATGATAGTCAACTCAGATCAAAAGTAATTCAACTCGAATCAAATGCCAATAAACTCGAATGAATGTAAGAGTAAACTCGAAAGTGCGATTAAACTCGAATGATTTAGAATGATGATTTAGTAAACTCGAATTAAGATTGAAATTCACTAACTTGTTTTGTAAAACTCGATTATAACATGTTTCTAATTTGAGTATGGGTCAACTCGAATGGAACTTCTAGTCAACTCGAATGAAACTTCATATCAACTCGAATGAAACTTCAAGTCAACTCAAATGATTTTTGTGATCAACTCGATTAACAAGTGTTGTCAACTCGATTGCAACAATAACAATGTTATATTTGAGTTTTCTGAGTTTTTCAGAAATTTCAAGTCTAGAATTCAATTAGTTTTGTAAAAATTCCCCAATTGATCCCAATTTGATGTCGAAGGTGAGGTTTTTGATTTCAAACACTTTTTCTGAAAAACACTTAGTTTAAAACCAGATTAAACCCCCTTGTTTTTCACTAGAACAATGAAGAACAAGTGGTTTTTCGAAATTTCAGAAAAATCAAAGAATCTTTTTATGTGTCTGGAATTTATGTTTAAGTTTATGATCAATGTGATTGATTTTCAATAACCTTCCTTCGATTCAAGATTCAATACCATTGATCAACAGAATCAAAACCCTAATCGAATTTTTAGATTTTGGAAAATGCGATAGAATAGTGACAATTTTTCAAAATTTCAATCAAAAAATCATTCCTAGTGCTCTGATACCAATTGAAGTCCTATTTTAATCAATCAACAATTAATCAGAAACAATTAAGAACAAGAAAGAATACACTAACCGAATGATTTGATTAGAATCAAATGATTACAGAGATGAGAATAGAAACTGTTAGACATTGTAGCCCTAGATCCTCTTCAATGATTTCCGTGCAATTCAAAATGAATATCCAGAAATATCTATTACAAAAGTCAAAATTATATCTATATGCAATTACAACTATGACCTCTTTACAATTTATACCCTAGACTTATTTTATTTCATCAAGTAAAAATAAGATCTAACGATTTTACACAATCATAAGAAACTAAACTGTGACGTTAATATACTTATAGTCAGGAAGTATTTTCTTTTATCATGACAATTGTTCACTTTTAGCCACACTTAATAAATTAGATCATGACCATAAAATACTTATAGTCATAAATTTTTTCTTTTACCATTTGTGACTAATAAAGTCTAGCATTTGGTCACACAAAGTTATTCCGTGACAAATTTCACAGTATGTCCCTTTTGGTCATCAAAAAGGAATTTTCATGACCATATACGTATTTATTGTCACACTTAATATCCATCACAAGATTATTATTTGTAACCAATGAATGACCATGACAAATGGTTAAATTTGGTCACAGTATTTAAACGTGGCTCGTAGATGTCACGATTCATATGCTCAGCCATGACTATATGTATGAATGTGGTGTGTTATGGTCATGGTTATTGAGCTAAAATGTGACAAAAATAATATTTGCAACTCCATTTATGAACATTTAGTCAGAAAATAATAAAAATTGTGGCCAGATGAACCAAACAAAATCGTGACCATTGGTCCATTTTGTACTAGTTCCCACAACCCGCTTACCTGTTGCGGTCTTTCTCGTCCCACTCCACACATGCACAGAGCAGCTCCCACAAACCCTTCCCCTAGGTGCTCTTGGCTGCCAACTCGATGCCTTCCCTCACCCTTTTCCCGATAACTCTTCTCCTTCGGTTTATAAGGTGCAGCGACTTAAAATCTTTCTCTTTTGCAAGCATAGCATCGCACCATCTTAGAACCCTATGGAGAGCCCCTGAAATTAATATTTAGTTGAAAGCACCCGGAAATCTTGTGTTTTAATCATGCATTTATATTATATTCCAGAATTTTGACACCATTTTTTGCATAATTTCGAGTTGCATGAGCTTTTGATTAAGGTTTTCAATAAAGCCGAGAGCTGATTGTGGATTCTTTTAGTTTCTGAGTTTTTTTTTACTAACCAAGGTACGTGAGATGCCATCTTTGGATTACTGCCTATGATTTCTATGGTAATTCTTGTGCTGTTCAAAGTAAGTAAAAGGTAATAATGATGGTTAGAACAAATTTTGACTTTTTGTTTTTGAAAAAGCTTCATGATGCTAGTAGGTGACGTATCAGTTTGTTTATAGGCAATGTATTTATGTTAGTGGTGATGAAGTTTGTTGACTCTTATTAGTTGACTTGTGATGTTTAATCACAAGCTTGCAAGATGATGGTCTCCAAAGAGTAAAAATAATCTATTAAGCGGAATTTTAGTTTTGTGGAATGTTGTTCAAGTTAGCATTTAGACATGGTTTTGGTCTTTTAAGCTATTTGTGACCTTCATGATTAGTTTAATTATTGAAATATTTTTTAGATAAAATCATGTGCTAAGCTTTATAAGTCCACAAAAGAAAATTTTGTAAGCATATATGCAAAAGTTCATTAAAGTGTACTTATGGTTAGGGGGCTAAGTGATATACAAGTGCAACTTAATTTTGAAAGATTTAATTCTTTTAGTCTTTCATTAATTATTAGCCATTGAGTATAATTTGATTATTGTTTCGATATTATGGATTTAATAATTTATACTGTTACAGATGTCTGGCGAAAGTTCACAAAGGAGGAATAAACGGACTAGGATGACATCACAATCCATACTAGATCAATGGACCCCTTCTATAACGCTTCCACAACAAAATTCAAGCATGCGGAAGGCCTTATTTAAAGCAAAGTGCAAAGGGAAGAATGTTGTTGAGAGACGAGTAGTTAAGGAAGACTTTGAGAACTATGGTGTCATTGAATGTTTTCACCGACTTGGATGGGGAGGAGTGCTTGACCTGGATGGAGATGTGGTATATGAATATGATGTGTATGAGTGGATGTCTACATTGCAGAAAATAAAAGGTGACTGAACCTAGGATTTTGAATTGGTCGGTACCCTAAATGGGCAAGATTACTGATGGGCCGTCGTCGTGGCCCATAGAAATAACCATAAATCTAACTATTAGCGTAGGGAAGTAAGGGTCGAACCGCCGGGAGTGTGTAGGTTTATTAAAGTTAATTCGCTAGTTTCTTTAGATTTAAAAAAGCGATTAAATCGTGAATTGGATAATTTGTTTGGAATAATAATTACGACTAAATTATGACTACAATTATTGGCAAGCGACTAACGAAATAGATTAACAAATCAAATTGAAGATAACCATTTACGGAATCACTACGGCATAACTTATTACCTACTTGAACTTCGTGCAACAATCACATAGACATAATTAATTGCATAGCTAAATTAATCATACATATTTTAATCAATAAATATCGGCATGGCGCATGCAACATTCATTACTTGTCTTAATCCCTAAACTAATGGACTCGGCACAACTAATAACACCACTATGAACTATCTTGCTTTTACCAATCAAAACATATAATCATAACAATAACCAAATGCTTATCATTTGTATTACACATAAAGTATTCAAGTGTTGGTACACCTTGTGTGACGATAGCAGTCTAAGTATAGATAGCATTTTGTATAAGTCTATCTACTTGATATTGAATATAAACAAATGTTTGATATATGTTTGATTATATATGTTTGATATTGGTGATTGTATGTTTGAACTTGGTGTAATGTATTACAAGAAGTTCAAACATAAAGTTCAAAGATAAATTCAAACATAAGTTCAAATATAAGTTTGACACGTGAAATTCGAATTTAGAGTAAATTCGAATTTGTCATTGAGGTAAATTCGAATTTGTCAATGAGGACAAATTCGAATGGGCCTTGGGCCAGATTCGAATTTGTCCTAGACAAACTCGAATCTGTCAGTATAATTAAGGGTTAATTCGATTAATTATTAGACTTTTTGGCAGAGACTTTGCAGACGTTTAGAAGGGCGATTAGCAAAAGATCTCGAACTTGCAAGTTTCCAGTGAGTCGTTTCGGAGAGAATCATCCTGTAGGGGCGTTCGTAGTCATTAGTCTAGCACCGTGGTAGTCTTCGTGTTTCCGTGACTGTGATCTTACCGTCAAGCCGCTAACAAGGATTCCGCACTCGTTGGACGGTGTCGCGTCGAGATAGATCCGTAAAGACAAGACCTTACAAGTGATATCAGAGCAATTGGGGTGTTCTTGGTGTTCTTCGTGTTCATAAGCAACATCCTAGGTTTCTTGACGTTTTGGACGGATAATATCACATTTTTAGAGGGTATTCGAGCTTATTAAGTCAGATCTCGGAAAATACTTTGTTATAGTTCATGTTTTTGATCGAAATCAGTATTTTTACTCGTAAAAATATTGGTTTAATCTGCAAAACTTGAAAAACTCGAAGTATTAACCGTTTTCCGAACTTGCGGCGCTCGAGTTTGTTAAGGGGATATTAGGGTTTGCTCATTTTCGAGTTTGACTGAAAATACGCTCCTTTCGAGATTATTTAAAGTTTGATTCGAACTTGGCCTTCTCGAATTTGCTTGGATTTTCGATTTTACACTAAAATCGAATTTGAGGATTTTGAATTTAGGGACCTTCGAGTTTGTCTTTAATTTCGAATATAGTTGGACTTCAAACTTAATTTCGAATTTAGTTCCAAACCAGTTTAAAATTAATTAAATTCGAATTAAATTAATTAAGTTTGAATTCAAAAATATTTGAAACAATGACAAGTCTACAGAGGTTCATTGAGATGGATCACGAGGTTGGAAAAGCGAATTCTCCACCGAAGTTGATGAAAATAGAGGACTATTACTGGTGGAAGGATAGGTTTGCCGACTTCGCGAGGTTTAATGATATGCGGATGTGGATTTGTATTGACGAATGATACATTCCACCAACGGCTGAGATTGAAGGACGACAAAAGGTTGTGCCATATTCAAAGATGAAAGACGACGATAAAAAGTTGTATGAAGCCGAGAACCGTGCATTCGCTATCATTAAAATTGCGTTACCTCAGGAGATCTTACACACTTTCTGCAATCAGAAGACAGCAAAAGAGCTGTGGGATGCGTTAGAGAAATGGTGTGAGGGTAACTCGAGGGTCAGAAAGAACAGAATGGAAATGCTCAATCAGCAGTTCGCAATCTTCAAAGCCTTGAAGAACGAAAAGCTGGATGAGACTATTACCAAATTTTATCACTTATTGACTGAGTTATACAGCCATGATGTGGAGTATAGTGAAACTGAAAAAATTAACAAGATTCTACATTCTTTGCCTGCCAAATGGGAAATGTGTGTGGCACTGATAAAGCATGACGAAGACAAATTCTATACTCTTACTCTAGACAGTGTTATAGGAACGCTGAGGGCATATCACTTTGAATTGCTTAAGAAGGAAAGGGATCACGATCAAGTACAAGATCCGGACATGTACTTTCGGAAGTCCAAATCCTCAGGGGCAACAGATGTGAAGACGGCTACAGCATTCTTCTCGGGAGAGGCATCGACACCGGCTGAATCAGAAGACTCAGTAAGTAGCGCTTTCTTAGGGTTTGCTAGACCAGATGAAAAGCAGAATCAGGCTACACCTTCGTTTACATCTCAAGGGTATTCAAAAATGCCTATGAGCGCAAAATCTGCTGAAGACCATCTGAATTTGTTGGCTTCATTTGTGGTCGCTTACGGCAATTGCGTTCAGGGCAAAATCAACGATCCTGCGCTTTGGGATGAGGATTACGATCAGGTAGATCCTGATGATCTGGAAGAGATGGATCTGCAATGGCAACTGGCCATGGTAACTCAGAGAGTTAAGAGGTTCATCAAAAGGACGGGTAGAAACCTCAACGTTAGTAACAATAAGATTGGATTTGATAAGTCCAAGGTTAAGTGTTACAACTGTCAGGGGTTACGACACTTCGCTAGAGAGTGTCAGCGACCGAAAGTAGAGAACTACCAGGGCCAGTATCAGAATCAATCGCAAGGGCGATATCTACCAGGTAGTTCAACCAGTTAGGCTAATATAGCTGGTCTGTTATCCAACGTAACATCAGACAGATAGCTAGATGGAACCTATGGCTAGAGTACACATCCGAAGTCGAACTCTAGAGCCTTTATGGCTGAAGTGACCGAGACTGGAAGTGATGGAGCAGAGGAAATTACTGGGGACAGCAATCAGAATGAAAGCAGTCCGATGTGGGTAGAAAAGTCAGCTGATCAGACAATTCTGGAGTTCGCCGCACAGATGGCCAACGTGGAATCAGATCATGCCAAGGTAACACTGAACTTTTCTCTTTTACATGATTTATGTGTTTTGTGTGCTACGTCTAACGATAGGTTAAATTTAGTACTTGAATCACACCAAACTATATCTGCTCAGAATGAATCATTAAAATCAGACAACGCTAGCCTAGTAGCTATAAAGGAATATCTCAGGGATAAGCTTAAGGCTGATGCACAAGATGTCGTAGTTCTAAAGGACAAGCTTGGTTAACAGTGTGTTAGATTAGAACTAATGTACGAACATGTTGAGGCATTAACAAAAGAACTTAAAACCAAAGAAGTAGAGCTAGCAGAATCTAAGGTAAAGGTAGCGGAGGTAAATAGTAAACTTGAAAAGTTTAGGAACTCATCTCTCAACCTAGGGAATATCTTAGACGTGCAACGTCAATCTAAGAAGCCTGTAGGTCTAGGGTATCATGAGAGTCCTCCACCTTTCAATGATAACTATGTACCTCAACCTCAAGAGAAAACTGAAAATTCAGTTGACTCAGATGAAATACATGAACCAGTGTCTGAAATTGCTAAGGAAAATGAAGCTAAGGTGACTGTTAATAATATCAAGGTTAAGAAGGTTAAATTTGTGTCATCCTCTAGTGATAAACCTGTAGGACAACACAAAATTGACTTTAATGATCAGGAGGAGGAACCAGTCGCTATAGTTGAAACAAAAGAACCAGACACTAGTGAGACACCTAAGTCAAAGGGCACACATAAGAAGTCGATTGACAAAATGTCTTGCTTTAGATGTCACGAAAGGGGGATGTTGCTTCTAGTTGTCCACATAGGAAAGTAGATTCTACACCTAAGAGTGGAAAGTCGGAACAACATAAGCCTTCTCCAAGTGTAGCAAGCACTAGTAGTTCTCAAAATACCGAGAAACCTGTGCAAGCTGCACCTAAATCTGCTGTGAAACAAACACCTGTGTCAGGTCGACCGAAAGAAGTGATTAGGACTAATTCACCAAATCGATTCATTAATCAATCTAGGTCAGGACCGCAACAGAATTATAGGAGTACCACACTTAGCAGAGCTTACACTCCGGTTAGGTCACATACCCCTGTAAGACATCAAACACCAGGTAGAGCTCAGGGATATCAGTCGGAAATGCATTATAATCGAAATTATTCAAGAGCTCCACAGCAAATGCCTACTCAAAGGCCGAGAGTGAACTTAAATCACTCTGCACCACAACAGACTCCAATTCAAAAACCCAAGTCACCTGAACAGAGATATGGGTATTTGAAAGAGTTTAAGTATGCGGACGAGAATGGTATTACCAAGTCAGTTATGGCTTGGGTTCCCCGTGATAACTAACCTATTTAGTTTCATGTGCAGGAGATAACTACAGGTCCAAACAACAAATGGTTCGTCGACAGTGGTTGCTCCAAGCACATGACAGGGGAAAGAAGTCTACTCGCAGACTTCAAGGGGGGAATCGGGGCTTTATATCATTCGCTGGCAATAAAGGAGGAAATATCACTGGTACTGGAGTGGTCACTAATGGGACTATCAAATTTGATCAAGTTTATCACATTGATAAACTGGTTCACAATCTCATTAGTGTATCTCAAATCTGTGATAAGAAGAACTCAGTACTTCTCACTGATACCGAGGCGTTAGTGCTGAAACCGGGTTTCAAAGTACCTGAAGAATGGATACTGATGAGGGATCCAAGGAAGAATGACCTATACATGCTCGACATGAACAAGCCGGAATCTTCAATGGGTCCAATTTGTCTACTATCAAAAGCTTCAGAGACTGAATCAGTTTTATGGCACAGACGTATGGCACACTTGCACCTAAGAAAAATGAACTACATTACGAAAAATGGATTGGTGCAAGGTGTTCCCATGAAGTTTTTCAGTTCGAGGACAAGTGTCTACCGTGCAAGAAAGGAAAACAACACAAGAAAGCACACAACTCCAAGACTCAGAACTCATTCGCTGCCACATTCGATTTGTTGCATATGGACCTCTTCGGACCAATCAACAAAAGGAGTATAGGTGGTAGTTGGTACTATTTAGTTATTACCGACGATTACTCATGTTTTTCTTGGGTTTTCTTTTTAGGTACAAAGGACGAGACGACTGCAAAGCTCATCGGGTTCTTAGACCAAGTGGAAAATTCTTACGAAACGCGGGTTAAACGACTAAGAAGTGATAACAGAACAGAATTTAAAAACACAATTATTGGTGTATATTGCCTTTCAAAGGGCATAGTGCATCAATTCAGTGCACCTTATGAGCCACAACAAAATGGGGTGGCCGAACGGAAAAAAACAGGACATTGATTGAGGCAGCAAGGGCCATGCTTTCGGATTCAAAGCTTCCTACCATGTTTTGGGGGGAGGCAGTGAATACCGCATGCCATGTTTTAAACCGGGTCCTTACTGTCAAATCATTGAACAAAACCTGTTATTAAGTTTTGAATAAACGGCCACCAAATTTAACTGGCTTCGAACCTTTTGGGGTACCATGTACATTAATGAAAACAAAACATCAGCCTAAGTTTGGTGAAAAGGCTGACGAAGGATACTTCCTAGGTTATGTGCCGAACTCACCAAACAAACGGGTTTTTAACAAATCAAATGGTACAGTAGAGATTGTGTATAATATTGATGTCACAAGTTATACACATGAACCCCAAACAGGTCCAGAATGGATATTTGATTACGACAAATTGTTTGAGTCATTTAACATTCCTTTGGATGGAAATGCAGGTACAATCGAACAGGACTTGTCGTCATTAAATTTGAATGACGAGGGTCAAAGTTTTTTGAGGACCACCGTTCCATCAACATCCGAGCCTACATCAACTAAAGATAGATATCCAGGAGAAAATGATTCTGAAGTTCCTACACACGAAAATCAGACAACAAACTCTAACTAAGTAGACAGTGTCCACGAGGAAGAAAATGTGGAGTCTGAAGTCTTTCCCCCGTTAGGAGAGATAGGATCAAATTTGGGAGATAATCTGAGAGTTGACGAGATAGAGACATCTAGGATTAATAAGAATCATCCTATGGAGAGTATCATAGGAAATCCTAGTGCTGGTGTGAGGACTAGGAGTAGTTTGAATAACAACACAGTGTTGTTGTCTATGATCAATGATTCCGAGGCCTTTCATACTTGCCTCTACTCATGTTTCATCTCGCAAGTATACCCGAAAAATGTGCAAATGGCACTAAAAGACAACTCTTGGGTTGAAGCGATTCAGGAAGAATTGTCACAGTTTAGGAAACTAGAAGTGTGGGAGTTAGTTCCGTTACCTCGAGGAGAAATAGCAATAGGAACCAAATGGGTTTTTAAGTGCAAGAGAGATGATCGGGGTATAGTCACTCGCAACAAAGCAAGACTGGTGGTAAAGGGTTTCAACCAAGAGGAAGGAATCGATTACAATGAAGTGTTCGCACCAGTGGCAAGGCTGGAAGCAATTCGTTTGTTTCTGGCTTTTGCTTCCTTCAAAGGCTTTAGGGTTTATCAGCTAGATGTTAAGAGTGCTTTCCTTTATGGGAAAGTGAAGGAACTGGTTTATGTGGAACAGCCGCCTGGGTTTACAGATCCGAAATATCCAGAGAGAGTGTATCGGTTAGATAAGGCTTTGTATGGATTACATCAAGCACCGAGGGCGTGGTACGAGACTCTATCCAACCATCTTTTAGACAACGGATTTGAAAGAGGGAGAATAGATAGTACGTTGTTTGTGAAGCGAAAAGGTGAACATTTCATCTTGGTACAAGTGTACGTCGATGATATTATTTTCGGGTCATCAGACGAGCAGATGTGCACCGATTTTGAAAAGGTGATGAAGTTAAAGTTTGAGATGAGTGCGATGGGTGAGTTAAACTTCTTTCTGGGTTTGCAAGTCGAACAGAGAAAGGAGGGCATGTTTATTCATCAGACGAAGTATGTCTATGACATCTTAGAGTGCTTCGGGATGGAGGGAACCAAGCTGACAGCTCACTTCAGCACGCTGATTCAAGTAAATCACAATCTCGGACCGGGTACAGAAAGTGATACCGATGTGGATCCGACGTTATATCGGGCCATGATTGGGTCACTCATGTATTTAACTCCTTCAAGACCTGATATAATGTTTGCTGTGTGTATTTGTGCTAGGTTTCAAGCTAATCCAAAGGAGATGCACATGAAAGCTGTGAAGCGGATTCTGAGATACCTCAAGTCGAAACCGAAGCTGGGACTTTGGTATCACGCGGAGGGAGATCTGGAATTGGAGGCGTTCACGGATTCAGACTACGGAGGATGCAGCTTGAATCGCAAGTCAACAACTGGAGGTTGTCAGTTCCTAGGAGGGAGACTCGTTTCCTGGCAATGCAAGAAACAGACTTCGGTAGCCGTGTCAACGTGCGAGGCCGAATATGTTGCTGCGGGTAGTTGATGTTCACAGGTTCTGTGGATATAACAACAATTGCGGGATTATGGTTTGACTTATACTCATACTCCTATTAGGATAGATAACCAATCAACTATTGCAATAACAAATAATCCAGTTAAACACAGTAAAACCAAGCACATAGACATAAGACACCACTTTATTCGTGATTGTGCTGAAAAGAACTTAATCAAGCTGGTAAAAGTTGCAACGGATGATAATAATGCGGATTTATTTACCAAAGCTTTTGATAAGTCACGTTTTGAGTATTTAGTTCAATTAACGGAATGCGTAATCCAGAGTAAATTGACCTTAGTAGAGTTTATTTCTTTTTTTAGCTATCGTGTTTCTTTCTTTTTATAGTAAGTTTAGTCATTTAGGAAAATTTCCTTTTATAGTAAGTTATTAGGTTATTTTATTTTCTTATTCTTATTTATGAAAAACGAAAGAAAAAAGAGAGAAAATCATAAAAAATTAAAAAAAAAAAAAAAATATTAGAAAATGAGTTAAGTCTTAGATACATAGGTTCAAAGTGACGAAAATTAGCACAGTCGTTACAATCTCTAAGTGTTAAGCTTTCACACATAATGCACCTATAACTCTAAGTGTTATACATTATCTAGTTTGATATGTTGGTAGGCATAATACATATAGGGAGTCTCAAGGCTAATAAAATATTCAAGTAAAAGTTAGACGTGTCACTAACTTAGATGTATGACCAAACGGTCTTAATTTTTATGTTAGAGACATACAGACATTGATTCTAAATGAGGTATGCAAACTTTCTGGGGATGTATAGCAACATCAGATACATCTTAAAGAAATGGAAAGAATAGAAAAATCATGATACTGAGTTGAGAGTCAAAACAAGTAACTCTGTTGTACGTAAGTACAGACCTGTTGTCTCTGGTTTGACTCGAGTTAGCAAGATAAGTCGCTTTGTTGTACGTCGGTACAGACCTGTCACCGCTGTATTGCTGGCTTTAAAAATAAACTTTAAGACAAATTAAGACACTTTGTTGTATGTAAATACAGACCTGTGTCCGATGTTTGCCTTTTAAAGAAAGTTTGCAATACCGAAAAGTTATAATCATTGTGTGTATGCCTTGATCATAAAAGTATGTCTAAGTATGAGTCACGTAGGGTAATTTCTTGATAAATAAAAATGCCAAGGGATATTCCAAAATATAACATGTTTAAAGGGAAAATAATACCAACAATCATCTAGAAATGTGTGTCACGACAAACAATAAAAGGAATCAAAAATTCCTAAGTGTGAAAGTAAGATACTGAAAGTGCGTATTTGACACCGCTATCTGATTGAACCTCTTTTTGACTATACTCGCCAAAAATATTTTGTTAGTATTAAGTTTAGGATGTAACTTTAAAAATAGTGTAGATTAGTTTAAGTTTAATTTTTGTTATAAAATTTTATTTTACTTTCTTTTATTTTGTTTTATTCGATTTTATTTTATTTTATTTTATTTTATTTAGGAAAAAGGTCAAAGGTACTGAGGATGCATTTTAGTTGAATAAATAAACATTGCGTGAAAATCTTGTGCTTAGTGTAAATAAATTTTGCATAGTTATTCCGTTACACGAAAAAGTTGAAAAAGTTGAATTAATTCAAATATTTTCAAATATTTTCAAGTTAAATTCGAATTTAAAGCAAAATCGAATGATACATTCGAATTTGGCAGTGAATTCAATTTTGGCAGTAAATTCAAAATTGGACACAAATTCGAAGGTGGTTAGTATAAATAGGTCAACAGTGAACATTCATTATTCACCTATATTCGAATTTAGTGCTTCGAGTTTATCAAGAGAGATTTCGAGTTTAAACCTTCGACTTTGTTGTTTCGAGTTTACAACTATTTGTCGAGATTTTGTCCGTTTGTGTTCGAGCTTAGTACCAAATCTGGGTATAATCAACATTATTATACAAGATTTAGGTTGTTTTAGACTCAATTTGAGCCAAACTCGACCGATTTTGAGGTTTTAAGAGTTTGAACCTTGTAATTCAAAATCACAAAGTTTGAACCGGTGAAACTTCAAATAAATGGTAAATAGCTTCGATTAGAACCTATTAGGACTAATGAATGTGTTTTTCTAAGTCTAAATTGGTTTAAATCTTGGATTCTTGTTTTGAAATAGCCGACCTTCGAATTTGTTCGTGGCTTCGAGTTTGTCACTAAACTCGAACAAACTAATAAAATCGAATGAGGGTTTGTTTCGAACATGTTATTCGAACTTGCCACTAAAATCGAAATATTTGACTAAATTTCAAATCAAACTTGTAGAAATTCATATGTGTTGGATTTTGAACTTACATAAGTTCACAATAAAACAAATAAACAAGTTTATTTTTATTTTGTCCATTCTAAAATATTGTATGCTTTATTGTGCAGATATGGCAGATAGAGCATTTTTCCAAAAGCACAATATGGTCATCTCACCAGACTGTGAGCTGCCTGAAGCTCAGGCATTCCGCCAGATGGTGGATTTTTAGCTGCTTCAAGGGTTTCTTATGCCCTTTCGCACAATGTCCAGATAGTGCTGCCGTATGTTAGGGAGTTTTGGGATCATATGCAGGTCGACTGCACCGTTACTCCGACAATATTAAGGACCAGAATAGCCGGGCAGCCCCTTGGGTTCTCAACAGATGTATTGTGTCGGGTCTTGCAGTTGGGGTCTGCAGAGCAGGAAGTTGGGCAGATAGACTTTCCGTTGGAAGTTAGGCAAGTTGCGTTCTTAAGAATGGGGTATAGCCTTGATGTGGCAAAGGCATCACATATGAAGAGCGGTTTGATTGGGCAATGGAGATATTTAGCACACGTCTTCATGATGTGCTTTGCTCCGTAGAAAGCAGGTTTTGATTACATAGTGTCAAAGATGCAATCATCGATGATAGCATTGGTCTACAACCAGAGGTTCAGTTATTCTGAAATGTTCTTTGCGGAGTTCGTTCACCAAATAACAGCTCCAGTAAGAGAAAGATTTTTTATGTATCCTAGGTTCGTGATGATGCTTATCAGACATTTGTTGCCAAATCTACTGCAATTGCCAGAGATTCATAGTGTTGCAGTGATCGACAAGAGAATAATTGCAGATTGTCAAGCCCACAGGGGTGCATTGGTGAGACCAGTAGATGCACCACTTTTTGGTGCTGTGGTAAATCCCGATTTTCAAGCCCCAGAAGGTGCAAACTGGGCAGGAGACGTACAATTTCAGCAGCAGCCACAACAGCAACAGCAACAACAGAGGCCTCAGCAACGACAAAGAAGGAGGCAGAGACCTTCAGTTAGACAAACTCAGGCTTCAAGGCCTTCATCGAGTAGAGTTCAGGAGTCAGAAGAAGCAGGTCCATCAACGGACGCTGCGGGTCCTTAAGCTGTAGCCCCCGTAACTGATCCACGGGTGGAGACACTGGAAGACATTTGGGCTCAAGGGCCGCATGCAGATGAGGAGATTACGACTGAGCTCATTGGAGATATTCTGGAACCACCAGCTGGTGAAGAAGATATTTTTCGCCAGATAGAGGATTATGTACCTGAGGAAGAAGGTCAACCTGAGTCAACATCTGAATCTGAATCAGAAGAAGTTGAAGAAATTGAGGTTAAGGAAGAGACAGAAGACCCGTCTATCCGAATAAGCACATATGGATCCCGATTAATGGTGATAAATCAAGAGGCAGAGAAAAGAAGAGTGTCTAGGGATTCAGATGAGGATGATTCTGATTTCGAGATTGAGGATACTACTCCTTTGGTGCCTAGGCATAGGGCCAAGAGGCATCGTTTTATGCAGGGAGCTTCATCGGCCTCTGCTTCTGAGTCAGAAATTCCATCCGCTCAGCCATCAACTCAAACATCCATTCCACCACCACCACCTGTTCAATCATCCATTCCACCACCAATCATCCCATCACCTATCACATCCATTCCATTCACCTCATCCACATTCACTGACAATCAACGGTTTTTGGAGCTCAGAAGCAAGGTTGATTTCCAACAATTCCAAATATTTCAGCTTACGAAAGCCGTCGGTGAACTTCAAGCACACAATGCACATATAGATAAGGAAAATCTTGAGCTGAAGACATTCGTCGCCGACCAGGCTGCCGAGATCCGCACTATGAGATCCCTGATTGAGCAATTAATGAAAAACCTAAAGGCTCAGGGGGAGACTAGTTGCAGGGATACTGAGGTATTGAGAAGAGATGATGACGAAGGCAATGATCCCGATGAACCTAAAGAGAGTGAGCCAGTAGATTTTTCTGCTGCTCAATATGCCGAACTTCAGGGGGAGCCAAGTCAGACTGGAGCTGAAGGAGGTGAGGCGAGTTCCTCAAAGGTCATGGAGAGCGAAATAAGCGAAATGATTGACGCTCTGATGAATATTGAGGAAGAGGTGTTAGATTTTGATTTTGAAGACGAGATTGATGAACTGGAGGAAGGAGAGATTATTCCAGAAGATATTCCTGATTGGAAACCAGATGATGAGGTATTAGATGATGAGGAAGATGAAGCTAATGAAATCATTATTCAAGAAAATCCCATCACTGATACATATGTGACGGAGGAACAAAATGTGAGTGACATAGAAGTTGTTAAAGCTGCCTTAAATGTTGAGACACAAGTTGAAGAGCCCGTCAGGGAGCTTAGTAATGAAGAACAGAGAAAGTTATGGTTTAGGGCAGAAAAGAAGGCTATAGAATTGAAGGAAAATATGATTGTGCCCAGTGCTGGTAAGCTGTCCGGAAATATACTTAGCTGGTTCTTTGATCGAGAACTACAGCTGTTTATCATCAAGAGAAAGGATGGACTTCAGTATCTAAGGAGAAGATTAAAAGATTTCAATTCACTTCCAAAGGTTGAGATAAAGGCGTTGGCGTGGAAATAGCTGGTTAATATCGGGGACGATCCCTATGCTAATGTAATTGCCAAGATTATAAGAAGGGAAGGGAGGTCTAGTAAATTTGAAAGGCTCAATCCACGAGCTGGCAAAAGAGTTATGGACCATACAAGAATTGATCCTCTGACTGGTAGGCCATGGATGAAAATTCAGTACAAACCAGTTAGATGTTTAAAGAAAGTCCCTCTGAAGCCGATGCCACAGAATGTGTTGGGTAATCTCAACTGGTGGTATGTTGGAAGTGAGACGGGTGAAGCTGTAATGGAAGACCTCGAAGAAAAGTTTATTCTTAGAGTTTATGATCCGTTGCACCTAGTTAATCTATTCAAAGATGATCTTCAAGTGCTTCATGTTAACAAAATGTCGTGTGATGCGCATTTGGAGTCTAAAGCCAAAAAGTATCAGAATGTGGTCAAGGTTTGTGTTGAACAAGGTCTGTATGCTGGTAGTATTTTGAATAGACCTTAGTACTTAGTCAAAATGTAAATAGTTGGAAGCTATCGTCAAGGGGGAGTCTGTTGGTACACTCTGTGTGACGATAGCAGTCTAAGTATAGATATCATTTTGTATAAGTCTATCTACTTGATATTGAATATAAACAAATGTTTGATATATGTTTGATTATATATGTTTGATATTGGTGATTGTATGTTTGAACTTGGTGTAATGTATTACAAGAAGTTCAAACATAAAGTTCAAAGATAAATTCAAACATAAGTTCAAATATAAGTTTGACATGTGAAATTCGAATTTAGAGTAAATTCGAATTTGTCATTGAGGTAAATTCGAATTTGTCAATGAGGACAAATTCGAATGGGCCTTGGGCCAGATTCGAATTTGTCCTAGACAAACTCAAATCTGTCAGTATAATTAAGGGTTAATTCGATTAATTATTAGACTTTTTGGCAGAGACTTTGCAGACGTTTAGAAGGGCGATTAGCAAAAGATCTCGAACTTGCAAGTTTCCAGTGAGTCGTTTCGGAGAGAATCATCGTGTAGGGGCGTTCGTAGTCGTTCGTCTAGCACCATGGTAGTCTCCGTGTTTCCGTGAGTGTGATCTTACCATAAAGCCGCTAACAAGGATTCCGCACTCGTTGGACGGTGTCGCGTCGAGATAGATCCGTAGAGACAAGACCTTACATCAAGCAACACAAAATACAGCAAAACATAATTGAAATTCAATAATGTAAAACTTAGTCATAGATCATCCACGAATAGTTATGGTGTTTAGCCGCTCATCGTGTGCTCTTCACCGGGAATGGTTGGAGACATCATCATAGGATTCGAATGGTTGCAATCACCTTCTTCGTACTTGACTCGTAAATCCACTCCGGCAGGGCGTCGCCACTCTTTTCAACAATTCTGGAACCTCCCTTAAACGATTGCAAACGTTCTGTATTTATAGAGGACAAATGGTTTAGGGATTTGGGCTAAAAAACGCGCCTGCTGCATTTTTACACCGCAGGGGCGTGGCCCTGCCCCCAGGGTACGGCCAGCCTGCGCTGGAACTGATTTTGAACTCGAAATTTACTGTTTTGGGGCGTAGGGTGGGCGTAGCCCTACTCCCCGACCTGCTCGGTTCGCGCTGAATTTTCTCGTGGTGCCTTGAAATGGTTTCCAGACCCTGAAACACAAAAATGAGGTAAAAGTATGATAGTTACGAAGTATATGTGCGTATATGAGCCTTTAAAACTACTAAAAACACGCAATAATACAGTCTTATCAAACCTCCCCAACTTAACTCTTGATCGTCCCCGAGCAAGCCTTAGAATCAGAACTAACTATGTACTGACTGTATTAGTAGTGTGTTTAAATAAATCTAGGTTAAGTCAACCTTCGCAATAATGCATTAAAATTTTGAATATAAGCTAAAGAACATTTTTAGTTAAAACACATTTTCTCTAAGTAATTATAATGTATCTCACTTTTGGAAATTACTCTTTTAGCTCAAGGTTACAAGCTTAAAACATGTGGGTCTTTTGACCATCTTTTCCCTCTATGCATGTATACGATAAGATATTACTTTTAATTATCATGCTTATATCTATTTTCTTTTTTTAACTCGAGTTTTTACCATAGCTTTTCTAGTTGGTCCATGTAGCGGGATTTAGGTCAATCACTCTCGAACCAGATGGTTTTAGGGAATTAGGCATGAATGGTACCCCGTAGGACTTAATTTCCCGAACCAACTAGGCTATCCTCGAATCTTTTGAGGCTAAAAACATGATTAACCGCTCCCCCTTATTGCATGAATTTTCCAAAATCTTTTGACACATTATTTTCATTTAAGCTCAAATGTATCTTAACTTACTTTAAAATTATAATTATTATCACTAGAGATGGAATAAAAACCCCGAACCCGATGGGGAACCCGACATCCGAACCCGTTTTGACCGGGTAATCCCCGAGTTGACTGGGGATGGGGACGGGGACGGGTATACCCGAATACTAAAACCGTGGACGGGGATGGGGATGGGGTTACCCCTCGGGTACTCGTACCCGTACCCGACCCCGTCCCCGAAACATAATATAAATAAAAATATTATATATTATATATAAATACCTAAATATTGCATATGAATATCATAGCTAAATACATATACGAGTAGTTAAATGCTTAAATATTATACATATGAATCATATATTATATGCATAGTATATAAAAATGTTTGAATACACACACATACAAACACACACACACACACACACACACACACACACACATATATATATATATATAGACACACACACACACATCACACATGCATCACACATGCATTTCTTCACAATTCATTATAATTACAAATAATACACATCTAATATACGTAGGAAAGTCGTATTAATATACTAATTAATTTAATGTTATTTAATTTGATTCTTTTGTAGGAACTTTATTACATTAATAATGTTTGGAGTTTTATGTTTCCTTTTAGACATTATAATTAGATTTAATTTTATATAGAAATATTGCATCATTATAACAATTTTTATTAGGTAATTGATCAATTAATATTTTTTTGTGTCGAGTTATTAATCTAATGTTGTATGATATAAATATATAAATATAATATTTTATGTCTAATTTTTCTATTTCATAAACATTAATTATAAAATACATAATGTAAAATTTTAACGGGTAAAAATCCCTGAATACATGTCGGGGACGGGGTCGGGGATGGGGTCGGGGACGGGGAAAGGGGTCTTCGGTAATACCCGTCCCCGTTACCATCTCTAATTATCATGACTCTTAACATAATTCTAGAATTCCTTATTAACACTAACTAATTCTAGGTACATTTTTCTATTTATCATCATTTTCCACGACCTGATCGGCAAACAAGAGCCATTGGGGAAATTTAAAAGACTTCATTGACACTAAGCACTCACATTCAACAGGATTCGGCAAATGAAAATAAAACACACTCAATTACTGAAATAAAATAACAAAAATTAGAATTCTAACCAAACAAGCAAATCTAAATATGATAAACGTGAAGAGCAAGGAACGATGATACCTGATTACTAGTAAGGAGGAGGAGGACCAAAGATACTATTTAGGAAGTTACCATCCTGAAAATCTTCGTGATGTGAAACCTCCTTTATAATATGCCCAGATATGATGTTCATGATATGTCGTAGTTCTCTGCCCAGGTGGTCAAATTGTAGTCTAATAAAAAAAAATTTTGCGGAGGCTCGTTAGATCATATTAAACATTTCATAGAACCTACCCTCCGCTACTTAGACTATTGTGATGCCCTGGTCACATAAACACACTTATAATAAGCAAACAATGAACACAATCACATTCTTAATAAAATTCTTTGCTTATTCAGGATAGATGAAACTAATGTAAAAATTAACCTACATTAAACTAGCACACTTGCATAAATAAAAGTAAAATTAAGTCTAGAAACAACTAAAATTAGATTGGAAATCCTCCCCAACTTAGTTGTTGACACCAACATTTAGCTAAAACAAATAATTATAATAATCCACCTTTTTGTAGGGAATCACGATTGCACTTAGCACGTGCAACAAGCCATTAAACTCCTCGGTATCCCGAGTGGACGAGTGTTGTCTCGTGAGGGTTTCCAGAAACACACCCACAAAGTTCTCTGGGTTGCCTCCCAGGAAGCACCAAGTTTTACGTCTTCAGCCAGACGTACTACTCCTATACTAGCCTAACAAGATTTGAGATATTCTAACCTAATTAGTTTAGATACTAGCATATTATTGGTGGCCCATTTTAACCCGTGTCTAATGGAAACCATGGTATTTTGAAGATTAACAATATCTGTTCGTCAAAGAAGGAGTCCTTATTGTGATCAGTTAAGTCTAATGGTAGAGTTAGGAGCCTGGACAGGTGGTCGGCAACAACATTTTCAGTCCAACCTACTGCCTCTTTATATTTTACTAACATTTGCAGTAGAGATTTTTCTTTTGCCTCGGTCAGATCTGATTAAATAATGACTAGAAGAGTGTCATTATGACCTAAGAAGGCATACTTCAAATGAGCAGACAAGGCTTTTAATTCTAGAACAGGTGGTTAATCTATTGAAGGTTTTGCTGATGAGGTAAATCAGGAGGTAATTTTTCAGTCCTATGGGTCCACGGTGGTTTCTTAGGTTTCAATGTGGATTCCATGACTGCCTCAAATTCATTACATTGCTCAGAGTTCATTATGGCAGTGTCGTGCTCAGCAAAGAATAATTCTTTGTGGTCTTTGACGTTGATTAGTGAACTGTGCTGCACAAGCTCATCCACCACATCTATCATGTAACATTCTGCATCGATTGAGCAGCGGTGGAAGAATTGAACACATTTTTTTGGTACACCCTATGTGACGATAGCAGTCTAGATATGTAATAGATAATCATATGTAATAGATGAGGCTTTATTAATACAAGTCATGTGTGTTTGATTGTCTATTATGTTTACATTTGCATGCTAAGTTCATGATTGTGAAAGTAAGTTATTAACGTGAGAATAAGTTCTTAAAGGCATAGCTCACGAACTTAAGTCACATGGTACGAACTTAGCTAGCCTAAGTTCGTATGATTCTTGGCCTTGAACTTATAAGTTCGTGGGCTTGGGCCTGGACAAACTTAGGCATTATAATATGAATGTAATCAGTTTATTTCAAGAACTTTTGGAGAAATACGATTTTCAGAGCAAGTATCAGTGCACGTACGAGCTAGAAACACCTTTCAGTGAGTTATATGAGCAATACACCGTGTGGGGTCGTTGTTATATAGGCTAGCATCGTGTTCGGCTCCGTGTTCCGCACGTGATCGATCTGTTAAGCGTCTAACGAGAATTCTGCACTCGTTGGACGACATCACGCCTTGATCCGATTCGTAGACGTTGTGATCTTACAAGTGGTATCAGAGCGTATATTTGAATGTTCTTCGTGTTCTTCGTGTTTTGTTGAACATTCAAAGGTTTCTTGGCGTTCTTACAGATAAATCACGTATTTTTCATAGTTTTCAGAGTTTTTCAAGCAACTTTATTGGCAAAAATCATCTTAGTTCAATTTTTCAGTAGAAATCATTGTTTTTAACCTTAAAAACATTGATTTAATCTGACATATTGAAAAAGTTGAATTTTTGGTCGTTTCTCGAACTTGCGGCGCTCGAACATAAGGGGTGTTTTCAGGGTTCCTCGAACTTGTCAGACGCTCCTCCACGAACATAAGCAGTCTCGAACTTGTCAGAAATTCTCGAACTTGTCAAAGATTCGAATTTGATTGTTCCACAAACTTGTCAGGAATTCGAAGTTGTCTGATTAGGGTTTCACGAATTTGACTGGGTTCGAACTTGACAAGAATTTCGAACTTCTCCAACCTCGAACTTGTCAGAATTGATTTAGGGTTTCTCGAACTTGAAGTCCTTCGAACTTAGTTGATCTCGAACTTAAATTAAAACGAATTTATTTTAGAAAACAATTTTGAACTTAAATTTTATACGAACTTAAATAAGTCCGTAAGATTTATTTCAAAATTATTTTAAAAAATTAAGCAATTTAAGTTCGTGAACAAAAAAGTTTGAAAGAATGTCAAGTTTGCATAAGTTCTTGGAAATGGACCATGAGGTATGCAAGTGTAATTCACCACCGAAGCTAATGAAGATAGAAGACTATTATTGGTGGAAAGACAGATTTGCTGATTTCGCATGCTTCAACGATATGCGTATATGGATATGCATAGACGAAGGTTACGTTCCCCCAATACAAGAGCTCGAGGGCAGATTAAAGGTTTTGTCCTATCAACATATGAAAGATGAGGATAAGAAGATTTATGAGGATGAGAATCGAGCTTTATCATCGATTAGAATGGCATTACCGTTGGATATTCTACACACCATTAAACATCACCAAGCCTCCAAGGAATTATAGAAGGCGTTGGAGAAAAGGTATGAGGGAAATCCTAGGGTTAGGAAGGGGAGAACAGAATTATTGAAGCAACGGTTTGCTACCTTCAAAGGGCTGAAGAATGAGTCCTTGGACGACATAATCACAAGGTTGTACCACCTTTTGACTGAGCTAGATAATCACAGAGTTGAGTATCCAGAGTCAGAAAAGATTGAAAAGCTTCTTGATGCATTACCAGCAAAGTGGGAGATGTACACTACGCTGATAAAACATGATGAAGAAAAATTGGAAACTCGTACTCTAGAAGAAGTCATTGGCACTCTGCGAGCCTATAACTTTAAGTTTCAGAAGAAGGAGAGGGAATTTGATCAAGTACAAGATCCTGAAATTGACTTCGGGAAATCAAAATGATCAGGTTCTAGTGAACTGAAGTCGGGGGCCATAGCTTTCTTTTCTGGAGAAAAGGAAGGTATACCAGTTAAAGCTGAAGAACTGAATGGTAGAGCATTCTTAGAGTTCTCAAAACCGGAAGATAAACCACATCATTTAGGATCAACCTCTCAAGGTTATACCAAGATGCCTATGAGTGCTAAATCAGCTGAGGAGCATCTAAACCTTCTAGATTCGTTTGTAGCAACATAAGGAAACTATATTCAAGGTAAAATCAATGATCCAGCTCTGTGGGAAGTGGACTATGATCAGGTAGATCGAGATGACTTAGAGCAGATGGACCTTCAATGGCAACTGGCCATGGTAATGCAGAGAGTTAAATGGTTTATGCAGAGAACTGGAAGGAACTTGAGTTTGAGTAACAATGTTGGATTTGTAAGTCAAAACAAGGTGTTGGAAAAATCTGAGGAGCAAACCACTCTGGAGTTTGCAGCTCAAATGGCCAACATCGACTCTGATCGGAAAAAGGTAACTCTTAACTTTTCTACATTTCATGATATATGTGTTTTACGTACTACGTTAAATGATAAATTGAACCTAGTGCTAGAATCACATGCCACCATGACAGCTCAAATCCAATCCTTAAAATCAGAAAATGCTAGTTTGTTAGATATTAAGGAAGATCTTAGGGCCAGAATGAAAGCAGATGCTCAAGATACAGTAGCTCTAAAAGAAAAACTGAGTGACAAGTGTGTTAGGAGTGAGCTAATTTATGAGCATATAGAGTCATTGAATAAAGAGATCTCCTTGAAAGATAAAGAATTAGTTGAGGCTAGAGTTAAGGTTGCAGAGGCGAATAGTAGAATTGAAAAGTTTAGGAACTCATCCCTGAATTTAGGCAAAATCTTAGACGCGCAGAGACAATCTAAGAAACTAGTGGGCCTAAGATATCAGGATGTACCTCCACCGTTCAATAACAACTACGTGCCTCTCCCACAGGATAAGACCAAAGAAACGGTAGACACAGAGGAAACAACTGTAACTGAGACTGATAAGACATCAACAGCTAAAGTGTCAACAACAACACCAAATGTTAAGAAAACAGTTAAGTTTGTGCAATCTACTAGTGAGGCAAAACTAGACAGGGCAAAAACTGTGAGTGATAATAACCAAGAGGCGTTGAACACCGTAGTTAAACCAAAAGAACAGGACATTAGCGAGACTCCTAAGTCAAAGAGTGCCTATAAAAAGACTATTGACAAAATTTCTTGAAATGTCATGAAAAAGGTCACGTTGCCTCTAGTTGTCCCTATAAGAAAACAGAGTCTACACCGATCATAGGGAAACCATACTGACAAACCTTAAACCTCAGTGCCTAGTATTGCAAGTTCAAGTAGTTCTCAAAACTCTGAGAAGAACTCGAATGCAACACCACGAGTAGGTGCTAAGCAAATAACGGTGTCAATCAGACAGAATGAAGGGATTAGGACTAATTCACCGAATAGAGTCCTTAGTCAATCAAGGTCTGGACCACAACCTGTCTCTAGGAATACCTACACCTAAGAGGAGTTATACTCCAGTTAGGTCACATACTCCTAACAGACATCAGACACCAGGTTGAGCCCAGGGGTATAACAGTGAAATGCATTATAATAGAAATTACTCCATATCCACAGCAAATGACAAATCAAAGGCCAAGAGTGAACATAAATCACTCAGCTCCACAACAGGTCCTTAATCAAAAACCCAAGTCACCTGAAAGGAGAGATGTGTATTTGAAAGAGTTCAAGTATGTGGACGAGAATCGTATTACCAAGTCGGTCATGACTTGGGTTTCACGTAATAACTAACTTATTTTCTTACATGTAAAGGAGTTAACTACAGGTCTTAACAACAAATAGTTCATAGATAGTGGTTGCTCTCGTCACATGACTGGGGAAAGAAGTTTAATATCAGACTTCAAGAGTGGATATAAGGGGTTTGTCTCATTTGCTGGGAGTAAAGGAGGCAATATTACTGGATACGGAGAAGTCACTAGTGGGACGATTACACTTGATCAAGTCTACTATATAGATAAGCTTGATCACAATCTCATTAGTGTATCTCAGATATGTGAAAAACAAAATTCGGCCCTCTTTACTGATAAGGAAGCGTTAGTGTTGAAGCCGGGATTCAAGATACCTGAAGAATGGATAATGATGAGAGCTCCAAGGGTGAATAATCTATACATGATGGACATGTCCGTAGCATATTCATCGATGGGTTCTATTTGTCTACTATCAAAAGCTTTAGAGTCTGAATCTTTGCTGTGGCACAGACGTATGGCACACTTGCACTGGAGGAAGATGAATTTCATCATGAAAAATGGCCTTGTGCAAGGTGTTCCACTGAAGATTTTTGAGTTTGAAGATAAGTGTGTGTCATGCAAGAAAGGGAAGCAACATAAGAAGTCACACAAATCAAAGACACTAGTACAAAAATGACCTATGGTCACGGTTTTGTCCAAATTGCCTAGCCACAGTTTTTGTTATTGACGTGACTAAAGGGTCATATATGATCTTGTATTATTATGATAGCCACAGTTTATCTCAATAACTGTGACCATTGCAAATCACATTCAAACCTTAAGCCACGGTTTAACATAAGGATCGTGACAAAGACTTGTCACGGTTGCCACATTGTTACCAAATGTCATCGTTTGTCACAGTTATTTGTTTGATGTCTATAATAATCTTGTGATGGTTATTAACTGTGACGATAAATATGTATATGGTCACAGAAATCTCTTTCGGTGACCAAAGGGACACCCTGAAGTCTAATTGTATGAGTCTAAATTATATGGTGTAATTAGTCACATGAATAAACTGTGACAGAAGGCTAACTTATATGGTCACGAAATCGCTTTGTGTGACCAAATGATGGAGTTCATTAGCCACGTATGGTAAAAGAAAAACATTGTGACTATAAGTATTTAATGGTCATGATTGAGTTCATTAAGTGTGTCCAAAAGTAAACAATTGTCATGAAGTAAGAAAATTATTGTGACTATAAGTATTTTATAGTCACGGTTAGTTTCTTATGTGTGTGTAAAAGTATTTTATAGTCACGGTTTAGTTTATTATGATAGCCACAGTTTATCTCAGTAACTGTGACCATTGCAAATCACATTCAAACCTTAAGACACGGTTTAACATAAGGATCGTGACAAAGACTCGTTTGTCACAGTTATTTGTTTGATGTCTATAATAATCTTGTGATGGTTATTAACTGTGACGATAAATATTTATATGGTCACGGAAATCTCTTTCGGTGACCAAAGGGACACCTTGAAGTCTAATTGTATGAGTCTAAATTATATGGTGGAATTAGTCACATGAATAGACTGTGACAAAAGGCTAACTTATATGGTCACGAAATCGCTTTGTGTGACCTAAGGGTGGAGTTCATTAGCCACGTATGGTAAAAGAAAACCATTGTGACTATAAGTGTATAATGGTCATGATTGAGTTCATTAAGTGAGTCCAAAAGTAAACAATTGTCATGAAATAAGAAAATTATTGTGACTATAAGTATTTTATAGTCACGGTTTAGTTTCTTATGTGTGTGTAAAAGTATACAATATTCATGATGAAAGAGAAAAATGTGACTTAAGTATTTTTTTTTGTCACGGTTTAATTTCTTTTATGTATATAAAAGTAATTAATGATCACGGTTTAAGGAAAAAAAATCATATCACCATAATTATGTTTCGGTCACAGTTTAAGACACACAAGCATGTGACTATTAATATTTAAAGGTGACAGATTAAGTTTTTATGTGTGTCTAAATGTAAACAATAGTAATAGTAAAATGAAAAAGATATGATTATAAGTACATTCAAGTCACGATTTAATTTATTTTGTGACTAAAAGCTATCAATCTCACATTAAAAAAATATCAATATAAGGGGTTTTTTTGTCACGGATTAAATAAATTTGTGACTATTAATATTTAAAGGTGACGGTTTATTGTTTTTATGTAACTAAAAATAAACAATAGTCATGACAAAAAAATGTTGTGACTATATTTTTCTAATGATCATGGTTTAGTTTATTTCTTAGTGTGTAAAAGTAATAGTTTTCATGATAAAAAAAACAGTGACTATAAGTACTTTATGGTCACACAAAGAATTGGTTTGTGTGACTAAAAGTAATCAGTGGTCATGGTTTAAGTGAAAAAAAATGTCCATATAAGTTTTTTTGTCACGGTTTATAAAAAGCAAACAAGTGACTTTTAATAGTTAAACAATTAAGCATGACGACTAGATTTATTATATGTGTCTAAGGTAAACAATAGTTATGGTAAAAAAAGAATATGTGACAATAAGTATTTTTATGCCTACGACTTAATTTGTTATGTGTGGCTAAACGTAATAAATGGTCACAATTTTAAAAAAGCATGTCACTATAAGTAGTTTTCTTGTCACGGTTTAAAAAAGCAAACACGACAAATAGTATTCAATGGTTACAAATTAATTTTTTGAAATCTCTAAAAAGTAAACAATAGTCATGGTAAAAGAAAATCATTATGACTAGCTAGAATAATTTAGTTTCTTATGAATGTTTAAAAAAAGTAAACAACATTCATCACAAAGAAAAAAAAATATAACTATAATCATCATATGGTCAAATTATAATTTGTTTTGTGTAGCTAAAAGTAATTAGTGTTTATAGTTTAAAAAAGCATATCACTGTAAGTATTTTTTTGTCACGATATAAGAAAAATAAACATGTGAAAATACTAACACACATTTTAGTCAAAACAAAGAGACTTCAAGACACGAGCAAATTAATCATTACAATGAATTACTTATAAAGTCCAAACCGGAATTGATAATTACAATTTACAAACTTGGACTACATAATTTCTATATATACTGATCTTGTGCTAGCATGCTTACAATTGCGAGGATTCCATCCATCCTGTTATTGGACATATAACAAAAAAAAATACAAGTACTTTGAATTTAAAAGCAAGGACTTTGTGTCAACATAATAAACAGTTGAAAGAATTTCAATTAGTATTATTAAAGATTTCAGAAACTCCCTTTTCATGCATCGCCACCTTTTCTGTCCAATATTCCAAACAATAATGTTGTTCCAATCACTTGTATTTTATGCAATAAAAATTATACATTACTACGTATGTATACATTACAACTCATCTTTTCACACATACATGTACATACGTTTGTTCAAAGACTGATGATCAGCGTGTTCGTTCGGCTCGTGTTAAACTCTTCTTCCTTTGTGTTTGAGCCGTTGACCACCACCAAGCCTTGACTTGAAACCTCGACGGGTGCCTGGAACCCGACATCTTCAATGGTACCAACGGTCTTAGACAAGCGCCGTTTACTCACCTCCTCCACCAAAGATCGATTTCTTGTTCAATACACTTTTGAATAACATGGTTCCCATTTTGATCACATACACAACGCTTGATAGGACCATCAAGCTCTTTCACAACGCATGATATGTTTCAAATTAACAGGAGATAAGTGCTTGATTTGAAGTCCAGTGAGGTTACAAAAGTGTCAAGACATGTCCATCTCAAACAAGGAGTCCAGTTTCTTCCAGATGGTCCAGTCCTTTTCGCATAAGCACTAGCATCCACAAACAAGACTAACCTGAGTGTTGACAATCTTTTCGTACCCTATGTTGATACCGCCACAAGTACCTTCAATAAATGTGTCAAAAATAAATTTAGAACTTCTGCTTGATATAAGAAGACTAAACAGAATTCAACTCAACGGAAACCCGCAAATGAATGGAAGTGGTTTTAGAACCTGTGAGACAACTACAAATTGTTCCTTTGGTGATTTTGTAATTCATGCAGCAGTTTATGCAACATCTTAACTTGAACATCATATCCATAGTCCTTTCCATACAGAATTAATTTCATTAGCAGTTTGAAGATTGCTCAAAATAAACATAAACTAGCAAAACCCACTTGATTTTGTGCCCACCTAATCGCAATTAAGCTACAAAGAACATATATGATTTTGAAATGGTAGTTCTCTGTTAAAATGCATTAATATGCACTGTATAAGAATTGCATCCATAAACTTGATCCTTTTCCAAACACATGCAATAAAAGCTAAAATAGCAAAACCAAAGATTTCTTTGTGCAGGTCTTCGCTATATTTTTCTGCATAGACCTCATTTATGCACTAATTCCTACAAATTTTAACAAGCTTGGCATCACCATCAAATAGCATAAAACATACACATCATATAGAATAAAACTAGGTTCATGTGCAATTAAACATACACACATTCAGAACGGGTTGGAAATTTTAAATAGGTGATGATAGTGTGATCATTTGGATGCCAAACTCGTGTTTCATCCTTCTTAGTCGCTGCTATAAAAGAAAATTTAAAATAGAAAGAATGATCATTCCAGCATTATTTATATATATATATATATATATATAGGTGTGTGTTTGAATTGCATTTAGAAGCCACAACAGGGGCTGCACTTGTGCAGTTTGTAGCAGCTCAGAAGCAACAACCCTTTCCCTTTTCTTTTAGATAGATCTCTGACGTATGTGTTTGTGTGATAAAGATATATATATATATATATATATATATATATATATATATATATATATATATATATATATAGGTGTGTGTTTGAATTGCATTTAGAAGCCACAACAGGGGCTGCACTTGTGCAGTTTGTAGCAGCTCAGAAGCAACAACCCTTTCCCTTTTCTTTTAGATAGATCTCTGACGTATGTGTTTGTGTGATAAAGAAACAACACCCAACATATATAAACATGCATGCAGCAGGTTGTGTATTTGTGTGTGTGTGTTCTTTGGGCTGCGGACAGCAGCATAATACACATATAAATACATACATGTGTGCAGCTTTGTGACAACACCTAACGCCTATGATCTCAGCACATTCTTTTCTGTTTTTCTTTCCATTCTCAGCAACAAATAAGTATGTTAGGGGGGTGGTGATGCTTCTATTTAATGATTAAACACACATGTATGCATATAAGTTCAGGCCTAAGGCCAAATGGCCATTCTTGGCCTGCTCTTTTTGATGAAAAACCGAAAATGCCTAAGCGTGCTGATACTGATCAGTTTTATTCTATATGATGTGTATGTTTTACACTATTTGATAGAATGTGCTGATCAGTTTTATTCTATACACATCATATAGAATAAAACTAGGTCCATGTGCAATTATATCAATCTTTATAATAATGTGATGTATAACACTGCACACATGTAAATGGTTTTTATTTATTATCTTCATCATCAAAATAAATCAAGACTTCTGGGTGATTGACCACACATATCAAACAAATCAAAATTTAATGGAAGATCCACAATGTCAAACAAAAAGCAACAAGCCAACAACCACACTGCTAAATAAGATTGACAGATCACAGATTCACAGATTCAATTGCTAAATAAGAATGCTCAAATTGAGCATTACAATCTCACAGACTCACTAAATCAGAATGTAATAGAACTATGGCAGATTGTAAATTGAGCATTAAAATGACAAATTATATCAGAGTAAATAATCACTGAAATCAGAATTCTCAAATTGAGCATTGCAATCTCACAGAATGTTCAAATGGGTTACATTAACATCAAATTAAGCAATAAATCAGATTAGAATGTTCAAAAGTTAAAATAATCAGAATTCCAGAATGCTCAATTTCACTAAATCAAATTGTAATGAAAGATTGTAAATTGGAATGCTCAAAATCAGAATGCTCAATTTCACTAAACAGAAGCACGCTGATAAGTGATAATTTATCATCCATTTGATTTATTCATATCCTCAAACGGAGTGATTATCAGTATTTATCACTGAATTGATATAAAAGGCAAGACAACAACTTAGTAGTTATAATGACACTTCCACTTCACAATGTTGATATAGTATTTTAGAGAGTAGCAAAAAAAGTAGCATATCACCTGCAAGATTCTTTTCATACCCACATAAATAAATGACCTGCAGATGAATGCATATCAACTTAGCAGATCACTACCAAACTCCAAAAGAAGTGAATGACCTGCAAATATTTGGAAAAACTGTGGCTATCATAATAATACAAGATCATATATGACCCTTTAGTCACGTCAATAAATGTGTCAAAAATAAATTTAGAACTTCTGCTTGATATAAGAAGACTAAACCAGATAACAGTTAGAAATTTCATCAGAATTCAACTCAACGGAAACCCGAAAATGAATGGAAGTGGTTTTAGAACCTGTGAGACAACTACAAATTGTTCCTTTGGTGATTTTGTAATTCATGCAGCAGTTTATGCAACATACATACATAAATAGACTAAGTATTGTGTGAACAAGGGACTTTGAGATTTATTGAATCTCAGAGTGTGTGAGTGTGTGTGAAGCAGTAGCCATATAATAAGTTTGGAAGTCTCTGAGTGTGCATTGTAGTGATTTTGTTATGTATAGAAGTGAGTTGGATCTTAAACCAACAACACCAAACATATATACATACATCAAAACACATAATGAATTTTTTATTTTATGAGAGTCCATACTTACGAGTACAAATCAAACAAAATTATGATTTTATATAGAACATATTGAATATAAACACAAAGAACAATGATATTCAATAACATCAACAAAAGAAAAAGATGCAGGAAATGCAAATAATACCAAAAAGCTCAACATGTAGTAACGGCCGAAAGTAATCATTGCCTAGTCACAGATGCACTGAGTAATGATCACAAGTTTCATTTGGCGTTACGTATAATTATACCCCGACAGTGCGGCCGAAAGTAATCATTGCGAGATTCATTACCCAAGTCAAGTGGATCTACATGCGGCAATATATTACCATTGTGTGGAGAAATTACAGTACTAAATTCTTCATCGACATTGTCATAGGCATCTCTGTAGTTTTTGGGCGGTGTCATGAACACAATTGACTTTTTCTTGTCCAACTGATCTTTCACATAAAATACTTGTCTTGCTTGTGATGCCAATATGAATGGATCATCCTTGTGCCCCAATCTATTAAGCTCAACTAATGTGTAGCCAAGATTATCTATTTTGACCCCTTTTTTGTTGTCGACCCAGTCACACTTAAACAGAGGAAATTTTCTTATATGATAATCTAGCACCCATATCTCTTGTAATACACCATAGTAAAAGGTCTGGTCATACGTAACACTTTCTCCATAAATGTGCATGTCAGTCGCATGTACGCTAACACCGCTATTCTGGTTAACTTTGCCTTCTCGCGATTTCGTACGAAATAGGTATCCATTGATGTGATATACATCGTATTTCATAACATCGGTGTGTGGACCATGTGAAACCCACCTTAACAACTGTGAAATTCTTTCATTAGAGACCACTATCTCTCTCTCAACCTAAATTTAATCACAACGATATATAAGCTTCACCTCTAACAAGGACAAATTTTTTTCATAAAATATCTTTAAGTAAAATTTACCTTATTTCGTAACCACCGACCAAATGTTTTACTGTGTTCTTTCTCTAGCCAAGCTTGTCTTTGACCGGGATGTTGGTTTTTCAAAAAGACCATGTGTTGCCTATAAGTACATTAATGAAAATTATAGTTGGTTGAAAAATAGCGTACAATTAAAAAAAATGAACGTGTAAGTATTACTTACTCGATATATGGCTCCACTTCAGGTGTATTTTGCATTACATAGAAATGTGCTTTCATCAACAGTTCTGGACAGACTTCAATCATATTACCAGCTGAATGTGGTTTTCCTTCCCCAAGAAAATAATCTTCACCATTCTCATGTGGAATACCAATAGTGTTCATGGCTTTTTGGTATTCGCTTAAGTACTCAATTGTCTCCTCTGCAACGTTCTCTTCGGCAATGCATCCTTCTGGTTTATTTTTGTTTCTCACGTGCCCTTTAATAACCTTCATACATCTTTCAAATGGATACATCCATCGAAAGCATACCGGACCACATAATTTTACTTCCCTCACCAGGTGAACGGTTAAATGAACCATAATATCAAAAAATGAAGGAGGAAAGTATTTCTCAAGCAAACACAATGTCACACACAGATCTTTTTGCAAGTTATCGAGCTCTTCCACATTGATTTCTTTACTACATATTGATTTGGAAAAAAAAACAAAACCTGATAATAGCATATCTTGTGTGTTTTGGCATAATCGATCGTATCGCAATAGGCAAAAACTGTTGCATTAGCATGTGATAGTCATGTGATTTAAGTCCGATAAGCTTCCTCTCCTTTGCATTCACCAGACTAGAAAAATTTGAGCAATACCCTTGTGGCACCCTTCACTCAGATAGTGTTTCACAAAACTTGTCCTTCTCCTCCTTCGTTAAGGTGTAACATGCTGCAGGAAGCATTGTTCAGCTGTGTATCAACTCTGGTTTTAAACCAAAATGTTTCAGGTCCATTCGAGCCTGCAATCCATCTTTAGTCTTTCCAGGAATGTGTAGCAATGTTCCAACAAGACTCTCGCCAACATTCTTTTCGATGTGCATGAAATCTATACAATGTTGGACAGAATTATACCGCCAATACTTAAGACTTCGATACCATATGTTGCATTTCTTCCAATAGCTGGTTTCCTTGTCCCCCCCATCTAACTATCAACTTCTTTTGATGCTTTTCTTTTTCTTTTCATCTTCCCTCCTCTTCCGGTTGAAGTTGGTGTTTGCAAGAATTCTAATTGATTACCCTTATGTCCCTTTCCCCATTTATTCATGATAGATTTCACCTCATCGTATATTTCTTCCCCGGTCATCGGTTGAGGAGCATCTTTGAACTCTTGTTTTCCATTGAACGCTTTTGTTTGCCTTCTAAATGGATGGTTATATGGAAGATATCGTCTATGACCAATATAACTCTGTTTGGCGGAGCACGGAAGCCTAACACTCTCGGTTTGTTTTCGACACACTACACAACCTTTGTAACCACTATAAGGGCATCCACACAGTGTACCAAGAGCAGGGTAATGATTTATCGTCCATAATACAATTGCACGTAGAGTAAACTTCTCTTCTGCATATGCATCATACGTTTCGACTCCCACATCAAATAAGAGTCGAAGGTCGTCAATCAAAGGTTCTAAAAAAACATCAATATCGTTACCTGGCGTACCGGATATCAACAATGATAGCATTATGAACCTTCTTTTCATACACAACCATGGTGGAAGGTTGTATAACACAGTCAAAACAGGCCATACACTGTGATGTCTATTCCCTCTGTTTACGTCAACCCCATCTGCCGAAATGCCTAGCCGCAAATTTCTTGGATCCTTAGCGAATTCGGGAAATCTTTCATCTATGGCTCGCCATGCCAGTGAGTCTGCCGGGTGACGTAAAACACCGTCTTTTTTTCTGTTCGTCTCGTGCCATATTAAATCTTTCGCTATGGTCTTCACTTGATATAGTCGTTTCATTCGTGGAATAATGGGAAAGTACCACAATACTTTTGCAGGAATATTGTCATATGTTCTCCCCGTCTTGTAATCCACCTTCCATCTTGATTTCCCACAAGTGGGACATACTATTAGATCTTTATACTCGTTCCTATAAAGAATGCAGTCATTTACACATGCATGTATCTTTGTATACCCAGAACCCATAGCTTTCATTGTTTTCTTAGCCTCGTATGTACTCTCCACCATTTCATTACCTTCAGGTAACATTTTCTTTAACAAAAGCAGTAGTTCATTAAAGTACTTGTCTGATACTCCATATTTACTCTTCAAGTTAAGGAGTTGAACCATTGCAGACAACTTTGTGAAGTTAGGACATCCTTTGTAAAGGGGTTTCTCAGCATCTTCAAGTAGTGATTGGAATTTCTCATGGTCATCTAAGAAGTTTTCTTCTGTCGCTTCAACCATTGCTATTGTTTCAGTGGCATCTGTTGGGACTCCCATTTCACAATTCTCGAGATTAGTAGTCTGCACATCGTTGTTATCATCAACATACGTACTTCTTTGTGACTCGTCTTTTTCCCCATGCATAGTCCATATGGTGTAGCTTGGATCGATTCCCTTGCTGAATAGATGATGATCTACATCATCAACATCCAGAGAGCAATGGTTTAGACACGAGACACATGGGCATGGAATGCGAATTCTTTGTTTTGTGTTTAGGGGGTCCATCTTCTTTAAAAGCTTCAAATTGCGAACAACATATTCCAGAAATGATGCAACTCCATCAATATATGGTTTTTTGGTTCTATTTGTACGCATCCAAGACTTGTCGATATTCATTTCGCGGCCTGGCTATTTAGAAGTTCGCCTAAATGAAAATATTAACCCTTAGACACAATTTCTCAAGATGCTCAATGATTAATCACGGTTTATTTAACTCATAAAAAGGTAGTCAAGATTCTAATTTTTATCACTTAGGGCATGTTTGGTACTGAGAAATGGAGACTGAGAAATGGAATTGAAATGAATTCCCTTGTTTGTGGTGAACAAGAGTAGTGGAGTAGTGGTGAACACACATGAGGAGCCCGAGGCTAGGAAGTCTTGGGGTGGACAGCAGCCAGGAACAAGTCTGAGCTTGCTTCCTCGTTACTAGACTCTGAGATTTAATACTACTATGTTAAACTCCAAGACTCGTAAATATTTCAAGTGTTAGTAGTGCTAGGTACTAGGACCTGAGACTTTTTAAGTCTCGGGGTGGGTTGCTGTGAAAGGGCCAGAGGGGAAAAAAGATAAACGCAGCAGAACCATGTTGTCATTCATTTCAATACAGAATAGTTGCAGCATGTGTTTTTGTAGTATAAAGGCATACAAGGGTGTGTCTTTTATTCCCAAGAATACAAATAGTAGCAGGACCTATGTATATGTGTGTGATTCATTCGTATAAAACAACATTTCATTGAGTGTGTGTATGTATTCTTAGTTATAAAATATAGCAGCAGGTTTGCGTATGAATATGTGTTGGAGAATGTATCAGTATATGCATTTCAATTGTGTTTCATATTGACATCAATAACAACAAACATATGTGTTAGTGTGTGATATGTAGACCCAGAGAATTAGTTTTGGGGTGTTCATTCTGAAATTAGAAACAACATTAGCATATTAGGGGTGTCTTTGCTGTCAGAACAAAAAAAACTACATTTGATATGATCATATCAACGAGCATCACCCTTCTTATTTTAAACACATCAAGGAACAGAAACCAGATTCAATATTAGACTTTTGAATGTCAGATGGGTTACTTTTAACATAATAGTTACAAAAATTAGTTTGACCACATTAATTACATTACTACATATTAGAAAACAAAAACCTAAAAAGAAGTTCAAAAACCAAAAAAAGTTCAGGTTAATTTTATATTCTAAAGGCATTAATATGCATAGCGAACTTGTTTATGTGGTATTCAGTTGAAAGTAATATTTCATTAAAAAATCACATCACAACAGAAAAGTATTTGTTTCTAGTTTTGTACCTTCTAATCAGCATCAGGAAGACAGAGTTTTGCATTCGAGCACGGCCTCGAGACTGAATAAAGCTGCAAACGGTTAATGAAAGATCGAATCTAATTACCAGATTGCAGCTTTGAACATCCAAGCCTTCTTCGAGAATTGATGTTGCTACAATAATATTTACCTGTACACATCCCATAATAAAAATATTTCAAACTCCTCTGAATCCAAAACTAGATTGATAGCTCAACTTCAAAAGAGTCTATAATCGAATTTCCAAAGTCACACCACCCATGGTCACATGAATTCCTAATAGTTCAGGTCCTTAAATATTGTAGGTATTCCGAGTTTTTAATTAATGTTATTAAGCACATTTAATATATTAATTATCACCTACATAAAAAGGTCAACACTTGAAGTCTTAAACTACAGAATTTACAAAACGAATTTATGTCTGGTTGTCCTCTGAAATTTTGCTTCTTTATATGTTTTCTATGAAAATCTGCTCCCCTGCAGGCAACTTACCCTGCTCGCTGAATCTGCCTTGGTGGCCTATTATGACACATTAATTAGAAAATTATCATAAAACATGTATGTGTTATAAATATGTGCATTTCTTCTTTCTAACCTCTATTCAACTAGGTAATTATGTATTTTGGCTCATCATTTTGAAAACAGAGAACCAAAATTAACTATGGTTTAATAAGTGGTGAATTGTAGTGGAATGGGACTACCATTTAGGACCTGCTAAAAGGTTTTGCTAATGCTTCTTCATTTAGATATATCACTGTTGTAATGAAGAGAGAGAGCTCTTTTTCTGGGTTCATGATCAAATAACTAGGAAAGGAACTCATTTTGTATTGCTTATGATGACTTTCTTTTGATAGCTTTCGTTTTCACATTCATCAATACACACTGCAGGGAGTTGATGGAGTAGAAGAAAACAGGAACAATGATTGAACTGAGCAGGGAACATACACACTTCGTAAAATCATCATCTGCTTACTAGAGCATCCAATGTTTACTTTAATTAGAGCATCCAATGTTTTTGTTGATCATGTATTTTGATCAAAGGCACACACCTAAACACAACACTTGTACATACACTCTGCACACCTATGTAGACATATAACTACAGGCACACACATGTTTCACTGCTGTTGTTTTAATTAAAACGACACACACCTATATATGCAACATTCAAACACAAATATGTATTAGCTGTCACTCCTGTTGTATCATTATTAAAGGGCACACATACTGCTCGTATAAACATCAACACACACAATGCACAAAGATCTATTTCTTGCAACTGTTTAACACACACCCTTAGACACAATTTCTCAAAATGCTCAATAATTAACCACAGTTTATTTAACTCATAAAAAGGTAGTCAACATTATAATTTTTATTACTTAGGGTAGTCAGGTTTATTTAACTCATAAAATCGACGTACAAGTTTAACAATTATTATTACTTGAATTGATGAATTCACATACCACAAAAATACAAACAGATACAAAATAGTATAGTTGAATTAGAAACAACCAATACCTGATACCCGTGCCAAGGCAACTGCCACGGTGAAGAAATGAGAGTTTATGTGAGAGATTCCAGATCGTCTCTTATACTAGCAGTCCTACCCAGGTGAGCATGCACACTAGCCTATCTAATCGTTCCCCTGCAGTGACATGCTTAAATAATCATTTTGCATTCAAATAACTAAATCATATATATGCTGCATGAGAGGTATACATCATAATGGTGTAAGGGACTATTGTAAGAGCCCTGAGTAAACCATTGAGAAAAAACTAATAAACCCAACAAAATTCACATGCCAAAACTAAGTTACTTCACTACTTCTGAACTCACGATTGCCATGAAGAATCCCATATATCCCATAAACTAGGCCCAGGGATGTTCATGACCTTGAAGATTGAGAAGGACATTGTATTTTACCTTTGTTTCAAGACATTGTATCTTCTTGATCTTTTTAATTCAATTCTAATTTGTTTGCTGGCAAAAAACCAAGAAATCTGTTTTATTTTGTGTTTATCAAAACCAAGAGATCTAAACCATATGAATTCCATCTATGATATAACACAAAATTAAAGGCCCTTTTATTAGTTCATGTCCCATTTGTTGTCTTGAAACTCAAATGTAATTTCTCTGTTTTTCTTTTTTGGTCTTTCTTGTTTGGTTGACTTTCTGGTAATGAAATATTGAATTAAAAAAAAAAATTTGTTCAACATGGTTCAAGAGATAAAATGGAAAACTACTCTTTCCCCAAAACGGTTCAGGTCCTTAAATTTTGTTGGTATTCCGAGTTTTTAATTAATGTTATTAAGCACATTTAATATATAATTATCACTTACATAAAAAGGTCAACACTTGAAGTCTTGAACTACAGAATTTACGAAACGAATTTATGTCTGGGTGTCCTCTGAAATTTTGCTTCTTTTTCTGGGTTCATGATCAAATAACTAGGAAAGGAACTCATTTTGTATTGCTTATGATGACTTTCTTTTGATAGCTTTCGTTTTCACATTCATCAATACACACTGCAGGGAGTTGGTGGAGTAGAAGAAAACAGGAACAATGATTGACCTTTTTATTTTCCTTCAACACTGCCACCTTGACCTTTCTCAAGGTCCAAAGATATAGAATATCTCTTTTAGAATAACTTTTAATGTACAGATGTGAATGAATTGATATTAGTAACTAAGAACTAGTTTAATACTATTATGGTGCACGGGATTCTGAATGATTCTTATATATAAAATTGATTTCGGTAAGAATCATTCTTACTACAAGAACTCTTAAATAAAAAAAAATTAAGGTAAGAATCATTCTAACCCTCCTTAAATTCATAAATTATTTGACATGAAATTTATGAATTTTTTCGTAGAACATACCTACTGGAGGTACTCACATTACCCCAAATGATCTTCTAAATGAAAATAAGATGGCAATGTTGGAAGGATTTAAAAGTCTTCTTTAACATGTATATTTAGCTCAACAGCAATTCATCTTCATATAACATATATATACATACACATAGTGGTGTGCAAATCTGATTCTGATACATACACAAATCTGATCTGATCTCATATAACATATATACATACACATAGGGGTTTGAATCAAAACACAAACAACAACGAACACTTAATCTGGATACGAAAACCATATGAAAACATAAAAATCTTAATTGGAATGTTGAAAACATAAAAACTTACTTGGAAGGGAAGCATATCACAAACAATTAGGTCAAAAGACAAGAGAGTGGCGGAGGAGAATATGGCAGTAGTTGACGAGTGGCTGAACGGAGAGGAGTAGTGGCCGGTGATGGAGAGAACAGTGGCCGGCGTCGGAGACTTGCGGTGAGTGCAGATCGTCGCAGGGGTTGAGAGAGAACCGATTGTGGGAATGGAACCGAATGATAATTTGGGGATAATATTTTGAGCATTTTAGTATAAATTTAGTAACATTCATTTTGATAATGAATGAGTTCCTTAGCCTAGCGGTAACGCCCATGATCTTTAACCCCAAGATTATGGGTTCAAATCCTCTTAAGGGGTTTTTTTTAAATACCTTTTGTTTTTTTTATTTTAATTAAATATTAAACTTACATATACCATATTTGGTATACGAGTAAAGTATTCATCTATAAATACATTTTATTATTTATTTATTTTTATTAAATATTGAACTTAAACATATATCTTCTATCTAAACTATTAAAAGAGTAACTATACTCATTTCTGGTGAAGTCACGTGTCATCACCATGAATCGACACGTGGCATTTATAGGTTTTAAAAATAATAAAGAAATTTAAATTATATCTATCCAAATATAATATAATCTACTTATGAATTCAAATCAAATCAAATAAAATTAATATTATCTATCTATCTATATATATAATAAAAGAGAACACAAATTGCCACTTGTCATCACCATATTTCATTTAAAAAGATAAATACATGTTATTATTTTTAAAATAAAATAAAATAAAAGATAAATACAATTTATTATTTTAAAGATAAATACAAATATTAATAAATAATTAATTTTATCCACTATGTTACATTATCTAATTATGATATTTATCATCATTATCTATTTGACATTTGATAAATTTTAGCTAATTAATTTAAAGTTAAAAAAAGACTTAAATTATATAATTTATCTATAAACTTCAAATAAATTATTAAAATAAATAAGATTTAATTATAAATGAAAGAATACAATATTATGAAATAACATCTAGAACAGATAAATACACTTTATTATCTTTAAAATAAAACATAAATATAATTTATCAATTTTAATGTCCACAAACATTAATAAATAATTATAAGGAGAACGCAAACACAACATGACGTCACCACGTTGCACCTAAAAAGATAAATACAATTTATAAGTTTTAAAATAATTATCTAATATTTTTGTTATTATTATGAATATAATACATCCAACTTACATCTTCTATATACTTATCTATGTCTAATTAAAAAACCTATTATGTGTTACAAATTTTTAAAAATATATTAACATAAATAAAGATCACAAACAATATTAAATATAAGTAAAACGTAAACATAATATCATTTTAATAAAATCATATTTCATAACATTTTATTTATTGTAATAAATTATACATAACATTAAGTTTTATGTAAATTGAAACTTTAAATTATTTTATAACAATACTATTATTGTATTGTTTTAATAACATTTAAAATTTATATGTTTTAATATTATGTTAATTTTAAGTATAAGTTGGTAAATTGAAAAAGATAATCAATAATAACATTTAAGTTTGTTGTTACTATTATAATTAATTAATAGTTTTTTAAATATTGATTGTTGTAATTTTAATAGAACCTTAAGAATAAGAATATTTTTAAGGATTTAAAAAATAATTTAATACTTATATTATAAAAAATGCAAATTACAAATGTCAGTTGGATATGAAACCACGTGTACATAATCCATATATATGATCGACTATAAATAGATCATCTATACTATATATAATATTTTTTTAATTAATATCAAACAACTGAGTATTTTTTATCTTTAATTTAACTAGCTTTCAATGTAACATCCCTAATTTGAGCCTGGTACGTGGATTTAATTTATTGGTTCATTTATTTTATTATTATTGCGTGTTCCAATTAAAGTCCATTTCGTGGATTTAACGTGTCAAGATTGAGTGATACGTGTCTCCGAGCTAATAATTAGTGGATTAATTATCTCCTTGAGATCGTGGCCTTAATTGGATCAATTTGATATTAATGTTGAAAAAGTGATATCGGGTCCGGGTTAATGGGTTCGGAACCGGAGATGGATAAAGACGTATATATGTTTAGCCTTGCTTCCTTTCTCCCTTATCTCTTTGTGAGAAATAGAAGCCCTAAAGGTGTGAGTGTGTGAAATTGTGTGGAGCTCCAGCAAGAATTGAAGTTGAGATTAGGAATTGGGTGCTGTGTATTGCTTCATCTCCTTCCTTCCCTTGTGTTCTTGAGTTTTCAAAGGTAAGGCTCCATGATTTGGATAGTTAATTCTTGAGATATATATGTGTTTATGTGGGAATTGGTTTCTGGGAGTATATGGAGTGTTTATGTATGAGTCTTGTATGTTTTTGCTGCTTAAAATCGAGTATGGGGGTTGTGAGTCCCCTGGTTCAGCTATGGAGTTCGAAGGTGAAGGCTGAGAACAGTCGGCTGGTCGCGGCGCGACGCGCAGGGGGCCGCGGCGCGACGCGCAGGAGCCTTGAGGCGCAGCGAGACTGCAGGGGGGCGCGGCGCGTAAATCAGTCTGCCAGAGAATCTTGGTTTAGTTTTATGAGAGAGTTGTGGGTCATTAGTTGGTCGGATTCCTTCGGGATATTGTTGAATTGAGTTGTTTGGGATATTGGGTCTCGATGGGAATTCCGTAAAAGGGTTTCGGGGATCGGTTAATTATCCGAAATTGTGTTTCGGGTTTATATTGATTGTGATAGTTAAGTTTGATTGAATTGCGTAGCTATCGAGCTTGTGTTAATATATGAGATCCGTGACGTTTACAGGTGCTAGCCGATCGCGTACTGAGCCGCATTGAGAATTTCGGGTTTCGAATCAAGTTTCGGGTAGTCGGTGAGTACTCGAGTTCTTTACAAAACGTGCGTAGTCTTTTACGAGTCAGTTATGTGTTGTGAATTGTGTATGTGAAATAGAGATGCGACGCAGGTATGATGTTATTTGCCATATATGTGCTATACGTGTTTGAGTTGCAGGTGTCTGCGATATGTGATCGCGCAGGCTGACTGTCCCTAACCAGTCACGAGATATGAGACTGTATATATACGGCAGTGATATTGCCAGGTCGCTCCTGTGCCTATTGAGTAGCTAACCGCTGCTGTGTGCGGCCTGTTAGCTGGGGAACGTGGTCCCCTTTTGAGCAGAGATATGTGCTATGCATCGAGTTGCATATATGTGACGAGATATGTGTGTTGTGTATGTTATATGTGCTTACCTGCAGTGTCTAACCCTCGCGTACTCACGAGCTGTCCAGCTTATGTTTTCGAGTTTTCTGTGTGTCAGACAGCCGTGTAGTAGGATCACAGCAGCAGCAGCAGCCGCCAAAGTAGAGGTCGTGGCAGTTCCGAGTTTATGTGTGTGGTTGTCTTTTGAGATTAGACTTCGGAACTATTATCTGTATTCTGTATCTGAATTCAGTTGTGTTTATGTATCAGTATTAGTTTATGAGACGATGTATGACTCCTGTGTTAAAGTTTTAATTAACAGTATTTTCCGCTAATCCTGTGACATGTGCATTATGAGATAATTGCGTTAATGCCACCTGCGTATAGTATTGACGTGGCTTTTGTGTGAGAATTATGGGTGTTACATTCAATTTTTTATTTTAATTATATATAAATTTTATAATAATTTATTTAAATATAAAAAAATATGTATTTTCTAAATCAACCCATGTAATACATGGGTTGATTAACCTATATATTATAATAAAACAAAACAATTCATGTTACATGTCACTTCTACAATACAAGAAAATTTTATTTTTCCACCTATTTTTTTCAAATTTAACACCTTAACTTAATTGCATTAAATTTTGACTTTATTTTTTTTCATTAATTAATTAGTAATAAATTAGATTTTGTAACATTTAAAATTAATGTTTACCTAAAATAAATATCTATAATTATTATCCATAATAATCATAATTAGATCCAAATGTAATAATTTGAATTAGTTGTGGAATTTATTATTATTATGTATAATAAAGGAATACATCAAATGTCACGTGTCACCTCTACGTTCACCAAAAAGATAATTACAACTTATAAAAAATAAAAAATAAATACAAGTTAATATTTTTAAAAAAGATAAATATACTCTATCTTTTAATCTGTAAATAATAAAAAATAAACACAATTATTATTTTTGTATGTTTTTATTTTTACTCATATACATTTTATATAAATAAATTTAATTAAAAATATCCACGTAGTACGTGGGTTATAAACTAGTTAAATATTAATTGTACAATTCATATACACACGTCCATATACATGTTAGCAACGAAATATATAAATTAGTTGTATTCGGTTGATATTAATAGGTAATGAGTTACTTTTTAAACAAATAATATATATGTGCATAATCCATATATATGTGCACACTTGTCCAATATTGTTTAAGATGAATTACCGGGGGTTCGGGGGCAGCGCCCCCGATAGCAGGGTTCCAGGGGCGGCAGCCCCTGGCGGGGTCCAAGGGGCAGAGCCCCTGGCTGGGGTCGAGCAATTAACAGGTTATATGACATAATAGGAACAATCCGAAATTGGACCCGAATTCGGATGATCCATTATAACAGGTTATATGACATAATAGGAACAATTAATATTTGTTAAGGTAACAAACTTTAAATTTATAAATATAAAAGTCACCGACTGAAATAAAAATAATTAAAAGTTTGTTACTTTAAAAAACAAATCTTTTTGAATTTTATAATTTAAATAAATAAAACATAAAGTTTTTTGTTTTAAAGTAAGTCAACAATTAAACTAATAAGTCAACAACCTTTTCCAAAACTTAAATAAATAAAACTTAAACTAATAAGTAAACAGTTAAACTAACCATTTCAAAAAAAACAAAAACTAAATTTATTTATTTAATTTTCAAGTTCCCTCCTTTTCTTTAGCTAATAAAACTTAAACTAATAAGTCAATAACTAAACTAAGAAAAACCCTAAAGGCCGCTGCTTCCAAATCGTCTCCTCCCTCAGGAGACCACCGATCGACTCCTTCATCTGCAGACCACCGTCGTGCGCCGCTGCTGTCGCTGACACCGCCTCTTCCCTCTGCTGTGAGTCTGTCGCTGACCGCCGTTGCTCTCCTTCGTTCATCTTTGTCGCTGACCACCGTGGGTTCTTCAACCGCTGCTGCCGCTAACCTCCATTCACCGCCGTCTCTCTCCTTCGTTCACCAGTGAGAAGGTAAAACAACACAAAACTAACTTAAAGCTGAGAGAAAATATGAAAAAATTGCATTTTAGTGAAATTTTACTTCATCTCCTTCATTTGAGCATAGCGTTGGAGACCCGGTTGAGACGATATATTTGTCAATGTTCAATATGTCTTGCATTTTAGTGAAATTTTTCTTCATCTATGACCCAGTTCCACCATTTCGGCTTGGTTGGTTCGGCATGGTTCTATCGGTTTTTAGGTCCGGCCCCAAGTTTTGCACGCCCTTAGTTTTATCATCCTTTAAAAATGTCATCTTTTCATGAATAAGCCATGAACAGGCTGGCCTAAATCCTTTGTTGATTCAGAGCTGGAGAATATTTTCAACTTCAATGTGTTTAAAAAGTTTCTGTTTTCATTCATACTCTAGTTGAGAACCCGCCATGTAGAATGTGAAACACAAATTTTATGAAAGTTTCTAATTTTGCAATCAATCAATGTTTATTATATTTTCATTTTTATTACATATTTAAATAAAGTGTACTACACATTCTTATATTTTTATGCTCATCCATTGTTGCAATATTTATTCATTAGTAGTGCGAATTAAGAAATACAATGGTTATGTAAATATCAATACTTAATATAGTTTCTAACTTGCTTTCTTCTATGAAGTGTTACTATGGATGACAACGAACTTGAAGTCGGGGAGTACACCTCTAGTGACGAGATGCCTACTGATTCGGAGCAGCAAAGTGATTTTGATAGCAGCAGTTCGGATGGTGAAGACAATCATACTCATACAGGTAATCTATTTTTTGTATTTAATGTTGTATATATATACCTATAATATGACAATCTGATCCAATGTAATCTATTGTGTGATTTTTTTATTTTGTTTCTTACTTTATGAACCACATACATTTATATATAACTTTCTTTAGGTGATATGCTTGCAAATGATGAGAATCCTGAACACGCAATGATTGTAAATAAAGTGTACTACACATTCTTATATTCTTATTTAAATAAAGTGTACTACACATTCTTATATTCTTATGCTCATCCATTGTTGCAATATTTATTCATTAGTAGTGCGAATTAAGAAATACAATGGTTATGTAAATATCAATACTTAATATAGTTTCTAACTTGCTTTCTTCTATGAAGTGTTACTATGGATGACAACGAACTTGAAGTCGGGGAGTACACCTCTAGTGACGAGATGCCTACTGATTCGGAGCAGCAAAGTGATTTTGATAGCAGCAGTTCGGATGGTGAAGACAATCATACTCATACAGGTAATCTATTTTTTGTATTTAATGTTGTATATATATACCTATAATATGACAATCTGATCCAATGTAATCTATTGTGTGATTTTTTTATTTTGTTTCTTACTTTATGAACCACATACATTTATATATAACTTTCTTTAGGTGATATGCTTGCAAATGATGAGAATCCTGAACACGCAATGATTGTAAACAATGGACACAGTGTAGGAAGTAAAACTAAAAGCAAAGGTAGAGGTTTAACGAGATTATCAAAGATGCGTAAAGAATTTGAGGATTCTGGTGGGAGAAAACGTATACTTCAGTTCGATGACCTGGGTAGATTTTCGGGTAAGTATAAATCGGAGTTTTCAAGTTTTCTAGGCGACTTGGTACGACGACATGTTGGACTTCGGTACACAGCATGGAAGAAGGTTACTAAAGAAGTGAAAGATATGTTGTGGGATCAAATATTGGTATGATTTATTACTTTTAAATTCCGATCAAATGTTATTTCTATGGCCCTTTTCATATATATTATCACATCTTTACTAAGATGCTACTTATTATTAATGCAGCGATATTATAAAGTTGACCAATGTAGGAGAAAGTTTATAATGTCTCGTATGGGTGATCTTCTGCGTAATTTCAGAAGAAAGATGTACCAGACCTTCGTATTGCCCAACATAGGTAAACCCAAGAAACTAAAAAGGGTTCCTAGACAGTATCGCACATTTATTGAACAAGAGCATTGGGATAAATTCATAGAAACCCGGCATTCCAATGAATTCAAGGTTACAACTATTTAATTTTTAATTATATATGTTCGTCATTATTTTATTTTCATTATTTTACTTAACCTCTTTGTGTTGGAAGGTTATGTCGGAAGCCGGGAAATTAGCAAGATCAAAGTCTATTTACCCGCATAAGATGGGTCGATCAGGTTATGCAGGACTGAGAGAAAAATTAGTAAGTCAATTGATAGTTTGGAAATTTATAACATTTTGTTAACCAATCAATTTTTTAAAAGTATGTGAATGCTTTGAAACTGTACTTTCATAATTAGAACTTTAAAAATGTCATTTATTTTATAATTACCAGATAAAGAATAAAGAACTTGGTGAAGATGAAGCTCCGTCACGGTCTTTCATGTGGAGGAAAGCACGTGAAGATGACAAAGGGGAATACGAAAGGGGTGATCTTAAGGAAGTGGCACAAAAATTAGTAAGTATCATGAAACTTATAGTATGTCTTTCTTGTTCCTTTAATTAAATTTAAGGTTTCAGTGTTTCATTTTAGTCGGTTATTAAGCTTTTATTGTCATATTGTCCAATTACTCTTCATTTCTGCTTTATTATTCATTATTATTCATAATATATGTGTTGATCAATTTGTTCTCGTATGTACTTTGAATGTTTTTTTTATTCTTACACAACCATAGTTATTTTATAAAGTAGTGATAATAGTCAAAATTTTGATTAGTACACATGCTTGATAATTATAAACAGATCGAAAACGAAAAGCTGATTGAAGAAGGATCGATCAACCTTGATCAAGCCACAGATGCTCTCACACTTGTCTTGGGCAAAGACCATAGTGGATTTATGAAAGGTGTTGGCACGGGAGTCACCGCAACCAAATATTGGAATGTTCCTCGAACCAAAAGTTCAGCAAAAGAACGTATTACTCAGCTTGAGCTTGAACTAGATAATCAGATACGTGCAAATAAGAAAAAGGATGAAGGATATGAGCAATTGTCAACGACGGTACATGGATTAATGAAACATCTTGCTTCTCAAGGATTGACAATGCCAAATTTCTCGACTACATCAAATCACACGCCTCAATCATTAGTAAGTAACTTTGACGGTTAACCAATACATTACTCTTATTAGCATTTCAGGCAATATTTATATGTTTTTAACAGTTACATGTAATTATTATTAACCCTTAGTTTATAGCTAATTTTAATTTTTTTTACTCTTTTTTTTTACTATTTTCTCAAGATTTCTATTACAATCTTCGTCTTAGGAATCAATACCAAATAGCCAACGATCTTCACATACAGTAGTAGCCCCAAAAGTTGCGACTTCAAATGTTGCGAAGTCGTTTGGATCTTTGAGTAAACGAGTAGAGAGTGTGGTATGTTATTAGATTATTTTTATTTTTGCATTTTTTTATTTTTCTTTAAAATCTTCAATTACACTATTTCAGGCAACTGAGAAAGACAGCGAAAAATCTATTGAACCTACACCCGAGTCTCCAAATGTTGCGACTTCAAATATGGTGAATCCATCTCATAGTTGCTCACAAAGTGTATCACATGTTAAAGTTCCAGATCCTCAACTTCCAACAGTATGTATTTTGACATTTAATATATGATTATTGTAACTTTAATATTATAATATTAATATTGCCATGTACATTTGCAGACAAAAAGTTGCAAACTGTCGTATCCAGATCTGAGAAGCATCGTTGCATCCGGTACGGTGTACTTTTCTTCAGGAAGACAAACAATACATGGAGTTCCACTCAAAGCAAATTGTGTAAGAGTTTCGGTGGATGAATTGATAAAACCAGCCGCCTTTTTACCAATACCAGTTGGCGTGATGAAAACAGTCGAAAATGCGCTAGGTAGTTTCGTGGCTTGGCCAAAGGAGCTTGTAACATTTAAGGTATCTTTGTTGCTTAAGTAATTTAGTTTTCATTAAACGAGTTGTTTTTTCTTAAAAGTTTTATTAATTAACATTATTCATACTTGTTTTGATGTTTACCTAATTTTGTTGTTACAGAAACCACTAACTGCAGCTCAAGAGAAAGAAATGCAAAAGTCGAAGAAAAGGAAAAGACAATACACAACGGTAGAGGGATTAAAAAAGCAAACAAGAAGCACTGCTCTTAAGGATAAAATATAGATTTTGGTTTTTGAGTAACTATGGATTTTTGCATTTTTTGAGGAGTTAATGGATTTTATATTACTATTAACATGTCTATGGATTTTGCATCTTTTTTGAATAGTGTATGGATTTTACATTCCTATTAACAACATTTCCCTTTTTATTACATTTTATCGTGTATTTTCATTTTTGATATATATTTTATATTTAACAGTAGCTTAGTATTTGTTATTTAATTACCCATGGCTAAAAGCAACAATTAGTCATGAAAAAAAGAAAAAAATTGTCACCATAACTGCTTTAAGGTCACGATTTATTTTATTTTGTGTAACAAAAAATAATTAATGGTCATAATTTAAAAAAAAAACATGTGATTATAAGTATTTTATCGTCACGGTTTAGTATATTATTGTGTCTCAAACTAAACATACATTAACCATGATAAAAGAACAAAAACGTAACTATAAGTATTTTATAGTCACAATTTATTTTGTTGTGTGGTTAAAGATTATCAATTGTCACAGTTAAAAAAAATACTTGTTAATATAAGTATTTTGTGGTCACGGTTAATTGTGTTATGTGTGTCAAAAACTCAACATTAAGCATGATAAAAGAAAAAATATTGTGACTACAAGTAGTTTATGGTCACGTCTTATTTTATTATCAGTTGCTTAATGTTATTAATTGTCATAATACAAGCAGCAAAATGTGGCTATAACTATTTTATGGTCACGCTTTAGTTTGTTTTGTGTGGTTAAAGGTTATTAATTGTCATAGTTTAAGAAAAAACTTATCATTATTAGTATTTTGTGGTCATGGTTGAATGTTTTATGTGTGTCAAAAAGTAACCATTAATTATGATGAAAAAAAACAACCGTGACTACAAGAAGTTTATGGTCACGTCTTATTTTATAATATGTGACTAAAATTAATTCATTGTCATAATAAAATAGGCAAAGTGTAGCTATAAGTTTTTTATGGTCACAATTTAATTTCTTTTATATGGTTAAAGTTATCAATTGTCACACTTTAAAAAACAACGTGTCATTATAAGTATCTTATGGTCATGGTTAAATGTCTTATATGTGTCAAAAACTAAATATTAATCACGATAAAAGAAAACAAACCGTGACCACAAGTAGTTTGTGGTCACGTATTATTTTAATATATGTGGCTAAAAGTAATTAATTGTAATGATTAAAGACAAAGAATGTGACTATATGTATTTTATGGTCACATTTAATTTTATTTTGTATGACTAAAAGGAATCAACGATCACTGTTTACGAAACAATATGACACTATAAATATTTTACGGTCACTATTATAAATGTTATGTGTGTCTAAAAGTAAACAACAATCACGATAAAAGAAAACACATGTGGCTGTAAGTAACTTATTGTCACGGTTTAATTTTTTACACGTGTCTAAAAGGAAAAATAGTGATTTTAAAAGAAATATAATGTGACAATAAGTAATTGATGGTCACAAATTGTATTGTTGTATGTGTCTAAAAGTTACCAATTGACACGATTAGGAAGTAATAAGTAACTAAAAATGGTCTATGGTCACGGTTTGGTTTATTATATGTGTCTCAAAGTAAGAAATTGTCATGAATCAACGAATTATTCTGTGACTAAAATAATAGTATGGTCACGGTGTAATTATTTTTGTGTGTCAAAATGTACCAATTGTCACGGTTTAATACTTTATGTATGTCCAGTTGCAACCAATCGTCACATTTTAATAAATTATGTGTGTCTAAGTGTACCCGACGGTCACAGTTTAATTGTTTATGCATGTCTAAATGTACCAATGGTCACACCACTTAATAGTTTATGTGCGTTAATTTTATTACCAATTGTCACGGTTTCATTCATGTGGTGTGTTTAAATGTCTCAAATAGTTACGGTTTAGCTGATTATGTGTGTATAAATTTATCCAATGGTCACGTTTAAATATTTGTGCGTCTTTAAAAATACCAAGTGGCCACGGTTTATTTGTTTATGCGTGTCTGTAAGAATGTTAACGCCACTGATTAATTGTTTATGTGTGTCTGAATGTATCCAACTGTCATGGTGTTAAAAGAAATTGTGACTAAAAGTATTTTATGGTCACGGTTACTAAAAAATATAGACCACAACTATATAGAAATTGTTACCATATAGCCACGGTTTTCGGCTATCGCCACGGTTTTACATGTGATTTAGTCACGAATATTAAATGTAGCCATAAGGTACCAAAAGTGATGCGACCTTTGGTCACGATTTGAATGAAAAATAAAACTGTGGCCAAAGGTCTATGGTCACGGTTTTTTAGCGTGACGAATGACATATTTTGTACTAGTGAGACTCAAAACTCAATCGCTTCTACCATCGATTTGCTGCATATGGATCTCTTCGGTCCAATCAACAAAAGGAGTATAGGTGGGAGTTGGTACTGTTTAGTTATTACAGATGATTACTCACGATTTTTTGGGTTTTCTTTCTAGGTACAAAGGACGAGACTGCATGCACGCTGATTGGCTTCTTAGACCAAGTTAAGAACTCATACAGGAAAAGGGTAAACATATCAAAAGTGATAACGGAACATAATTTAAAAATGCAGTAATTGGTGTATATTGTCTAACTAAAGGCATAGTGCATCAATTTAGTGCACCATATGAGCCACAACAAAATGGGGTGCCAGAACGTAAAAACAGGACATTGATTGAGGCAGCAAGGTCTATGCTCTCGGATTCAAAGCTTCCCACCATGTTTTGGGGGGAGGCAGTGAATACCGCTTGTCATGTTTTAAACAGGGTCCTTACTGTTAAAACGTTGAACAAATTATGAAGTTTTGAATAAAAGACCACCGAATTTAACTGGCTTTGAACCATTTGGGGTGGCATGTACTTTATTAAAAACGAAACATCAACCTAAGTTTGGTGAAAAGGCTGACGAAGGATACTTCCTAGGTTATGTCCCAAATTCACCAAACAAGAGGGTTTTTAATAAAACTACTGGTACAGTTGAAATTGTGTTTAACATTGATGTAACAAGTTATTCACATGAACCCCAACTTGGTCCAGAATGGTTATTTGATTATGACTCAGTGTTTGAATCATTTAACACTCCTTTCAGTGGTGATGCAGGAACTGTGAAAAATGACTTCTCATCCTTAAGTCTTAACGACGACGGTAGAGTCTTTCCAAATTCGAGCATTCCCACAACATCTGAAAATGTATCGACAAAAGACGGGTCCCCAACAAATGATGAACCTGTGTTGCCTACATATGAGAATCAGACAAACAATTCAGTCTCAGAAGATAATGATCACGAGGAGAATGTTCCGTCTGAAGTCACACCCCCATTAGGAGAAATAGGATCAAATTTGGGAGATAATCTTCAGGTCGATGAAATTGAGACATCGAGGGTAAATAAGGATCATCCGATTGAAGACATCATAGGGATCTGAATGCCTGTGTAAGAACTAGGAGTAGTGTGAATAGTAACACAATGCTGTTATCGATGATCAACGACTCCGAGGCATTTCACACTTGTTTATACTCGTGTTTTATTTCACAAGTTGAGCCAAAGAATGTACAAATGGCTCTGAAGGACAGTTCTTGGGTTGAAGCTATGCAAGAGGAACTTTCACAGTTCAGAAAGCTAGAAGTCTGGGAGTTAGTGTCTTTGCTTCATGGAGACGTTGCTATAGGGACCAAATGGGTCTTTAAATGCAAAAGGGATGATCGAGGTATAGTTACTCGTAACAAGGCAAGACTCGTAGTCAAAGGGTTCAACCAAAAAGAAGGGATTGATTATAACAAAGTGTTTGCACCAGTAGCGAGGCTTGAGGATATTCGCTTGTTTCTAGCGTTCGCGTCTTCAAACGCTTCAAAGTATATCAGCTAGACGTCAAGAATGACTTCTTGTACGGAAAGTGAAGGAGTTGGTGTATGTCAAACAACCGCCAGAGTTTACTGATCCCAAGTATCCAGACAGAGTATATAGATTGGATAAGGCTCTGTATGGTTTGCATCAGGCACCTAGGGCATGGTATGAGACACTGTCTACTTACCTCTTAGACAATGGATTTGAAAGAGGGAGAATAGATAGTACACTGTTCGTTAAAAGGAAAGGTGAAGATTTCATACTAGTACAAGTATATGTGCACGACATCATCTTTGGGTCATCTAATAAGCAAATGTGCAAAGATTTTGAGAAAGTTATGAAGTCAAAGTTTGAGATGAGTGCGATGGGAGAGCTGAACTTCTTTCTCGGTTTAAAAGTTGAAAAACGAAAGGAGGGAATGTTCATTCATCAGACGAACTATGTGTATGATATTTTAGAGCGCTTCGGGATGGAAGGAACAAAGCTTACGGCTCGTTTCAGTACTCCTATACAAGTCAATCACAATCTTGGACCGGGTACAGATAGTGATACTGACGTGGATCCGACGTTATATCGGGCCATAAACTTCATGGTTAGGGAATCTCTTTTGATGAGAATTTGAGATGTGGAGGCAGGAAATATCAGAAAGTTGTCAAAGTTTGTGTTGAGCAGGGACTTCATGCTGGTAGCAGTTTAAATAAGCCTAGTTTTGTAGATTAATGAATATTTAACTAGAAGCTATAGTCAAGGGGGAGTCTTTTGGTACACCCTGTGTGACGATAGCAGTCTATATATATAATAGATAATCACATGAAATATATGAGGCTTTATTAATACAAGTCATGTGTGTTTGATTGTGTATTATGTTTACATTTGCATGTTAAGTTCATGATTGTGAAAATAAGTTATTAATGTGAGAATAAGTTCTTAAAGGCATAGCTCACGAACTTAAGTCACATGGTATGAACTTAGCTAGCCTAAGTTCGTATGATTCTTGGGCTTGAACTTATAAGTTCGTGGGCTTGGGCCTAAACAAACTTAGGCATTATAATATGAACTTAATCAGTTTATTTCAAGAACTTTTGGGGAATTATGATTTTCAGAGCAAGTATCAGTGCACGTACGAGCTAGAAACACATTTCAGAGAGTTATAGGAGCAATACACCGTGTGAGGTCATTCTTATATCGGCCAGCATTGTGTTTGGCTCCGTGTTCCGCGCGTGATCGATCCGTCTAACGAGGATTCCACACTCGTTGTACGATGTCGCGCCTTGATCTGATCTGTATACATTGTGACCTTACACATTTAATCACAGCTTACGATTCCCAAAGGCAATCTCTACAGCCCCCGTTCTACAATTGATTTGAGCATTAATAGTGGCTAAGAACGGTCTGCCTAAGATAATGGCTGGCTGATTTTCTCCAAAGAAACTCTCAGCATCTAAAACTAAAAAGTCAACCGGATAGTAAAAATCTTTTACTTTTACTATAACATCCGATAAGATACCCCTTGGATATTTCGTTGACCGATCTGCCAGTTGTAAAATAATATCAGTCGTTTCTAACTGGCCTAGATCTTGTTTGTCAAACAAATTCCCAGGTAAAATGTTTACACTGACTCCAAGATCGAGTAATGCATTTTTAATTTGCACATTGCCAATTATCACTGGAATCAGAGGTGATCCAGGATCTTTCAGCTTTGGTGGCAAGGAATTAGAGATCACTGCACTCACTTGCTCAGTTAAGTTGATCTGCTTGGGAAGCGAGACCTTGAACTTTCTTTTCTGCGTGAAGAGATCTTTTAGAAATTTGGCATAAGAGGGTATTTGTTGAATGGCCTTGACCAAAGGGATATTGATCTTGACTTGATTAAATAACTCTCACAAATCCTCGGGTTGTGGACCTCTCTTGCCGTACGAAGATTTTTTTGGATTTTCTAGAGCAGCGGGGTAAGGAGGAGGAGTTGTGGTGTCCTGATCCTTAACCGTCTCCCCAACTTTGGGAGTTGGAATATCTGCCTTGATTGGTTCCTTGAAGGTAACTTTCTTAGAATCATCCTTCTTTTTAGGATCCTCTGTTTCTTCATACACGACCTCAGTGTCGGTATCTCCTTCTACTTCTTGTTCCTTTGGCATCTCAATCTTGTTATCTACTTTTCTACCACTCCTCAAGGTGGTCACCTTAGATACTTCATTAACTTCATGCTTCTTCTCTTTTTCGTATGCGTGAGAAGGGTTTAGAACAGTGTTACTCGGAAGCTTTCCTTCCTATCGTCTTGTGAGCGATTCGATTATCTGACCCATTTGGCGACTCAACATCTCATTAAAAGCCGATTGTTGCTTCATGAGTTCTGCAAACTCTGAATATTTTGAAGAACTTGTATTCGTCTCCATATGAAAGTAAGGTTGATCCTGTTGGTTCGGGATTGTAATATCGCTTATCCTTAACAGAAGAAGTCGAACCAAATTGATAATCTCTTTGTGGTGGTTCATACCTTGGTTTAGATTAATGATCGGTAGGCTGATCATTTTTACATTGAAAATTAGGGTGATTTATCCATCCCGGATTATTGGTTTCCGAAAATGGGTTATCTATTTCTCGATGCACTCTAAAACCATATACTTCATTAGCATATTCCTCAGTGGATTGCACTTGAGAACATGCTTTAGAATGATGAGATGGATCTCCGCATATTACGCAAATAATTGATGCAACATGGTGTTAGCTAAAACCCTTTATTAGTTGATCTATCTTCTTTTCGAGTTCTGAGATTTCACTCTTTACTTCAAGTTTCCAGGCATTGTCTATACCCATCACCTGAACTCCGATATTATTTCAGAATTGGCTTGAACTTTGAGACCTTTACTGAGTTGATTCAGTATTTCCCAAGCATCATCATCTTCTTTAGCTAAGAATGTGCCACCAGTAGCGGCGGTGATCATGTTTAGAGCTTTAGGCTTTCTTGACTCATACCATCAAAGAAAGTTTTAATGAGCATCCATTTTGGAACTTCATGGTGTGGACAAGCTCTTAGCAATTCATTCATCCGATCAAATGCTTTGTAAAATTGTTCAGCAGGTTTTTGTTTGAAACCGGTGATCTCCGTACGTTTCTCAGTGGTTTTACTTATGGGTTAATACTCAATGAGAAATTGACGCTTCATTTGATCCCAAGTTGGGATGCTATTAGTGGGTAGCGACACAAACCAATTTTTGGCTTTTTCTATTAATGAAAAAGGGAATAAACGAAGTTTTAAACAATCGGTGGGCGGTTATACCTCGAACGTGATTAGCTTTACAAATAGCTGTGAATTCAGTTAAATGTCCGTAGGGTTCCTCACTAGGCATACCTCTAAAGATAGGAAGAATTTGGAATAATTTAGGGCGAACTTCGGGTTCATTCTCATTTTTTGGATATCGAATAGGTGAGTGATTGGGCATATCACCAGGGCGATAATGTGACTCAACTGTACGTCTCATTTGTCCACCCATCCTAGCGGCTATACTCTCAGGTTCATCTTGTTCACGATTTCATGGCAAAATCGGAGGGCCTTCTAAATTAGGAATTTGTAAAGAGGGAATTTATTCCTCTTGTTCGTTATAATTTTCCATGATTAGTGTTTGTTGTTTTTCTAACCTGACAGTCTTTCGGTTAGATTTAGCTACTTTTTCGATTTCGGGTTCGAATCTTAGCGGCAATCCTTTGGCTGACGCTGATCGATGTGTGAGCATATACAATTATAAACTAAATTACTTAATTAAACTAATTATATATTTTTTTGTGGTAAAGTAGAGGACTACAATTACCTTTTTGAATTTTTAAATTTTTTTTAATTTTTATATTTTTATTATGTGATTTTTAATAATTAGAAATGAAAAAGCAAAATAACTAAAAATAAGGCACTAACCTAAACTAAGGCAAAACTAACTTACTAGCCCTAACAAGCGCTTACCGCTCCCCGGCAACGGCGCCAATATCTGATGGGTCATCGTTGTGGCCCGTAGAAATAACCTTAAATCTATCTATTAGCGTAGGTGTAACAACCTAGCTTTTAGCTGAACTTAATTTTCTGTTTTTGAGCTAATAATGTAATTTTATTACCTTATTTATTTTGTAATTTAATTAAGTTATGAAATTATTTAATTAAATTATAAAATGTTATAAAGTATTTAAATGATCAATTTAAAGAGATGTATTATAGAAAACTGAAGGGGGTTAATTGCACATACAAGCAAAATTGAAAGATATAAACCCAAAATATGGCTTTAAATGTCATTTATCACCACTAAAGAATTTCACACACACTCTCTCTCTTGATTCTCTCCTTCTCTCTCTAAGCCTACGGCTTCTTCAAAAATCTTCACCAAAAATCATTAACTTGCAATCAATTAAGGAATTGAAGTCAAGAAGAGTTACAAGCAACATTAAACATCAAGAATTTACAAGAATTCAAGGTAATAACTCTTTAAAATTCGAATTTATATGAGGTTAGTTTCGGTCTTGACAAAAACTGAAAATTTAAGGATTTGAAGTTCAAAATGTGATTGCATGTTGAAAATTTCAGTTAGAAATCATACATTGAAGTTATTAGATGTTATAGAAACAAAAATCAGCGGTTGGATCGTCCAAATATAGGAGAAATCGGAATTTTTGTGAAAATTTGTGTTCTTGACAAAAAAGAAAGGATTTTTGGACGATTTTGATCAAATTATGGTGTTTTTGATAAGGAAAATAGTATAAAAACAACCTAATAATGATAATATAACTTTATTTAAAGTTGCATGTTGTTAAAAATGGGTTTAGTGAAATTTTAGTAAAAATCCGTATGAATAAAAGTTAGAACACCAAGAACAAAAATCTGAAAATTTCTAAGTTATGGGATCCGAATTCGGGTTGAGACCCGAATTCGGATGAAACCCATTTCGGTTCATTTCGGATGATGTGCTTCGGATAGAAGTTGAGTCGAATTCGGACGGCTCGGTCCGGATACCCAATTCGGATGTGTTGTCCGGGTGATCCGAATTCGGACAGCCCAGTCCGGATGGTCCTAATTCGGAGGTCCGAATCCGGATGTCTTGTTTTTGATATTTTAAATAACAATTAAAGACTAATAAATAAAGTTACATGAAATATATATATATATATATATATATATATATATATGTATGTATATATGTATGTATATATATATATATATGTATATATGTATGTATATATATATATATATATATATGTATATGTATATATATATATGTATATATATATGTATATATATCTTTTGAGAATTCAAAGAAAACAAAGAAAATGAACAAAATGATTTATTAGTTATCAGTTATCAGAATCAGATCAAATAAAAACTTTAAAGCTAAAAGCTAATGATATTGCTATGATATAATTCTGGACAGGTTCAGATAACTTCTGAACAAAGAAACAAAGATTTAAAGATATTGAAAGTGGGTCACAGATTTGAAAAGAAAAGCCATAGATCAGATAGAAAAAGATTAGAGATAAAATCCTGAGATAACTCAGGTGGTGGTCCGGATACCCAATTCGGATGTGTTGTCCGGGTGATCCGAATTCGGACAGCCCAGTCCGGATGGTCCTAATTCGGAGGTCCGAATCCGGATGTCTTGTTTTTGATATTTTAAATAACAATTAAAGACTAATAAATAAAGTAACATGAAATATATATATATATATATATATATATATATATATATATATATATATATATATATATATATTGATTTAGGTGTGTGTATGTGTACCAATCCAAGAAAGGTGATGCATGTGCATGTGTGTATGTGTCATATATATATAATTTAACATATATGATACATTGTACTATTTATATTATTTGTTGTCAAAACACAATTATAATTTATAAAGTTTTAAATCAACAAATACTTCGATTTATATTCAAATAAAAATGATATGATATAAAACATGACAAAAATCGCACATGTCCATGAAAAAGGACATAAATGTTTATTAGTTATCAGAATCAGATCAATTAAAGTTTAAAAGCTAACGTTCTAGCAAATGATAAAATTCTGGACAGGTTCAGATAAATTCTGAACAAAGAACTAAAGATTTAAAGATATTGAAAGTGGGTCACAGATTTGAAAAGAAAAGCTAGAGATCAGATAGACAAAGATTCAAAGATAAATCCTGAGATAACTCAGGTGGTGGATTTAATTTGCTTGATAAAGACCACAGATCCAGTGAGTTATAGATATTAATTTTTGAATGCTAGATTTCCGGTTGAGACATATTGTTGATGATAGTATATTTGACATTCACACTTGCTCACTTGGATTGTGACCTGTGCACACCATGGTTCGGTGATGCCCTGTGAATCATGATAGCTATTTGATTTATCATTTCGCATGACATTGTACTTACAGTTCATTTCCGATATTGTTATGAGATTATTGCTATCATGACCTTGATTATCTATGCTTTCATTATTGTTTGCATCTTTGATATATTGATTCAGCTTAGCATGATTAGCTTTGACGGTCTATTGTTATAGATCATGCTGTTTCACCAGTTCCATTGAACTTGGTATTGACACTCCGATGTTCCTTCATGTTGACTGCTGGTAGCTAGCCCAGCATAAGTGGATAGCATCCACTAAAAGCGTGTGCGTGGCGTGGACATCATCCAACTCTATGACTACTATGTCTCAATCATGAGTGGCTGTAGCGGCAGTCAAGTCATATCACGCTAGACCTATGATCCGCTTGATTAATGCATGTAATCTGAAAATCTATATTCTCACTAAGCTTTGCTTACAGATGTTGTTTACACTTTTTACAGGAAAAGATAAAGGAAAGTCACCTGCTGGACCTAGTTTTTTAGGTCTTACAAGAATCAAGTGAAGTTTTCATAGACCACTACTCAACAAACCCTTCGGTACAGATTGACAGACGATAATTGTGGTGGTCTGGGTAGATTTGATTTGAATGTATGATGACATGAATTAGATTAGTATTGTACCCTTTATAAGTTTAATTTGAAAACTGTAATTTGCACTAAAACTGTATTAAACTTAATCCTAATATTTTGTACTTGTAATTTGAAATTCCGCAATATAATTACTCTATCTTAGTTATGATTGATATCGTGTTGCATGATGTGGGACCTAGACTCATGACGACTGCCCCGTAAGGGGTGGTCTTCACAGGATGGTATCAGAGCCCATAGTTTGAGTGAATCAAGTATTACTTGAGTAATACTTGGTCTCAAACTGAAGTAATACATATATATCAATCATTTAGGTGGTTTGAACTGAGATAGGATGTACATACTGTTAGGATGGGAAAAAGGGGACATAGCTCTAAGTCTAATAAACTGATAGTTTATAATGATTTTAATTTTCAGTAAAGATGTCAGGATCAGGATCAGGTGATTTCCCCAACAACATGACTCCCCAACAGATGTTTGAAATGGTACAACAACTATTAGTCCAACACTCAGAACAACAAAACTAGAATATGCAAGAACAGCTTCAGGCTAGAGACGAGGCCGAAGCAAAAAGACGTGCTGATAAAAAGAATAAGAGAAAAGAAAAACAAGTTCAAAATGATGAGTCTGATCCTGATAACTCAAACCCCAATGCCCAAATTGAGCAGCCGAAAGGCTGTAAGTTCAAAGATTTCAAAGCCAGTGGTGCCCTTAATTATGAGGGTACAGTAAATCCAATTCAGGAGATGGATTGGATAACCCACACTGAAGAAATCTTCAGGATATCTGATTGCATAGATTCAAAGAAAGTGAGTTACGCATCTGCTTTGTTCGTTGGTGCTGCTCGTGCTTGGTGGAAGACTCAGAGAAGCATATATGGAGAAGAGGTTATTCAGACTTTAGAATGGGACCAATTCCTTGACATGTTTAACGCGAAATATTGTCATGTTGATCAACAAGACAAAATGGAGGTCCAACTGATGCAGCTAACCCAAGGAACCAAGTCAGTAGATGAGTACGAGCATGAATTATCGCGGCTCTGTGGTTATTCTTCATATCAAGTAGCCACTGAAGAAAGAAAGTTGAACAGACTTCGGGGAGGGCTTAACCCTAGATACAGACACCCAATGAGCGCGATAAAGTATAAGAGTTACTTAGAGATGGTTGAAGCTGCAAGACAGATCGAGAGAGGATATCTAGAGTACGGCGATCAACTCTATGATCCATCAACGAACCCCACATGTCCTTCTCCCCCAAAGAAACAAAGATTCGGCAAGTTCTTCAAGCCCAACAAATCTCAATCCCAGCAACCCCAGCAATCTCAACAATACAACTCGCCTCAGAAAGCTCAAGCTTATTCTCTAACGAATGAACCACGATTCTACAAGAGATGCAGAAAATCGCATATGGGATTGTGTAATTCGGACGACGTCACTTGCTATGTATGTAGCAGAATCGGTCACAGTAGTGAAGAATGTCCTCAGCGGGGTCTTGGATGTGCAAAGTGTGGGAAGAGTGGACACTTCATGTATCAGTGTCATAGCGAACGCCGAGGTCAATCACAGTCATCAGCTGGGGGTTCTACGATGAAAAGCTCAGCTGCAACTCCGACCGCAAGGACTCGAGCATTTCAAATTACAGCCGAGGAAGCAAAGGAAACCCCTGATGTAGTTACGGGTATGTTTCTACTTAACTCAATCCCTGCTCGTGTATTATTCGATTCCGGTGCTAGTCGTTCCTTTATATCGACTACTTTTGCTCGAAGACTATCAAAATCTCCATCGAAGCTTTCCGTAGTACTTGATATTGAGACGACCAGTAACAATTATGTTATGGCTGATTCTGTTTACCGAAATTGCACTTTACTTGTCAACAATATCGTGTTCAACCTTGATCTCATTCCGATTCCGTTGAAAGAGTTTGATGTCATTATCGGCATGGACTGGTTAACGAACAATGAAGCTACAATCGTCTGCAACCGCTGAATCATCAGGATCAAGTCTTCAGACGACCGAGTGTTAGAAATAAAAGGCGACAAGCGAAAAGGTGCTCACTGCTTCATTTCTGTTGAGAAAGCTCATAAATATATGTCTAAGGGTCACGAATCATATCTGTGTTTTGTCTCATCTGAATCCATCTCTGAAGCCAACAAGAAATCTATACCTGATATTCCGATCGTCTGTGACTTCCCAGACGTATTCCCTGATGATATTTCTGGAGTGCCACCGGAACGTCAAGTTGAGTTCGGGATTGACTTAGTTCCTGGTGCGGCTCCAATTGCTAAAGCTCCCTACAGACTTGCGCCTGCAGAAATGCAGGAAATGGCAAAGCAATTGCAAGATCTGTTAGAGAAGGGATTTATCCGACCTAGTTCATCTCCGTGGGGTGCACCTGTCTTGTTTGTTAAGAAGAAAGACGGAACTCTCCGTATGTGCATCGATTATCGTGAATTGAACAAAGTCACCATCAAGAATAAGTATCCTCTGCCCAGAATCGATGATTTATTTGATCAGCTACAAGGAGCAAGCTATTTCTCGAAAATTGATTTTCATTCTGGGTATCATCAACTGAAAGTAAGAGATGAGGATATTCCAAAGACAGCCTTCCGAACTAGATACGGTCATTACGAATTTCTCGTAATGCATTTTGGTTTAACAAATGCACCAGCGGCATTCATGGATCTTATGAATCGCGTGTGCAGACCAAAGCTGGATAAGTCAGTAATCGTATCATAGACGATATTCTGATTTACTCCAAAACGGAGGCTGATCATATTGTTCATTTGCGTCAATTGCTAGAGTTATTCAGAAAAGAAAGACTCTATGCAAAATTCTCTAAGTGTGAATTCTGGCTCAGACAGGTAAAACCTTATATTGTCTCGAGCTATTTCCTAAGCGTTCTTTGTTCGAATAAAAACTTGAAATTCTACTTTAATTTCTTTATAGATTCAATTCCATGGCCATGTTGTATCTGGAGAAGGTATCTCAGTTGATCCGTCTAAAGTCGAGGCTGTTCAGAAATGGCAAACACCTCGCAATGCCTCCGAAATAAGAATTTTCCTTGGATTGGCTGGTTACTACCGGCGATTCATTAAAGACTTTTCAAAGATTGTTGTGCCACTCACGATGCTAACACGAAAGAACACACCTTTCGTATGGGCGGATAAACAGCAAAAAGCTTTTGAAACTCTGAAGCAAAATCTCATTCAAGCGCCAATCCTAGCATTACCAGAAGGCAATGATGACTTTGTCGTCTATAGCGATGCATCTGGTACTGGCTTAGGTTGTGTACTCATGCAAAGGGGAAAAGTTATTGCCTATGCTTCAAGGCAATTGAAAGATTACGAGAGAAGCGCACCAACTCATGATCTTGAGTTGGCTGCTATTACCTTTGCACTGAAAATTTGGCGTCACTATCTTTATGGGACTAAGTGTCAGTTGTATACTGACCATAAAAGCCTTAAACACCTCTTTACTCAAAAGGATCTAAATATGAAACAGCGTCGGTCCTTGGAGCTTATCAAGGACTATGATTGCGAGATCCTATATCATCCCAGCAAAGCCAATGTGGTCGCGGATGCTTTGAGTAGAAAGGTTTATCCTGAAAAGTGTTGCTATGCCTTGACTCCTATTGTATTCTCTTCTGATCTTATTGAAGACATCAAATCTGCCCAAGTTGAAGCACTGAAAGAAGAGAATCTCTGCTCTAAAAATCTCAAAGGGCAACTTCAATTCTTATCTATGAATCATTTGGGACTTCAATGTCTCAAGGGAAACCGAATCTGGATTCCTAAGTATGGTTCAATCTGCAACACTCTTCTATAAGAAGCTCCTAAGTCCAAGTTATCTATTCATCCTGGCAGCTCAAAGATGTACTTCGATCTGAAAGCTGATTATTGGTGGCCAGGAATGAAGAAAGACATCGGTCAATATGTTGAAAGCTGCAGAGTCTGTCAGATGGTTACGGCAGAATATCAAAAACCCTTCGGGGATATGCAACCACTACCAGTTCCTGAGTGGAAGTGGGAGCATATAACCATGGATTTTGTAACAAAGTTGCCAAAAACCAAGAGACAGCACTACTCCATTTGGGTAGTCGTGGATCAATTAATGAAGTCAGCTCACTTCATACCGATGAAAGATACATATTCTCTTGATAGATTGGCACAAATGTACATCACTGAAATCATTTCTCGTCATGGTGTGCCAAAGTCTATCGTCTCTGATCGTGATAGTCGTTTCACTTCAAGATTCTGGAAAGCGTTACAAGAGGGGATGGGTACTCGAATCTCTATGAGTACTGCTTATCATCCTAATGCAGATGGCCAAAGTGAACGCACTATCCTTACTCTGGAAGATATGCTCCGTGCCTGCATTCTTGATCTGGGTGGTAACTGGGATGACCATTTACCATTGGTCGAATTCTCATACAATAATAGTTATCATTCAACGATCAAGATGGCTCCTTTTGAAGCTTTGTACGGACGAAAATGCAGAACTCCCACCTGTTGGCGCGAAACAGGAGAATCACCAATAGCAGGTCCTGCCCTTCTACAGTTGACTCATGAGAATATTCAACTTGTCAGAAGGAACATTCTTGTAGCTAAGCAGGCAGAAGTCTTACTATGACAATCGTCATAGATCAATAAGTTTTGTGGTTAATGATTGGGTGATGCTGAAAGTATCCCCAATGAAGAATGTGGTGCGATTCATAAAGAAAAATAAGCTAGCTCCAAGATTTATTGGTCCGTTCAAGATCATTGAAAAGATAGGAAACCAATCCTATCGTCTTGAATTGCCAACAGATTTAGCAGGAGTACATCCGGTATTCCATGTTAGTCATCTACGAAAGAGCCTAGCAGATGAAAGAGAAGTGCAGATACCACATGTTAACCTGCAAATTGATGAAAAGCTTCGAGTGGTTGAAGAGCCAGAATGTATTCTGGACTCGAAGACCAAAAAGCTTCGAAATAAAGAAATACAGATGGTGCTCGTCCAGTGGAAACACCACAAGGGTTCGCATCAGTCTTGGGAATCAAAAGATGTCATGAAAGCTACCTATCCAAGTCTGTTCGAACAAAGCTAACTTCGGGGACGAAGTTTGTGCGTGGTGGAGCCCATTCTGTAACAATCTAGCTTTTAGCTGAACTTAATTTTGTGTTTTTGAGCTAATAATGTAATTTTATTACATTATTTATTTTGTAATTTAATTAAGTTATGAAATTATTTAATTAAATTATATAAATGTTATAAAGTATTTAAATGATCAAATTAAAAAGAGGTGTATTACACAAAAGTGAAAGGGCTTAATTGCACATATAAGCAAAATTGAAAGATATAAACCCAAAATATGGCTTTTGTTAGGCACAAAAAGGCCTCAGTCAAACCTGTTCTGCATCTAAGGGGGAGATTTTTAATCAAACCTGTTGATGCCTTTAAAGGTTGAATTTAAGGCCTGTTATATGCCTTATTGAAACCTGAAAATGATTTGCAATATCAGCCTTAAGCTGTTTTTAATGTGTTGCATGTGTTGCAACAAAGACAGTTTTGCTCAAGCTGTTCAATCTGCTGAACAGGCTAGACATAAACTGTCTACGCTGCTCTACACTGGTGAGCAACTTGGGCAGTTTACAAGTGTTCTGTTCTTTGTGAACAGAACCTGTTCTTTGTGAACAGGCTAAACACTTTATGGAATGTGTTTCCAAGTCCTCATGTATTATTTTTTACTGCAAGATCAGTTTACAAAGTCGAAGACAAAGTGGAAATCAGAACTGCTCAGCCTGCCCAAGATGTTCTGCTACATGAAGACAAAAGGTTATTTGAAAAAGGGTGACAGACCTTTTTCTTATATAAATATAGACCTTTACAAGGAAGAAAAACACAAAGTTGACATTCCTTATTTGGTTAAAGGCAATGCAACAGTAGACAAAGTGAAAAGACAAAAGTTCTTCCCATATGAAGACAAGTCTGCTTTTCAGAAAAGTGCAGAAAAGGTTATGTTGTCTTTTCAACAAGACTTTACCTTTTTCATTCCGTCCAATGAAGAAGCTTCACTTAGATCCTCTGAGTGAGTATAAAAGGAAACTTCCAAGGATTGAAAGATTAAGCCAAAAAGCTAAGTGCTGAAAACAAGAGTGAACGTGCATTCAAAGTGTGTCTTTCATGCATGCAAGTCTGCTTGAATAAAACAGTGCTCAGTGTCAAAGCTGTTCTTGTTCAAGCTGTTCCTCAGAGTCTTGTAAACACAGTGAGTGATTCTTAGTGAGTGTATCCATTGTGACTAGTTTAAGTCTGTCTTAGGCTAGTTAAACATACTGTTGTATCTGTCATCTCAGCTTGAACCTTTCCGCATTCAAGCTCGTTTGTAATTAACATTTGTTGATAATACATACAAACATTGAGAAATTGTGTGTAACTTTTAAATAGCTGTATTCACCCCCCCTCTGCAGCTTAAGGATATATACTTGGAATATATTTTGGGACCTACAACTGGTATCAGAGCAGTTTAGAGTGTGTGTCATTCTAGATCTCTCATTCTCCCAAAGTTTCCATGGACAACAGTACTGCAAGTTCCTCATACTATGACAATGGCTCAATGGGCAAACCTCCAAAGTTCAATGATCAGAACTTTTCTGGTTGGAAGTGCAGAATGATGCTCTACTTAGAGAATGTGGATGTACAACTACCAGAAATTGTAATGGAGGGTCCCTATGTGCCAACCTTTGTTACAACAATAACTCCTGCTGTTGAAGGAACTGCTCCTGAAATCAGAACATTTGAGAAAGCAAAAGCTCAATGGTCTGATGAAGACAAAAGACTGGTGGCTCTTGATGCAAAGGCCAGAAACAATCTGGTCATCTCTCTACCTGATGATGTGTTCAAACAGGTTGAGAAGATGAAGACTGCCAAGGAGATGTGGGATACTTTGTGTACCGTCTATGATGGACCCACAATCACACTTGACACCAGGATTAATAATCTTGTTAGACAGTATGAACTCTTCTTTGCAAAACCAAAGGAGACTCTCACTGAAACCTACACCAGGTTTACTGCTCTTGTAAATGATCTCAAAGCAATTGGGATCACCAAGGACAGCCTGACCTTGGTAAACAAGTTCTTAGATGTTCTGCCTGAAGAATGGAATTATTATTCTACAATTTTAAGGAACTCAGGTACCATCAGAAGTATGGATCTTGTTAACTTATATGGATCCTTACTGAATGACGAACAATCAAGGCAATAGAAGAGAAATGCCTTGGAGATATCTAAGAAAGGTGCAGCCTTTGTGGCCAGTGTGAGACAACCTGTAAATCAAGTTAGTGATGTGTTCACTCAACCTGATCAACATGCTGATGATAAGGAGGAAATGTCTGATGAGGAAGACAATGCAGATAGTGCTGAACTGGATGATGAGTAGATGATAGCCATGCTTGTCAAAAGGTTCAACAAGAAAAGGTTTGGAAGAAACATGCTACAGGGAAGTTCAAATGCTGTTAAAAAGAAAGCATTTGACAAGACCAAAGCTGAGTGCTTCAAATGTGGCAAAACTGGTCATATAGCTGCTGACTATGTGTCAAAAGCTGTTGGTCAGACATCCAAACCACACAAGACAAACAGGGATGATGGCTATAGGGTTAAGTATCTAATGGCCATGGCTAAGCTGAGGAAGTTAGAAAACTCAATGGTTTCTAACCGGCAAAAGGGACTAATGGCAGAAACTTGTGACTGGGAGGAGTCTGATTCATCATCTGATGAAGAAGACAACAACTGTCTGATGGCCAACACTGATGTCCCATCAACAAGCAACTTCAAACAGGATCTGGCTGAAGCTGAAGCTTTCAGCAGCTTGGAGAACTGGAACCCTACAATGATGTATAAGGTACAAAATTTTATGGATTACAGTTCTGAAGAAAAAGTTAAAATGTTTGAATATATGCTTGTTGATCTAAAAGCTGCTGTTGAGAAGCATGCTGTTTTATTATCAGAAATCTCTAAACTCAAAACTGACATTGAAACAAAATCTAGTAAACTGGACAGCTTCCATAAGTTGGAAGCTGATCTTGATGAATTAAAACACATCAATTCCATTTTACTGGAAGAAAAGAGAGAAACAGATATAAAACATGCTAAGCTTCAAATGATAGTTGACTCTTGGTGCCAATCTACTCAAAAAGTCAGCCACTGCATAAGTCAGCAGATTCCAGCACAAATCCAAGACTATCTTGGAGGGGATCTTGACACAGCAGCTTCCATTGTTGAGGTTAATAATTTAAAAGAAGACTTGTCCACTCTTGGTGAGCTTCCAAACACTTTTATTCAAAAAGTGAATGGTAAATTAATCTCAACAAACAGGTTTGTCAGGCCTCAAAACACTGACAGCTCGTGTGAACCTAGCTCAAAAGCTGTTGATGAAATGAGTTTTCCATCAAATAAGCTTGCTAAGTGCTCTGCTGATTCACACAAGCAAAAGAAAGGAAAGCATGTCCAAACTGCAGCTATGGACACCAAACCTGTTGACAAAACAGGCCTTGGGTCTAAAGCTGATGTAAAAAGACATACTAATCCTTTTAATGCTGAACATTTTGAAAATAAGTTTTCAAAAGGTAAGCAGTCTGCCTTTAACAAGAGTAAGTCTCAGGCTGAAGGCAAACCTGCTGTGATTTCAAATAAGTTTTCTAATCATAGTGGTAAACTGGTTTTAAATGAGAATAAGTATTTAAAACCAGAAATAATGATTATGTTGATAGGCAACATCAATCACATCTCAGGAAGGGCAAAGGCAAAGCCATTGCTCAGCTTGAGAAATCTGGGAATAAGTTTTTAAAACCTGTGGAAGTTCAAAAGCCAATAAAGCTTCCTATCTTTGATATCTGCCCTCCTAAAAAGAGGAAAGAAAAGACAGGCAAAGCTGTGGCTATTGAACTTTCCACTCAAGCTGTTGATTCATCAAAAAGTAATAAGTTTGCTAAACCTGCTGATGAAATCAACAGAAATAACCCAGAATGTGTTTCTGAAAGGTCTTCTTCCAAAAAAGCTAAAAGGAGAAAGTGTTATAAATGTGGAATGAAGACACATCTGGCCAAAGACTGTCCTGAAACTGAGGACATGAGGCCTGCTGACTCTGATGGTTCCCTCACTGCCAACATAAACAGTGTTGGAAACATCTCAGTCAATAAGAATGGTATTCAAACTGATACCATTCAAATAGGGAATATTAGTGTTGACATCACAAGTCCATCAACAAATGTTGATGAAGTAGGAGAACTCATCTCTGTGATGAGTTCCCCTAAAAGTATCTAATATTCTTCTTATCACTCTGCAGGAAAAATAACCATCCCAGGTTTGGTACTTGGACAGTGGCTGCTCAGGGCACAAGACTGGTTGTAAGGACCTGCTGAGTGATCTCAGGCCTGAAAAAGGGCCAAAAGTCACATTTGGTGACAATGTACAGAGATCCACTAAGGGATATGGAACTCTCAAAGCTGGTGTTGCAGTGTTCAAAAGAGTAGCCTATGTGGTTGGATTAAAACATAATCTTGTTAGAATAAGTCAACTGTGTGATGCTGGCTATAAGGTTAACTTTGATGAGCACCTGGGTTACATATTGGATCCCCAAGGCAAAGTTGTGTTGTGTGCTCAACGAAAGAAAGGTGTATATGTTGTGGACATGCAATCTGCTGATCCCACAACTGAAACCTGTTTCCTCACAAGAACAAATGCAGACATAAACTGGTTATGGCACAAAAGGCTGTCACACCTGAACTTCAAGAACATCAATAAACTCTGTAAGAAAGAGTTGGTGACAGGTTTGCCTTCTATGACCTTTGTTAAAGATAAACTCTGCACAGCTTGTGAGAAAGGCAAGCAGAGAAAATCATCTTTTAAATCCAAACATAACTTCTCTATTGATACTCCTCTCTTCTTAATCCATATGGACTTGTTTGGACATGTTAATGTTCCAAGTCTAGGAGGAAGAAGATACGCTCTAGTAATGGTTGATGAGTTCTCCAGATACACATGGGTTATCTTCTTGAAGAGCAAAGGAGAGGCTGCTAGAGAGATTATTGGATTTGTGAAAAAGATGGAAATGCTGAACTCTGCCCAAGTGAAGCAGCTTAGAAGTGATCATGGTACTGAATTCAGAAACAGTACTCTTGAGGACTTTTGTGAAGAGATAGGAATCACTCAAAACTTTTCAGCTGTAAGAACTCCACAACAAAATGGAGTTGTTGAAAGGAAAAACAGAACTCTCATTGAAGCTGCTAGAACCATGTTGTGTGCATCTGGTTTACCTTCATCATTCTGGGCTGAAGCTGTTAACACTACTTGCTTCACCCAAAACAGATCCTTAGTGGTGAAAAGGTTCAACAAAACCTCCTATGAGCTGCTCAAAGGGAGGAAGCCAAATGTCAGTTACTTCCATGTGTTTGGTTGTCCCTGCTTCATTCTGAATCAAAGGGACCAACTGGCAAAGTTTGAACCAAAAGCTGATGAAGGTATGTTTGTTGGCTACCCTGCTATCTCCAAAGCCTACAGAGTGTACAACAACAAAAGAAAGGTGATAGATGAATCTATCAATGTCACCTTTGAAGAGTCCAAGAATGCTTCCACCAAAGTTGTTCTTGAATCAGTTTCAGGAGAATTACACTTTGATGATCTGATGCATTTAAACAGTGAAGAGGACTCAAAAGCTTCCACTACACCCAGTGTGGAACCTGTTAATCATGATGGTCATGATGATGATTATGTCAATACACCTTGTGTGAATAAGTGTACTGACTTAATCACAACTGCCTGTCCTGAGCCTATCAATGCTGATTTTCCTGGTTCCTTTGCTGATATGTTCAACAGTGGTCAGTCATGTTCAACAAGTGAGCAGGCTCAAGACAACAGTATGTCTGAAAATCTTGAGAGCTGTTCAACAGGACCTGCTGAAGCTGCTGATAACTCAGAAGAATCATCATTGAAGAATGATCCTAAGTGGATCAGATGTCACCCCAATGATCAAATAATTGGTGACATCAACAAAGGGGTACAAACAAGGTGGGACAGCTTAGGGAACTTCTGTATGTTCTCTAGTTTTGTTTCACTAATGGAGCCAAAGAAAGTGGATAAAGCACTAAAAGATGCCAATTGGATCACTGCCATGCAAGAAGAACTCAATCACTTTGAGAGAAACAAGGTATGGAAGCTGGTCCCTGCTCCTAAAGGTAAAACTATAATTGGCACTAAATGGGTTTTCAGGAATAAGATGGATGAGCAAAGTCATGTCATAAGAAATAAGTCAAGACTGGTTGCTCAGGGCTATAGACAGGAGGAAGGAATTGACTATGATGAGACATTTGCTCCTGTGGCCAGGCTAGAAGCAATTCGTTTGTATCTAGCCTATGCTGCTCATAAGAGCATTAAGGTATTTCAAATGGATGTGAAGAGTGCATTTTTGAATGGGAAGCTGCAAGAAGAAGTTTATGTCAAGCAGCCTCCAGGTTTTGAAAATGAACATTATCCAGGTTTTGTCTATAAGTTGGACAAAGCTCTCTATGGTCTCAAACAAGCCCCTAGAGCCTGGTATGACACTCTTACTGAATTCCTTATGAGCAATGGGTATTCCAGAGGTAAAGTGGATACTACACTGTTCATAAAGAAGGTGAAATCTGATATTATGCTTGTTCAAATTTATGTGGATGATATAATATTTGGTTCCACTAATGAGCAGTTGTGCAAGAATTTTTCATTACTCATGAAATCTAAATATGAAATGAGTATGATGGGAGAACTTACTTTCTTTTTAGGATTACAGGTTAAACAAACCTCAACTGGAATTTTTATAAATCAAAGAAAGTATACCTTAGATCTCTTGAAAAAGTTTAAATTTGATCAAAGTTCTCCTATTAAAACCCCAATGGCAACCAATGTAAAATTGGATGCTGATACCAGTGGCAAAGCTGTTTCAGTAACAGCTTACAGAGGTATGATTGAGAGCTTGCTATACTTAACTGCTAGTAGATCTGATATTATGTTTGCCACCTGTGTGTGTGCTAGGTTCCAAGCTGATCCAAAGGAATCTCATCTAGCTGCTGTTAAGAGAATCTTCAGATACCTGAAGGGTACACCAGGCTTGGGGTCTTTGGTATCCCAAAGACTCCAGTCTTGAACTAACAGGTTATTCAGATTCTGATTTTGCAGGCTTCAGGCTAGATAGGAAATGTACAACAGGTGGATGTCAACTCCTTGGTGGTAAGTTGATAAGTTGGTGTAGCAAGAAGCAGAACTCAGTGTCTACTTCTAGTGCTGAAGCTGAGTACATTGCTGCTGTGGGCAGATTCTGTGGATGCAGCATCAGCTTGAGGACTATGGGCTTGTATATAGGAAAATTCCTATTCTGTGTGATAACACAAGTGCCATAGCCATTTCCAACAATCCAGTATTTCATTCAAGAACAAAGCATATTGAAGTCAGTCATCACTTCATCAGGGATCACATTCAGAAAGGTAATGTGGAGGTAAGCTTTATTTCCACAAATGAACAGCTTGCAGACATTTTCACCAAACCTCTTGATGAAACAAGGTTTAATTACCTTGTCAGCAAGTTGGGCATATTAAACAAAAGTGACTAAGTGTCCTTAAAGGTCTAAGATCTTGTATGTCTCACAATGCTCAAGTTTCTCAGAACAGCTTAGCCATTTTTCTGAAATCCTTGAACAACTTGAACATACAACAGGCTGAACAAACAGTTTACTCGTCCAGCCTGATCTGATGGTCCATTCTTCACTCTGCTCATTCCCTCACACTGATTTACAAGACATTGTCTTGTAACCTGCTCAGCTATTGAACACAACCTGTTCATACATAGTTAAACAGGCTGAGGGAACAGCTTGAAGAATGAACAGCTTGTGATGACCCTGCTCATCACAGGTTTGACCAACAGCTTAGACCAATAGTTTTTAATTACCTTTCTTCACAATTAAGTTACTTAAGTGTCTTGTGAGCTTCTGCTACTTTCCCTACTCTCGAAATGGCTCACAGAAACAACCCCTTCCTACCAGTATTTGTTGGTGATGATGTGCAGAAACATTTATCAGTCACCACAATGCTAACCCTCAAACCCACCAACTACATTGCAAACCTCACAATCCCCAAAAATTATGTGGGGAAAGGTTATGACCAAATGGTGGAGTTTCTGACAGTTCATCCGTTGAACTATGCTATGACTGCTACTCCTGGTGTTCTGTACCAGGAGATGGTGTACGAGTTCTGGTACACCTGTGCCTACAACCCCAACACCAAAGTCATCAAGGGGACTATTCTCAATGGGACTCAGACCATTGAGATTACTGCTGCTCTTCTCAGGGAAGTTCTTCATCTGCCTATTGCTGATTCATATGATATGCCCCAGCCTGAAAATGAGCAAATGGGAAATTTGCTACGCTTCTGTGGTGTAGCAGAACCCAAAATTGGAGCAACGCTGTACATGAAGGATTTGTCTCCTACCTACAGCTTTCTGTTTGCCTCAGTGATGATGAGCTTCAGCAGCAAAGTTGGTTCCTTTGACCAACTAAGCCGTGATGATGTCTCAATAGTTCTACAGCTGGTGGATGGGACTACAATTGATATAGCTAAGTGGATCTTTCTGAACTTGAGGAACCTGGTGCAGCAAGAACCAAGACCAACTGCTGTTCGATACCCCAGGTTTCTGAGCCTCATTTTAAAACACATCTGTGGTGAGCAACTGTACAACTCTCAGCCTTTACATCATACTTCTGCATTCCCTGTAATAGGGAATAGAGTTTTCTACACTGTTGTTCTTCCAAATGAACCTCCTCTGTCCACACCTATGAGAAGGTTGTTAGGATTGGTGGAAGGACCCTCAGCTGTGAGGGTGGATCCAGAAGCTGCTGCTCCCAAGAGAAAATCCAAAGCCAGATCCAAACTTGTTAAGAGGAACATGGCAACAACTGAAGCTGGGCCTGTGCAAAAGAAGGCCAAAACAGCTCAGTCTGAGTCAGCACTCTTAGCCTCTGTGGCTGAGGGGGAGCAGGCTCCTCACCCTGGTTCATTTGTTGAACCTGAAGCCTCTGTGGCTGGTGCCTTTGTGGCACCTGAGACTATGGAACAGGCCAACCCACCTGTTCCTGACCTAGTCTCACCCCCTGTCCAAACAGATCCTCTCTCCTCTCCTCAATCACCCACTTCATCCATCCTATACCACCGCAAAAGAAAATCAGCCAAATCAACCAGCTCCTCTGTTCCCTCCCAACAGGGTTCAGTTGTAAGAGAAGCCACCCCTGCTGCCTCTCCTATATTGGGAGAAGGTTCAGCACAATTGGAGCATGCTTCACTCCAACCTGAGTCCACCAGAGTCAGCCTAGACCCTCTGGTTCCTCCCAACAAGAACCAGTTATACAAAAGGAGATAGCCACCTCAACTATTCCAGCCTCCCAACAGGCTGAGAATATTGAACGACAGGAGCCCTCTCCACTCCATACTGAGTCCACACTGTCCCCCACTCAAACTTCTTTTCACCCTGAGTCTGCACGAGGTGCCTACACTGCTGATATAGACCAATCAGCAGCTCAGCCTCAATCCTCTGCTCCCCATGATACAACTATTCTACACCAAACAACTGCTGAGGGACCAACAACTCAAGCTGATGAACCTCAGGGATCATACCATCCCTTTGGTGAGGCTGTCCCTATGCAAACTCCATCAGCAGGTTTCACCACTGCTGATGTTCAAATGCATATCCCATCTCCCCATGATGAGGTGCTTTTACACCAAGGCACTGCAGAGGGAACACCCACTGGCCTTCATGAGGGTGCTGCAACACAAGCAGCATCTGAAAGGCCCCCAATATCAACCCCTTCTCCTGATGAAGCAGCTACAGCCGCTGCTGAGGGCACCTTTGACCCCTCCAAGCTGGGCCACATTACTTTTGCCCAGGCTATGGAGCTTTTATCCAATGTTCCTCTTCCCTCTCCCTCACATCCTCATACACCAGCCTCATCATCATCTTCTCCATCCACCCAATCTAAAATGTACACTCATACACCTCCATCTCCTAAAGACCTGCCTTTGAAGGATCAGCTTTCTCTGCTGACCAACAAAGTTGGTTCTTTGGAAACTACTATGACCTCTCTACCTTCTATTATTTCAGACTCTGTGTCTGAACAGCTTAAGGATTCTTTGATTTTTTCAAAGATTCCTTCCCTGCCACTCCACAAACAGATAATTCTCCACAGCTGCTTGCACTCACTGCACAGCTGCAAAATGTGTCCACCTCCCTCTCCTCCATTCTTTCAATGCAACAGGACTATGTGTCCTTAATGACAGCTATTTCTCAACAGCTGTCATCTCTCCTCACTTCTTGCAACACTACTCTTCCTAATACTCTGGCCAGCTTGAACACACTCATTGGCTCCCTATCCAATTTTTTGTCATCAAACCTTGCTGATGTGCAAGATTCTCTCGAATTACATCTTGCACAGCTTCAAAGTTTGCTGTTCACAGCTTCTGATAGGGAAAATATTTTTAAGCTGACCTCCCTTGCTGATACCCAATCCTCTTCTCTTCATACCTGTCTTACCCAGCTTGCAGAGGTAAGGGGCAACTTGGCATTCTTAGTGAAAGCCTTGTTGGCCCCAGACCTGCTGCCAAAACTGCTGGCAAGCCTGCTGACTTTGTGTCTTCAGGCAGACTGGTACATCTCCTTCAAAGGGGGAGAAGTCATCTGCCTTGAAGACTAAGTCTAAGGGGGAGAAGACTTCTTCTCCTAAGGAGAAATCAGTGCCTGCAACACTCACTGGTCAACCAGCAGGAGGTTCAACAGGTACACTGGAGGGTGCCTCCCACGCTGCTCAGCCTACTCAGGCTGAATCTCCAATTCCTGTTCAGTCTAAGGGGGAGGAAACTATTCCTGAGGACAGGCCAAGCAGCAGAAGGAGGCATCTGATTTTAGAAGAAGAAGAAGAGGAGGAGGAGGAGGAAATCCTGAAGCTGCTGTCACTACAGCAGCTAAAGGAAAAGAAAAGGCAGAAACTGATCCTCTACAGCAGAAAGCAGCAGAAATCAAATTCCACAAAGCCAGGGCCAAAGAAATGGGTCTTCCTATGCACAAATATTTTGAGTTTAGAGAAGAACAGCTTCAAGCCCTGGAAGCTTTAAGAAAAGAAGAAGAATCTGCAAAAGCTGCTAAGTCTTTTGCACTTCAAGAGGCAAGGAAAATTAAAATGTCCTCTCTTGTTGTGCAAAAGAAAATTTTGGAAGCTGCTAAAGGATCAGCAGAAGAGAAGGAAGCTGAAAAAGAAAAAGGTGCTCTGGTCTCAGTAACCAAAACTTCAGTGCCTTCTGCAAGAGCTCAATTTCACTTTGCCAACCTGGCAAGAAGAAAATTTCAAGATGTTGCTGATAGAAGGCTTGCTAAGGAGGCAATTGTCAAAGTTGTGCCCATTTCAAGAAAAGGCAGTCAGTGAAAGTTGAAAATAACCAGAATGGGTGCAGCATGCCCAGAACTAGAAAAATATGACTTCACTGACGTTGCACAAATGGGGTACAGAGAATGGATTGAGCTGGCAGTTGATCTGAGTGAGTCTAAGTCTGAAACTGCTAAGACTATCAGAGCATATGTGAAGAAGCTGATGGAGAGAGTAAAGAATCTTGGCCTGATCTCCAAAGAAGTAAGTGAAGGTGTCTATGTGACACAACCAAAAATAAAGGCCAGGAGGACAAGGAAGGATACTGAGATGGAACAACTCCTCATCCTGATAGAACAAGGTGACTATGCTGTTGAGATGAAAGGAGTTGATCACAGCCTGCCTAGTGGAATTGAGTTTGAAGATGGCAAGATCATTGAAGAACCTGAGCTGGGGGCATTTTTTGTAGATCCCTTAACTCAGAAGAAATGCTTTCAGAGAGCATCAGATCTATACAAGGTGGATCTGAGACAGCTTGTAGCCTTCAGACTTGCAGTTTCATTCAGGCAGTCAAGCAGGTGGAGAGCAGCTGTCTAGGATCAGCTCAGAAGCTGTTATGAGCGAGGTGAACTTGAAGATCGCAAGTTTATGATCATAAGAAGTGAGATTGAAGAACTTGAGGAGACTAGAGAGGAACTTGAGAAGATGTTTGAAGGTCCCCCTCCATTGTAATGAAGTCCATCTACCATCAGGGTAGGTGAAGAATGGAAACCGTCCATCAGTTGGACAGGCTTACCATTTTCTGCTCCCAACAAAAACAGTCCAATGTACATTAGTTGTACTTTCTTTACATATGTTGTAATTTTCTTTTACATTAGTTGTAATATACATCAGTACATCAGTTGTACTTTTGTAAGAACATGTGTTGTTCCAATGAAATAAAAAATCAGTGTATATATAAACTGATCTTTTACTTTATGTTGATGTTGTAATTTTATTTCAACAAATCTACTGTGAAAATATATAGTGACTTTTGATAAGGCCAGCTTAGACTGGTTATTGCAAATAGGGGGAGATTGTTAGGCACAAAAAGGCCTCAGTCAAACCTGTTCTGCATCTAAGGGGGAGATTTTTAATCAAACCTGTTGATGCCTTTAAAGGTTGAATTTAAGGCCTGTTATATGCCTTATTGAAACCTGAAAAATGATTTGCAATATCAGCCTTAAGTTGTTCTATATGTTGCATGTGTTGCAACAAAGGCAGTTTTGCTCAAGCTGTTCAATCTGCTGAACAGGCTGGATATAAACTGTCTACGCTGCTCTACACTGGTGAGCAGCTTGGGCAGTTTACAAGTGTTCTGTTCTTTGTGAACAGAACCTATTCTTTGTGAACAGGCTAAACACTTTATGGAATGTGTTTCCAAGTCCTCATGTATTGTTTTTGACTGCAAGATCAGTTTACAAAGTCGAAGACAAAGTGAAAATCAGAACTGCTCAGCCTGCCCAAGCTGTTCTGCTACATGAAGACACAAGGTTATTTGAAAAAGGGTGACAGACCTTTTTCTTATATCAATATAGGCCTTTACAAAGAAGAAAAACACAAAGTTTACATTCCTTATTTGGTTAAAGGCAATGCAACAGTAGACAAAGTGAAAAGACAAAAGTTCTGCCCGTATGAAGACAAGTCTGCTTTTCAAAAAAGTGCAGAAAAGGTTATGTTGTCTTTTCAACAAGACTTTACCTTTTTCATTCCGTCCAATGAAGAAGCTTCACTTAGATCCTCTGAGTGAGTATAAAAGGAAACTTCCAAGGATTGAAAGATTAAGCCAAAAAGCTAAGTGCTGAAAACAAGAGTGAACGTGCATTCAAAGTGTGTCTTTCATGCATGCAAGTCTGCTTGAATAAAACAGTGCTCAGTGTCTAAGCTGTTCTTGTTAAAGCTGTTCCTCAGAGTCTTGTAAACACAGTGAGTGATTCTTAGTGAGTGTATTCATTGTAACTAGTTTAAGTCTGTCTTAGGCTAGTTAAACATACTGTTGTATCTGTCATCTCAGCTTGAACCTTTCCGCATTTAAGCTCGTTTGTAATTAACATTTGTTGATAATACATACAAACATTGAGAAAATTGTGTGTAACTTTTAAATAGCTGTATTCACCCCCCTCTACAGCTTAAGGCTATATACTTGGAATATCTTTTGGGACCTACAGCTTTAAATGTCATTTATCACCACTAAAGAATTTCACACACTCTCTCTCTTGATTCTCTCCTTCTCTCTCTAAGCCTACGGCTTCTTCAAAAATCTTCACCAAAAATCATTAACTTGCAATCAATTAAGGAATTGAAGTCAAGAAGAGTTACAAGCAACATTAAACATCAAGAATTTACAAGAATTCAAGGTAATAACTCTTTAAAATTCAAATTTATATGAGGTTAGTTTCGGTTTTGACAAAAACCGAAAATTTAAGGATTTGAAGTTCAAAATGTGATTGCATGTTGAAAATTTCAGTTAGAAATCATACATTGAAGTTATTAGATGTTATAGAAACAAAAATCAGCGGTTGGATCGTCCAAATATAGGAGAAATCGGAATATTTGTGAAAATTTGTGTTCTTGACAAAAAGAAAGGATTTTTGGACGATTTTGATCAAATTATGGTGTTTTTGATAAGGAAAATAGTATAAAAACAACCTAATAATGATAATATAACTTTATTTAAAGTTGCATGTTGTCAAAAATGGGTTTAGTGAAATTTTAGTAAAAATCCGTATGAATAAAAGTTAGAACACCAAGAACAAAAATCTGAAAATTTCTAAGTTATGGGATCCGAATTCGGGTTGAGACCCGAATTCGGATGAAACCCATTTCGGTTCATTTCGGATGATGTGCTTCGGATAGAAGTTGAGTCGAATTCGGACGGCTCGGTCCGGATACCCAATTCGGATATGTTGTCCGGGTGATCCGAATTCGGACAACCCAGTCCGGATGGTCCTAATTCGGAGGTCCGAATCCGGATGTCTTGTTTTTGATATTTTAAATAAAAATTAAAGATTAATAAATAAAGCAACATGATATATATATATATATATATATATATATATATATATATATATATATATATATATATATATATATATATATTTGTATATATGTATATCTCTTGAGAATTCAAAGAAAACAAAGAAAATGAACAAAATGATTTATGAGTTATCAGTTATCAGAATCAGATCAAATAAAGATTTTAAAGCTAAAAGCTAATGATATTGCTATGATATAATTCTGGACAGGTTCAGATAACTTCTGAACAAAGAAATAAAGATTTAAAGATATTGAAAGTGGGTCACAGATTTGAAAAGAAAAGCCATAGATCAGATAGAAAAAGATTAAAGATAAAATCCTGAGATAACTCAGGTGGTGGATTTAAATCTGCTTGTTAAAGACCACAGAACCAGTGAGTTATAGATATTCATTTTTACATGCTAGATTCCGGTTGAGACATATAGTTGATGATAGATTATTTGACATTCATACATAATCAGCTGGATTGTGACCTGTGCTCACCATGGTTCGGTGATGCCCTGTGGATCATAATAGCTAATTGACTTATCATTCCGCTTGACATTGAACTTATAATTCATTTCAGATATTGTTATGAGATTATTGCTATCATGACTTGATTATCTATGCTTTCATTATTGTTTGCATATTTGACATATTGATTCAGCTTAGCATGATTAGCTTTGACGGTCTATTGTTCTAGACCATGCTATTTCACCAGTTCTATTGAACTTGGTATTGACACTCCGATGTTCCCCCATGTTGACCGCTGGTAGCTAGCCCAACATAAGTGGATAGCTTCCACTAAAAAGCGTGTGAGTGGCGTGGACATCATCCAACTCTATGACTACTATGTCTCAATCATGAGTGGCTGTAGCGGCAGTCAAGACATATCACGCTAGACCCATGATTCGCTTGATTAATGCATGTAATCTGAAAATCTATATTCTCACTAAGCTTTGCTTACAGATGTTGTTTACACTTTTTACGGGAAAAGATAAAGGAAAGTCACCTGCTGGACCTAGTTCTTAGGTCTTACAAGATCAAGATTGAAGTATTCTATAGACCACTACTCAACAAACCCTTCTGTACTGATTGGCAGATGATAATTGTGGTGGTCTGGGTAGACTTGATTTGATTGTATGATGACATGAATCAGATTAGTCTGGTACCCTTTATATGTTTAATTTGAAAGTTGCAATTCTGAACTAAAAATGTATTAAACTTATCCTAAATGTTTGTACCTGTAATTTGAAATTCCGCAATATAATTACTCTATCTTAGTTATGATTGATATCGTGTTGCAAGATGTGGGACCTAGACTCTGAGGACTGCCCCGTAAGGGAAGGTCTTCACAGTAGGGAAGTAAGGGTCGAATCCGCAAGGAGCGTGTAGGTTTATTAGGGTTAATTAGCTAGTTTCTATAGGTTTATAAAAAGCGATTAAATCGTGAATTGGATGATTTTTTTGGAATAACGATTACGACTAAATTATGACTAAAATTAATGGCAAGCAACTAACGAAATAGATTAACAAAACAAATTGAAGATAACCATTTACGGAATCACTACGGCATAAGTTATTACCCACTTGAATTTCGTGCAACAATCACATAGACATAATTAATTGCATAGTTAAATTAATCATACATATTTTAATCAATAAATCTCGGCATATCGCATGCAACGTTCATTGCTTGTTTTAAATATTAAACTAATGGACTCGGCACAACTAATAACACCAATATGAACTATCTTGCTTTTACCAATCAAAACATATAATCATAACAATAACCAAATGCTTATCATTTGTATTACACATAAAGTATTCAAGCAACACAAAATACATCAAAACATAATTGAAATTCAATAATGTAAAACTTAGGCGTAGATCCTCCGCGAATGGTTATGGTGTTTAGCTGCTCATCGTGTGGTCTTCATCGGGAATGATTGGAGACATCATCATAGGCTTCGAACGGTTGCAATCACCATCTTCATACTTGACTCGTAAATCCACTCCGACAGGGCTTCGCCACTCTTTTCAACACTTCCGGAACCTCCCTAAAAAAACGCGTCTGCTGCATTTTTGCGCCGCAGGGGCGTAGCCCTGCGCCCCCCCCCCCCCCCCCTGCGCCCGGGGTACGGCCAGCCTGCGCTGGAACTGATTTTGAACTTGAAATTTACTGTTTTGGGGCGTTGGGTGGGCGTAGCTCTAATCCTCGACCTGCTCGGTTCGCTGAATTTTCTCGTGGTGCCTTGAAATGACTTCCGGGCCCTGAAACACAAATATGAGGTAAAAGTATGCTAGTGTATTTTGTAGCGTGTATCATTTGTAGAAAATGAATAGACAAAATCAAAGTTGCATACTAGAACCTTGGTACTTACTTTTCAGATTCGAATATTTGTATGTGTTGTTTAAATTGTTATCGTTACAATAGTCGTTTGGGCATTTATAATTGATAATTGTATAAGAAGATTATATAAATAGACGTATGATTTTAAAATATTGCATAAAAATACGTGAGATTCTGATGATTTGACATAAGATTGTATTAAATATTATATGTTACTCAAAACAAAAGGGTAGTTACTCAAAATAAGATGTTCGTCACTCAATATAAGTTGTTGACGTCATAATTCATATCAAGGTGGCTGTTACGCAAATATGGTGGTCGTTAATCAAAATATGATGGCCGTTATGCAAAAGGGGTTTTATCAAAGTCAATATTATTGGTTACGTTTTCTTAATAGGTACTTCGACGTTCTTATGGATTACATAAACCCGACTATGAATCAAACAATGATTATCACCGTTAGGGGTTGGTGTTTGGATTTTGGGGCAACCGTCCATGCATATAATAATACATTACATTTTACTATTTACGAAATTGTCCACGGAAGTGAACTGATAAAGGTGATGGTAGAAAAGTATAAGTCGCAGAAACAGGATCTATTGTAATTCAATTTGAGACTAGAAAATTCTTGACATTAAAAAATGTATGTTATATTCTTACGATACGAAAGATTCTAGTATCAGTTAGCAAATTGGTGAGATCTGGTTACAAAATCAATTTTAAACTTGACAGCTTTTCAATTTTCTAGAAGGAGAACCTTGGGTGGTGAAGGTAGCATTCTCGATGGGTGATACCGACTATAGCTTATTCATTAATTTCGAGAAATTTGATTTTAAATTTGTTTATGTTTTTTATGTAAATGTTTGTTAATATATTTAGTAGATTTCTTATTCACCTTTAAAGACAATATTAAGTTGCTCGTTACACAATATCTACTTACAATTTTAAGAAATAAGCTTTATACAAATCTATAATATATAAAACGTAAGTGAATGACATTCGTTGGTTATAAAGTATCACACAACTTCAGCTTTTGGTCGTGACATAATATCAATAAATTACAAAAAGGTTTCATAAAAATTAGTTGTTTGTTAAACAATATGGTGATATGACTTCAAAATCTTTTACACAACAAGCCTTCAGTATCAAGTCTCATGTGTTCATCTCCTCTAGACAGATTAGGTATCACACATTAAACATATACATGTATTGACGAGCATGAATCGAAATACAATACATATATTTGTCCATTGAGAAATCTACAAAAACCATATACATGTATGACAAACATTTTTATGAATTTTTATTCATAAAAATTTACAAAAACCCATAGTTCACAATTAATTTTTTTTCTCGAGAAAAATATTCACTTTTATCCTAAAAAATTAGAAACAAACAAAATAACAAATTTGTTTGTTATTAAAATAATACAAAATTTTTAAAATTTATTTGTTTTGTCAAAAAAACAATAATTTTTTTTGTAAATAACTTATCAACATTTTTTTATAAACTTTTATTCAAAGAAATTTACAAATACCCATAATTCGCTATTAATATTTTTTTTCTCAATAAAAACATTAACTTTTATATTTAAAAAATTAGAAACCAACACAATAACAATTTTATTCAAATAATACAAAATTTTAAAATTTATTTGTTTTGTTAAAAGAAATAATTTTTTAAAATAACTTATCAATTTATATTCATAAGAGTTTACAGATATCCATAATTCGCCGTTAAATTTTTTTTCCTTAACAAAAACATTAACTTTTATTTTTAAAAATCAAAAACCAACGCAATAACAAATTTGTTTTTTATTCAAATAATAAAAAATGTTAAAATTCATTTGTTTTGTTAAAAAACAATAATTTTTTTAAAAATAACTTATCAACATTTTTTTATAAAATTTTTATAATTTATTTGTTTTCTATCTATTAATTTTTATTAAAAAAAAATACGTCACGATATTTTAAAATAACTTATTTATATTTTTATGAGTAAATTACAAAAATGGTCCCTGTGGTTTGTGTAAAATTACGGAAATGGTCCCTCAACTTTTAAAATTGCAGTGGTGGTCCCTCAAATGATATTTTACCTGCAGAAACGGTCCCTCTATCTCTGAACTTTTTAAAAATGACGATTTTGCCCTTTTATTAATTACAAGTTTAGTCCCTCAACTATTTAATTTAATTTCACTTTTGGTCCCTTTCCTTAAACTTTTAAATTTGAAATATTGATTTAACAAATTATTATTTAAATCTTTATAATATTATTATTATTATTATTATTATTATTATTATTATTATTATTATTATTATTATTATTATTATCATCATCATCATCATCATCATCATATATACCTATTTATTTTTAAAAATAAATTTATATATATTTATTGACAATTATTTTTATCCTTAATTTAATTAATTTACGCGTTTTTTTATGTATTCAATTTATTTAATAAATAACTAGTTTATGAACCCACGTATTACGTGAATAATTTTTTGTTAGTGTATGGTGTGTAAAGATAACATTACTACTGCATCATGACTGATTTCATAAAACGCTTGAGGGTCACACCGATGAGCACAACTGAGCAGATGCAATTAAACTATTGAATAAATAATATTGGATATTGTTTATGACACGAATGATCATTGATATTAAATTAATGTATGATTAATTATATCTCAAAGTACGGAGACTAAAAGTACAATATAAGATATTGTAAGTGATTTAATTGTCATTGGATGATGATTAAATAAATAGTTATCTGGTCTTTTATTTATTATTAGATATTAAATAAAAAATGTATTTATTTGAATTGATATTATCATCTAGCTATTAGATAATTAGATGGATAATTATAAACAAGTAAATAGATTAATAAATTTAAATAAAAACATATTAGCGTAAAAAATATTTAACTCAAAAACAATAAATTAGTAAATTTAAATCAAAAGGTAATGAATTAGTAAATATAAATCAAAATTTACGTAAATTTAAAATTATATCTTATATATACTTATCTATATATCTAAATAAATTAATATAAAATATATATATAAAGATTATATATTACGTAAAATTAAAATTTTTGAATTGTATCGACTAAATACATATAAATTTAGGAATAAAAAGTAAAAAATGTTTAAAAAAATAACTATTGATCATGACTATTTAAAAAGATAGATAGATAAATATATATATATATATATATATATATATATATATATATATATATATATATATATATATATATATATATATATATATATATATGACAACTAACTATACTTTATTTTTATTTTTATAAAATAATTAATATTAAATTATTAAATTTAAGTTTATATATATTTCATTTAACCAATTATTTATTAAAAATTATTCACGTAATACGTGGGTTCATAAATTAGTTCTTTATTAAATAAATTGAATACATAAAAAACGCGTAAATTAATTAAATTAAATATAAAAATAATTGTTAATAAATAAATATAAATTTATTTTTAAAAATAAATAGGGATATATAATACTAATAATAATAATAATAATAATAATAATAATAATAATAATAATAATAATAATAATAATAATAATAATATAAATATTTAAATAATAATTTGTTAAATCAATATTTCAAATTTAAAAGTTTAAGGGAAAGGACCACAAGTGAAATTAAATTAAATAGTTGAGGGACTAAACTTGTAATTAATAAAAGGGCAAAATCGTCATTTTTAAAAAGTTCAGACACAGAGGGACCTTTTCTGCAAGTAAAATGTGATTTGAGGGACCACTACTGCAACTTTGAAAGTTGAGGGACCAATTCCGTAATTTTACACAAACCACAGGGACTATTTTTGTAATTTACTCTATTTTTATTTCTGAAACCATGAATATGTGTTTTAAATTTTTTTAGAGTTAATTACAAAAATGGTCCCTGTGGTTTGTTCTAAAATTTGGATTTGGTCCCTGAACTTTCAATTTTGCAGAAACGGTCCTTATTTTCATAGTTTGTTTGTAATTTTGGTCCCTCAACCTATTAACTTTTTCTAATATGACCAAATTACCCTTATTTTGATGCAAATTATAGGGACCATTTCTACAATTAATTTTTTTAACTCTTTTTTATTCTTAATTAAATAAATTACTTTTTAGTGTCACTTAAATTTAATAAACTATAAAAATAGAGAAGATTTATTTAAATATTTATGTTGGTTCATAAATGATTTAGATATTTTTAGTCTTAATTAATTTTAATTTACTATAATCGAAGTGTAACCAATCAAAATTTATGATCGAAATAATCATTTTTAGAAACTATTTTCTAGAGGTTTCGTATATAAAATATTATAAAAATACTTGACTCTATAATTATTTATGTTGGTGCATAAATTTATAATAAAAATATGTTTTTTAGTCAAATATATTTTATTTTCTTCTTAAATAAAATCGGCAAATATTCTATTTTATAATCCATTCACATTTGTATCAAAGCAATGTAATAATGGTAAAGTGATAAATCTAAATGGTTTAAATTTTTAAGGTGTCGATTTAATCGGATTATAATGAAAAGTCAAATTGAAAGATGAAAAAAGATTAAAAACCTAATTATATTTCTCGATTTTTATGTAAAGGTCTGACAAACCAAAGTTTGATGATTAAAGTTGTTAATCATGAATCTCAAAGATGTTGTATGTGTAAGTTGTATTCCCGTTAATATTATCAGCACATTGATGATTTCTTATCACACACAAGAAGAAACTAGCTCAATAAATGTGAAATGATGAAGAAAGAAAATAAGAATGTTGAGAGCATATGAATAGTGGCGGCTGGATGTTCTTTTCAAATTGTCAACCGTTTATATTAAAGTAACCCTAGGAGCCTATTTCTAGGCTCCTTTAATTAAGTCTTACAACTTGGCAACTTTGGCCCCTTGACTATTACAAAGAAACAAAGTACATGGAAATTAAATACAAGACTAAATAGAAAGACAATAATTATTACAAAACAACTCCTATGATCGAAATAATATATCTAACAATCTCCCCCTTTTCGATCATTTAGGAGGTCCTGGAACTCTGGCGTGGTCCGTTGATTCTCGGAGTCCAAGGATGACGTCGAAGCGTCTGGTCACTTGTCTCGTATGTAGCCGTTCGTTCAGGAAGTCTATGTCGCTAAGTGTGTCCTATATCTCCTTTGGTGTGCATCTCTGTTCAAGATCTGGTTGAGCATCATAATCTTGTACTTTCTTTGAAAGAGCAGCTCGAACCATTTGCAGTGTACCATCGGAGTAGCAAGGAAGATCCTCAAAGCGCATATACCTTTTGTAGCCCTTGTAGTTTACAAAAATGACACCCGGATCTCCAGAAAGTACAACTCTGTAGGCCGGGTGGTGGGCTAGAAGAAAACTATCTTGTTCCGGTGCTCGTAGGCCCACCTTAACCATAGCACTCTCGATCGCCATCTGGAAGTCTCTTAGGCACATTATGATCGATCGGCGGTTCATGCTTCGTACTAGGGCACCTACGGCGGTCATGTGGGTTAGACGTTTCCTGATGCGATTTTTCAGACTGTTGTGAAGGAACTCAACGTCATCCGCACTTATGAAGTCAAGGTCATATTCGAAGATGTCATCTCCCGTCCCATCTTCTCTTTCCACTTGGTAGGAGGGATAGAAGACTCTGGCTCGTTTGCACATAGTGATTGTTTTGAGCTTTTTAATCTTTGATTTTGACACCTTTGACCTTCTTTCCCGGAGCATCAGTTGGTAGTATTCGGCCTGTTCAGCTTTGGAGACATTTGTAAGTTCCATTAGTAGGCGTCTGCTGAAGGATCCAGGCTTCTTTCTGAATACCATCTTGAATCTTTCTTCTAGGTATGGATTCTGAAACCGCTCCGGGGAAAATTTCTGCAGGAACTCTTTAAGGCCTTGAACGGGGGGTTCTTCGATTTCGTCCTTTTTAGCTTCAAGAAGCTTTATGATAGTCCCCCGCCGTTCTTGTCGCATTTTTTCCTTTTCTTCCTGAGGCAGAGATTGAACTTTTCCTTTTGTATAGTGGTCCACCCAGAATAAATCATCTTTTCTATAAACTCCAGGGCCCTCCGGAGTTTCATCGAAGCAATCGACCCTTTTTGTTTGGGAGGGACCTGGAAGTTGGGTTTGTTGGACTGGAGGAGGGCTTGGGGATCTTGGAGGGCTAAGGTCAATATGGGATTCTTTTTGTGACTGGGGAGCTTGGATTGATTAAGGATTTCTTCTTGATGGGCTTTCGGTGGTGAATTCAGGAAATCAAAGGAAGAGGATGAGGATTTTTTCGTTGGAGATTCAGGCTCAGGCTTAGGAATAAGGAAGGGTTCGTTGTCCTCGTTATCGGAATCTGAATCAGAGACCAAGACGATTTCAACTTTCTCGTGAGGTTCCTCGAATTCTACCATAGCTGTCATCGGATCCAGTGGAGCTGGACCCTCGACCATAGGCTCGTCTTCTATTAGCAGATATTCCTAAGCCTCCAGACTCTTTTCCCTTGACCCCTGAAATTCAGACCCCTCAGCGGTCTCTGCTCCCCCTATACCCAGCAAGGGGTCCTCAAACTGAACCTTTCGCCTCTTCTACCCCTCATGACGATCAGGGTCGTCCTGATCGTCATGTTTCCTTTTTGATGCCTCAGCTTGAGTGCAGCACTGGAGTTCTATAACAGTCGACTCTAGGCGATCCATTCGTGAATTCAGCTGTTCTTGGACTTGCAGAATTAAGCGGTTAAGAGCATCTATTTTGTCCGACAGCTCCGAGATTTGATGTTGAACTGAATGGGAACCTGGTGGGGGGCCAGCTTCGGAAGCGACACCCTTACCCTTGATTAATGAGAGTAGGGCGGTGTGTCGCTCGGCGGCTTCCCTTTGGGCGTCCAGGTCAGCCCGGGTAATCACGCCGGCAGCACGTAAAGCTGCCGTTAGCATCTCCAGATTGATTGGGAGATGGCCGGAAGTGGATGGCGTTGATGAAGCCACTTCCGGTCTTCCTTCCGTCATCTCTGGCTCCTGAATAGGATGCGCAGATCCGGAAGTTTGTGGAGCTGCCACGAAGGCAGCTCTTGGGGATGCCACAGAGGCATCGTGTTGTGTTATGGGGGATGGAATCATGATGGAATGAAGGGCGGTCACTTGGGGAGGAGTGTGACCTCTTTCAACACCGCCACTCTCCGAATGAGAGGGCGATGGAGTATGTGGTAGAACCCCGTGGAATGAAGTGGTTTCCCTTTGAGGGGAAACCAAGTGGGTGCTGGGGGTGAGTTCGACCGTTGGACGGACGGTCTTATAGAGAGGAGTCCGGCTTATAAGGCTTAGTTCACCCTCAGATTGAATCTCCCTCGCTCTCACGGCAGAGACGGTTCTTTCGGAATCCGCCGTCTCTGCCGTCTCACCTCCTGCTTCCTCTCTTACAATCACAGTCTCCCCCTCACCCAAACCCAGAGATTGCTGAACATCCATCCTTACTCCCTCATGCTCACTCACACTTGGCTCACCTTCGGATTGGTTAGTGTTAGTCGATTCCGACTGAGACTCATCCGGATAACTCTCCTTTATATACGCCCTTACCCTCTCCATGCCCCTTGACCTCATTAGAAGAGACAGAGGTATTTTCATTACTGGTACTGTCGGGGCCCCCTTTGGCAGAGTTAACTTCTGAATCGCCACTGTGGGGTAAACGTCTGCCTCCGGACGCTCATGAATATCATCGTCTTGGTCCATTGCATATTGAATAATGAGTTGCAGGAATCGCTGAAGAGGAATATACTTTCTGCCTTTCTTTGTGCCCCTTTCTACATGGACTCTTCGTAATTCTTCGAATAAGAATGCAGCATAGTCCACGTGTCGGTCAAAGGCAAAGCCTGTGAACGTGGCTAGTACCTGACCCGACGCTGAGTCATGTCCGGAATGCTTGGCAGTGAAGCATTTGTTAAGCACATCAAGGAGTATCCGCCAGTGGGATTGAAGGTTCTTTGTGCGAAAGTCGGATGGTTTTGAAAGAGGGCCGTCATAACCCAGAGTTTGAATCTCAGCCAGGGTTTCAGTGACGGATGGGTTTGGATCGAACAATTCACGGGTGGGAAGGCTGAATTCAGCGGGTAGATGAAGGATGTGGCGGATGGCAGATATAGTGACTTTGACTGGAACGCAGTCAATGGTTGATGTGAAGTGAGGTTCGGGGTCGGTTACATATTTCAGCCTGTTCCAGAATTGTTGGAGATATATCTGGGGAACAGCTATGACAGTGGATAGGGCATAGTAGATGGGATGGCGAGTGAGGATGTCGAAAGCTAGGGTTTGGGGTTCTTTGGTAAGGATGGAAACGTCGAGTTGCCAGTTATGTGGAATGAACTCGACAAACTCGGCGCTGGGTAGGATGGATTCTTCTGTGAGTTGAGCGTTGTTATTTGGAATGGGGGGATGGGGTACGGTGAGAATAACTGCGGGTTCCATCATCCTGCAAAGTGCAACAGAGTTAGAATAATAAGACTTGAGATGATAATGCATTGATGTGAAGTCTAGATGAGTGTGAAATAGAAACTGTCTGATCTGTTTAGCATCGGGTCTTTATTAGTAGAATAAAATTCTACTAATAAAGTCCAAAGTCAATCGTTAAGAGACCGATGTTAGATAAGACCTTTTCACTCAAACACTAATCCTAACTCTAATCAATGGTGCACTGAGATGGAAATATTTTTGTGATTTTTTGAATTTATATAAAAATGCAGAAATGGAAAAATTAAAAATTAAAAAAAAATGCTAAGTGTCGGATTTCGGATGGTCCGAATTCGGATGAACAGTGTCACCGAATTCGGACCAGTCCGAAATCGGATGATGCATGAATGTTGAGTGGTCATCCGAATTCGGATGAGGTGAAAATAGGGACCGAATTCGGATGATGGTCCGAATTGCATGGCATGGAATGAATGGAGGTGGTCCGAATTCGGATGGTTCATGAAACATGATCCGAAGTCGGATGATGACTTAAGTAAATGCATGCAATGATATGGATACGTCCGGATTTCGGATGGTACCCAGAATTCTGATGGGAACCGAATTCGGATATCATCCGAAGTCGGATGAACAGTGGATGAAAAATGTAACATATATAAAAAATAATGAACAATGTTGAACAACCTCTGAAGATCCGAATTCGGATGCACAGTGATCCGAGTTCGGATGCACAGTGTCCGAATTCGGATAGACAGTTGTAAAATTTTTTGAAAAATTTCTAAGGGACACATCCGAATTCGGTGCTTGGTCTGAATTCGGATGGGTCCGAAATGCAACAGTTCATTAAATGCAGTTCATGCAACATGCAACGTGAACAGTTAGAACTTAACAAAAATGCATGAAATTACAGATCCTAATCTAAAACAACCTAAGGAACATTTTATCTAACTACTACTAAGTGCAACTAACACATTAAAGTACCTAAATATGGCAAAAACCGAGAATAAAAAACTAAGTAAAAGTAAAAATCAAACTCATAATATAGGAAGATAAAAGCTGAAATAAAGTTTAAATGATGTTACCTTGAAGTGCCGGAGATGAATGATGCAAGAAAAACGGAAGAAGATGGTGGTGCAAATGCTTTGAGTGTTGTTAATGGAGGTTCGGCGGTGGAAGGAGTCGGAAGAGAGAAAAAGGAGAAGAAAAAGAAGCTTGAAGAGGAAGGAAAGTGAGTTGACCAGTTGACTCACCCCTTTTTAACCGCGCATGGGTCGGGTCGGGTCAGAGGATCCGCGGCCAAACTAGGAGGTGGGCCGCCGGATTGCTCACACAACACACAAAAGATTTTGGGCTTTTAAACAAAAACAAGATTTAAATTAAATTTTGGCCCAATTTTATTACATCTTTTTGAGTTTTTCTATGAGACTTCAAAATAAAATATTTTTGGTATTTTTGATATTTTCTTTTGGTATTTTTGGTATTTTCTTAAGTTAACTAAAATAAAGTAAACTAAAATGTTTTTGGCTTTTTGATAAATTCGAGAATTAAAATCTTTTTGTGATAAATTAAACTTAAAAATTAAATGAAAATATGACCAACCTAAAATTTAAAAAATTAACTACTAAAATTCAAAGAGAAACAAAGAATTATAAAATTTGAAATCCTAACTATACTCCCCCTCAAATAAATACTGGTTCTTTTCCTTTTCTTTTTCAGATTTTAAACGCGAAAACCCTTTTTAGCCTTACATACACAGACAAACCTGGATATTGTTTGCATCCCACTCCGTGATGAACAATTCACACAGCAAGTTGTCAGTGTCATTAATTATTAAAAATATACGTAGATAAGGAAATATTGAGTTTCAATTTGTGACCCAATCCTTAAATTTAAATAACAGATATTTTCTAAAATAAAGGAATTTCAATCATGATAGATTGAAATAGAATTATTTAAGACAATATCTGATATTTAATTGGAAGGAGGATTCAACATGCCGATATGGGATACTAAAAACTGAAAACGAGGTTCGTCTAAAGCTTTAGTAAATATATCTGCAAGTTGGTATTCCGTGCCAACAAAATACAACTCAATGGTTCCCTTTTCTACGTGATCTTTAATAAAATGATACCTGATGCCTATGTGTTTTGTTCGAGAGTGCTGCACGGGATTGCAAGAGATGGCAATTGCACTTCGAGAATCACAGTAAATTGGGATATTGGTGAGTGAGAATCCATAATCGCGTAGTTGTGTTCTCATCCACAGCACTTGAGAGCAACAGCTTGCAGCTGCTACATACTCAGCCTCAGCTGTAGATGTGGAAACACAATTCTGTTTTTTGGAAGAGCAACTCACCGGTCTATCTCCTAAAAACTGTATTCCTCCCGACGTGTTTTTTCTGTCAACTCTACAACCTGCAAAATCAGCATCTGAAAACGCGATAAGATCGAAATCGGTTCCCTTTGGATACCATAGACCAAATTCGGGTGTACCCTTAAGATAACGAAAAATGCGTTTTACCGCAGTTAGGTGTGATTCTTTTGGGTCGGCCTAAAATCTAGCACAAAGACATGTTGAAAACATTATATCCGGCTTGCTGGCAGTCAAGTATAGTAAGGATCCTATCATCCCTCTGTAAGTTGTATTATCGACACTTTTCCCGGAAGGATCGGAGTCTAACTTACAGTTGGAGGCCATGGGAGTTGCGATACTCATGCAAGAGTCTAACTTATACTTCTTGAGAATGTCAAGAGTATATTTCGACTGGTTCACAAAAATCCCGTCCTCAAGTTGTTTGACATGTAATCCGAGGAAAAAGTTCATTTCCCCCATCATACTCATCTCAAACCTGGACTCCATTAGGGCTGAAAAATCCTTACAAAAATTACTGTCAGTAGATCCAAATATAATATCATCGACATAAATTTGTACTAGCATTATATGTGGGCCTTCCCTTTTAGTGAACAGAGTTGTCTCCACCACACCTTTATAGAAACCGGCAGAAATAAGGAAATTCGAAAGACTATCATACCATGCTCGAGGTGCTTGTTTTAAACCATAGAGGGCTTTATCGAGCACATAAACATGGTCGGGTTTATGTGCATCAACAAAGCCTTGTGGTTGTTCAACATACACCTCCTCGTTAAGTTCACCGTTTAGAAAGGCAGTCTTGACGTCCATTTGGTACACTTTGAAGTCTTTGTGTGCCGCGTACGCCAAGAAGATTCTGATTGCTTCGATCCGTGCAACTGGAGCGAAGGTCTCGTCATAATCTATCCCTTCTTGTTGTCGGTAGCCTTTGGCAACAAGTCTTGCTTTATTCCTTATCACAATGCCGTTCTCATCTCGTTTGTTCTTAAAGATCCACTTTGTTCCGATGACTGTACGGTCTTTTGGTTTGGGAACTAACCGCCATACTCTTAGCTGTTCGAACTGGTTGAGTTCCTCTTGCATTGCAACTATCCAATCTGGATCTGTCAGGGCTTCATCCACACGAGCGGGCTCTATCATACTCAGGAATGATGCGAAGAGGCATTCATTAGTAGATGCCCTGCGAGTTTGGACTCCTGTTGATACGTCACCAATGATTTGATCTGTTGGGTGACTTTGGGTCCATTTAATCTCGTGTGGAAAGGGGTGCTCGGGATGGAACCTCTGTGGTTAATGTGGGAATGGATGAAGATTCATAGTTAATGGTTTCAAATGATGGTACCACTGGTTTCTGTTCGATTCCCGAGTGTTCAGGTGAAGGAAGAATTGTTGGTATTATATGTGAGGGTATTATAGGAGTAAATTCAAGTGCGGATGTGTCGGTGGATGATGTGGATGGATGAGGGTACGTTGAGGAAGATGGAGCGGAGAAACTTTGTGGCGCAGTTGAATTGGAAGGATCACCTATATTATTGACAACATTAGAAACACTAGCGTTAGGACCGAAAAATTCAACATAAAAAGGATCAAATAAATTAACCAAATCAGAAAAAGAAAAAGAAATGGGGTTATTGGAAGAGTCTCCAGGCATTTGTGTAATGCGTGGTCCTGATTGATCAACTTCGGGTGCCAGTTCAGCCAACTCATCAAATGTGACGTGCACACTTTCATTGACTGTTCTGGTTCGGGTATTGAATGCGCGATACGCCTTCGAGTTGGATGAGTATCCAATGAAGATCGCTTCATCTGCCTTTTCGTTAAATTTCCCGAGGTTGTCTTTGTCATTCAGCACATAGCACCTGCAACCAAATACACGTAAGTACTTGATAAATGGTACTTTATTCAAAAAGAGTTGATAAGGAGTTTTGTTAAAGCGCTTATGGATGATGGAGCGATTTTGTGTCTAGCATGCTGTTGATACGGCTTCGGCCCACAAGAACGGAGGTAGCTTTGAGTATGTGAGCAATGTACGAGCGGCTTCCACTAGCGTACGGTTACGCCTTTCCACGACCCCATTTTGTTGAGGTGTTCGAGCAGCAGAGTATTGATGTTGAATACCTTTGGATCGTAGGAAGCCCTCAACTACCGAGTTCTTGAACTCCGTGCCGTTATCTGATCTGATTGATTGTACTGACAGCTGCTGTTGGGTCTCGACACTCTTGATAAAATCTATGATTTCTTGAGCTGTCTCGTCCTTGGAACGCAAGAACCTGACCCAGGTATATCGAGAATAATCATCAACGATAACCAACACATATCGTTTTCCATTTATGCTTTGAGTCCTCATCGGTCCGCGTAAATCCATGTGAAGTAACTCCAATACTCTTTTTGTTGATGGTTCGGGCTTTGGTTTGTGAGATGATCGTTTCATTTTTCCTTTCTCACAAGCTCCACACAGATGGTCCTTTTCGTAGCGCAATTCAGGAAGACCTTTGACCAATTGTTTCGCAGCCAGCTTGTTGATATTATAAAAATTCAAATGGGATAATCTTCGATGCCACAACCAAGAGTCTTTTGAAGAGGCTTTTGATAGTAGGCAAATGTTATCTTTCACTATTAGCTTAGCTACGTCAATGGTGTAGAGGTTAGAGTTTTGGGAACCTGTTAGAATTTCTTTTCCATCCATACTCTTAACACTGCAGTTCTTAGCCCTAAACGTTACCTCTAGTCCTTTGTCGCAGAGCTGTCCTATGCTAAAAAGATTATATGATAACCCCTCAACATAGTGAACATCCTTGATGACCAGATTATTTAGAACTAAGTCCCCGTATTCTTTGATGTGAGCCTGATGGTTGTTCCCGAATTTCACAGTTTCGCAATACTGTTCAACAACGTTGGACAACAATTCTCTTCTTCCAGTCATGTGCTTGGAGCAACCCGAATCCATATACCAAATGGACTTAGCCTGAAAAACACATAAATTCATATAATGAAAAACTATATGCATTCAAACACATCCATTTTTAATTTCACAATTAAACCGTGTTCTGAACCGAGATGTTCAGAAAAACATGATGAGTTAAGACCGGGTCCTGGGCTGTGTGCACAGAAGCCAAACGTGTCGGTTTAAGCACAACCGACAAGCAAAAGAACGGGTCCTAGTCTAAGGTAACTAGAAGCCATTTCTTTGAAGCACGGGTCTTGATCAGAAGTAACCAAGAACCATATGCATTAAGATCACACAACCTTGGGTACCCACCTCAATATGGGTCCCTTTTTGTTAGGATTTTCAGTTTTATATGGCACGTGTACAGTTTTAGAATCCCAATTAGCATTTGTGTGTGGTCCGAATGCACAACCCTTTGGAATCCATTGAAGATTGGATTTATTGGGTTTTGGAACCTTAGGCGCTGAAATTGCCTTTGGTTTTTGTCTTTTTGAGACCTTTTTGACCGTTGCATTGGTTTTGGGCCTTGGCAACGGACAATTCTCAATTTTGTTTGAGGCCGATGATGCACTATTTTTTGTTTTCTTTTTCCGAATACGTTTAGCAGGATATGGCACGAAAGCATTCATTTCAGGAACCTGTCGTCTATATCGAGTTGGACACAGATTAAATAAATCACTGAAAGAGTACTTTAACAGAACAGCAGAATTCGGTACAACATTACAGACATTGTCACACACATTGTTACATAAATTGTCTTTAGAGATTACAGACATCCTATCTCTAGTAACAAATTCATTTGGCATTAAAGCCTTCTTTACAAAAAAAAAACTTGTAAAATCCTGCATGGTGGTTTTTGGGACTCTCCTTATATGATCGGTAGGAACAAAACGATTAGAGTCAGTAAGCATGGAAGATTTAGACTTGACAGACTTTTCTTTTTGGTGGTGAGTGGGTTTCTTAAAAGACTTGGATTTGATCTGAGTCTTTTTAGGAACCTCATTTTTGAAAACTTTTGAACACTCACCTTTGAAAATGATAGAAGAAGATTCAGCTTTAGCCTTACCTTTATCTGATGACACACATGGAATTTTTATGGAATGAGAAAGTGTTTGTTCTTTTGAAAGATCTTTCAATTTTTGTGAAACCATTTCAAAATTTTCTCTGTAGACAGTGACTTCCACAGTTTGTTGAAAAGATTGATTCACCAGTTCTTCTTCTCTCTTAAGAAGAGCATCTTGAAGATCAAGTGCTTTCCCTTGAGACGACTTCAATTCCTTTTCAAAAACAGTGATTTGTTGTTGAAGAACTTTTGCAGGAATATAAAGTTGAGGAGTTGATTTTACGGTTTCAGTTTTCAATTCAGCTTCTGAATAAGTTGACAAGAGATCTTCCTATAAAGTGGGTACTCTAGAAGAATAACTCTCGTTAAGTTCTTCATATTGAAAAGAAATTTCTTTATCTTTACGAGCGACACGTTTCTCATTTTATTGGTTTAAAACTTCTTTTGATGACTCAAAAAAGAAAGATTTAAGACCGGCTCCCATATAGTTCATGTCATAAAATACTGGTAAAACATTTTGTGCTTTTTTCAAATATTTAGGATTTTTAAAACCAATTCCTTGTTTAGAATGGTAAAACCTAGTTTCTTTGGGCTGATTTAAATGGATAGTTTGTTCTGTTTGATCCCTTTTCAAAAATGCATCGTCAAGGGTCTTTATTCTTGAGTACAAACTTATCCTTTCTTCTTCAATCATTTTGTATTTTTCTAAACTGTCTATATTTTCCATATTTACCACATCTAATTGTTTTGTAAGAACAGAAATTTCTTCTTTTAAAGAGAGTTTTTCTTTTGAAAGCGTTTCCATGCAAGATTCAAGGTATATATTCCTATCCTGAACATCTACTTTTTCTATTAACATCTGTTTTATAACATTATGATTAGTTAACCACTTTGAATGATATAATTCAGATGATTCTTTCAGAGTATGAGCTTGATGTTCAGCCTGTACACACCTTGCAGTTTCAGCATTTAATCTAGCTTGTAGATCAAGTATACGTGTGTGCAGTGTACATTCATTATCTACAAATAATTTATTTACATGTGCAGGAATGTAATAGGAATATACCTCATTGGACTCAGAACCGGATGTGGAGCATTCGGGATCGTTGGTTGTAGCCATCAGACATGCTGGTGGATTTTTCAGTGTCTCCCCCTCAGCAGCATGATCTGATTTGTCAGCAGTGAAATCAGCACAGTTCTCCAACCCCATACGATCAACCATGTAGCAATTCTTGCCCTTGTCATCCTCGTCTTCAGAATCTTCAGCATCCCAGTAGTCCTCCTGAACGACGAGGGCTAACACATCCGTTCTTTTCTTGGCTGCCTCGAGCTTTCTCTCGTAGTATGCAACGTCTCTGTCGAAATTGTTCTTGCATTCCCTAGCAAAGTGGCCCGATTTGCCACACTTGTAGCAGAGACGTTCATCCGCGGCCTTCGGTTCATCTGCTCTCGGCCTTTCCTCTCTTCTTTCTGTCGGCCTTTTATCGGGCCGGCGATGCTCTCGGCTATCATCACGCCTCCTGTCCCTTCTTTCGGGCTCTCTTCTGTCTTCCCTGCGGTCATCCCGACGATCATCCCTTCGATCGTCCCGCCTGTCGTCCCTGCGATCATCACGCCTATCATCTCGCCTTTCATAACGGCGATCATCTCGATAGTCACGTCTATCGTCATATCTGCGATCATCCCTATCATCCCTTCGGTATTCATCCCGGCGATAATCATCGCGTCGTTCATCCCGTCTGTCCTCTGAGTACCTCCGAGGACCGGTGTCATAACGGAGTTGGTTGTTAGTCTTGTTGGAAAATCGTCGCTGTTGGAGACGGTTGGTCCACAAGGCAATTTGTTCCTGTATCGAAGCTTCCTCCTCATCATAGACCTCACGCGGAGGAGAAGCATACCTGTACTGAGACGACGAAGAACCTGGAGCAAATGATGGTGTCGGAATCTGCGTGTTAGTGATCAAGGCTAGAGAATCATTTGGTTTCAACCCGGTGTTGGCTGATAGCAGTATGGAGGCCAATTGATTTGCCATCAGCTTCTGTTGATCCACATCCCCTTGATACTTTTTAAGCTCCTTAAAGACGACATTAATGGATACCTCAGGAATGTTCAGAACTCTTTTCGTGGCCCGACATGCAAGCTGCCACTCGGGGGCTAAGGCGGCAAAGAATTGGATGTTGATGTCATCCCTATCTTTCTTGATGTGCAGTTTGTTCAACTCGTTAAGGACTGCACAGAACCTGGTGAAAGTGGCTTACAGAGATTCCCCGTCTTTGGCGTGGAACTCCGTAAACTTAGCCTTTGCTTCCTCGATTTTGGCCCGATCATCGAGATCTGCCCCCAGCATTTGGACTTCCAGCTCGTCCCACATTTCTTTTACAGACATTTTGCTGTCTACACCAACCAGAATATCAGTGGGGAGGGCTTGATAGATCAGATATTCTGCCCTCTTGTCAGCGTGCTGTCGATCTCTTTCGGCGTCATTTGCTGGTTCTCTTTCAACCTTGGAGGCTTGGACAGGGGGGTCAGCCTCAGGTCGGGCTGCTATCTCCCGATAGTAGATTACGGGTCCTTCGGATATAGACTGAAGCATCAAATTCCCGAGCGGTTGCATTCCGACGAACTTAAGGAACCGGGATTTCCATTGTTCGTACTCATCGGGATAGAGAATTGGTGGTCTGTTCTCAGATCCGAGTACGAGAGCTTCGCGAGACATGATGAGGATGGGTGCTGATTAAAAATATGAAGATCTTAGAGGTGGAAACTGGACACGGATGGGCTGGACTGAAAACAGATAGATCTGAATTCGGATGGTAAAGGGAATCGAATGATATGGGTTCGGATGAACAATGTTTCGGATGGCAGGACCGAATTCGGATTGCTTGAATTTCGGATGGAAGAACCGAATTCGGATTGGATGATTTCGGATGGAAGAACCGAATTCGGATGGGATGATTTCGGATGGAAGAAGCAATTCGGACGGGAACCTACTTCAGGTGAACAGTAAGGTCCGGATGAGGTGCTAGTTCGGATGGGTTCCTAAATTGGATGGAGTCCAATTTCGGATGAACAGTGTTTCGGGTGGGGACCGAATTCGGATGAACTTAATTTCGGTTGGAACTAAGGGACCGAATTCGGATGGACCGAATTCGGATGAACAGTGGACAGAGTATGTCCAGGTGGGGACCGAATTCGGATGGTCCGAGATGGGAATGGTCCGAAATTGGAAAAATTTAAGTACAAGTCCCAAATGTGAAAATGGAAAGCCTGATCAGAACTTCGGATGGTCCGAAGTTCGGATGGGACCGAAGTGTGGTCCGAAATAGGCTGATGGGGGGGTCCGAAATTCACCTAAATCTGGTCCGAAGTGAGGTCTGAATTAGGGTAATGGGTGGTCCGAAATTGGTGCCTAGGTGGTCCGAAATGCTACAGTAATGATCCGAAATACAGCAGGTTTTTTACGTTTTCTAAGGCAGAACTGAGCAGAATTCTATTTTTTTCAGTTTTAAAGCCTAAAAACAGTTGTAAATGATTTATAAACTATTTTAAACACTTTTGGTGATTTAAAATAACCTAAAAACACTTAAAAACATCATAAACAAGTTAAAAACCCACTTAAAAACCCATAGTTGCGAACTTAAAAAATGGCCGATTCTTGATGATTTTAACAGAGATATGGAACTAAATGAGTTTAAAATCAGTAGAGGATGATAATGTGGTATTTATATGACCATTATAACACAAGAAACACAGAAAAACAGAGGAAAATGAGGATCTAACCGGGTAGAGATGAAGAACACGAAGAACACACAAAAAACCCAGCAGAATCCGAATGATGCAGTTGAAATCCACCCTTCTGAGCTCTGATACCAATTGTAAGTTGTATTCCCGTTAATATTATCAGCACCTTGATGATTTCTTATCACACACAAGAAGAAACTAGCTCAATAAATGTGAAATGATGAAGAAAGACAATAAGAATGTTGAGAGCATATGAATAGTGGCGGCTGGATGTTCTTTTCAAATTGTCAACCGTTTATATTAAAGTAACCCTAGAAGCCTATTTCTAGGCTCCTTTAATTAAGTCTTACAACTTGGCAACTTTGGCCCCTTGACTATTACAAAGAAACAAAGTACATGGAAATTAAATACAAGACTAAATAGAAAGACAATAATTATTACAAAACAACTCCTATGATCGAAATAATATATCTAACAGTATGGACCTAAAATTTTAAATTGTTTTTGGTGTAATTAAAAATTAAAACGATATAATAATTGATATGATAAATAAAAAAATTTGAGTTGTCTTAGACCGTTAGGAAGTTTTTTTTAACTCGGTCAAATTAAACCTTAAATTTTAACTTTAACAATCAAATTGTTAAATATTTTATAATGACAATTTTACCCTTTTTTTTGATAACATTTTGGTTCCTCAAGTTTGTAGTTCATTTTAGTTTTGGACCCTCAAGTAAATTTTTTTATTTAACTCTTTTATTATTATTATTTTATTATTATTATTATTATTATTATTATTATTATTATTATTATTATTATTATTATCATAGTTATAATTATTATTATTATTATTATTATTATTATTATTATTATTATTATTATCAATTAACTTTTTACATATTAATTTACATGTCCTATATTTTAATATATATTTTAATTTAAGTTACAAACTTATTTATTTATTTTATTATAAACAATAGTATCAAATTAAAATCCTTTTCTTTTTTAGCTTTTTCGAATGTAAAAATACAAACATTTTATATTGTTGTCTTCCAAACCAAAAAATTTTGAACCTTAAGCTTTTATTTGTTTTTACAAACGAAAAAAAGTTACTAACCACTCATGTTTTAAGTTTTTTCCTTTTTTAAACGTAAAAAGCTACGAAAATCAATCCATTTTTATTTTATTATGTACCAAAGATTCAACTCATTCTGATTTTTTGTTTTGGAAAACGAAAATAATATTAACAATATTGTTATTAGTTTTTGCGAACGAAAAAACTACGAATAATTCTGATATTCAGTTTTTCCAAACAAAAAAAATCATTTTATTTTTCTAGTTTTTCGAACCAAACCATTACCTTTTATTTTTTTTTCCTTCGAACGAAAAAACTACGAACCATTACTTTTTTAAAAGTTTGTTCGATTTTTATGTTATTCTAATCATTACGTTTTTAGCTTTTTCCAATCGTAAAAAATACAAACCATTTCATTTTTTTTTAGTTTTTCCGAACAAAAATGCTACACACTATTTCATTTTTTTGAAAAAACAAAAAGAGTAATGGTTCGTAGTTTTTCGTTCGGAGAAAAAAAATAAATGGTTTGGTTCGAAAAACTAGAACAATAAAATGATTTTTTTTGTTTGGAAAAACTGAAAATCACAATTATTCGTAGTTTTTTCGTTTGTAAAAACTAATAACAGAATTGTTTGTATTTATTTCGTTTTCCAAAACAAAAAATCAGAATGAGTTGAATCTTTGTTTCAGAAAAAAAAAATAAAAAACAAATTGGTTTTCGTAGCTTTTTACGTTTAGAAAATAATAAAACTTAAAACATTAGTGGTTAGTAACTTTTTTTCGTTTGTAAAAACAAATAAAATTTTAAGGTTCAAAATTTTTTGGTTTGGAAGACAACAATATAAAATGTTTATATTTTTTCACTCGAAAAAGCTAAAAAAGAAATGGATTCTAATTTTATACAATTGTTTATCATAAAAGAAATAAATAAGTTTGTAATCTAAATTAAAAAAATATATTAAAATATAGGAAACTTAATGAACAAAAAAATATTAGTACGTAAAAAGTTAAGTTAATAATAATAATAATAATAATAATAATAATAATAATAATAACTATTATTATTATTATTATTATTATTATTATTATTATTATAAAAGAGTAAATAAAAAAAATTTACTTGAGGGACCAAAACTAAAATGAACTACAAACTTGAGGGACCACAATGTTATCAATGAAAATGGTAAAATGATTATTATAAAAGATTTAACCATTTGATTGTTAAAGTTAACGGCAGAGGGACCATTTTCGCAAGTAAACAGTGAAAATAAGGACCGTTTATGCAATATTAAAACTACAGGGACCGTATGCAAAGTTTTATGCAAACCACAGGGACCATTTCTATAATTTACTCTTAAATTTTTTAGCATGATTCTACAGAAAGTGTTTAAACATGTTACTTTAAATCTTTTTGAAACCATGAATATGTGTTAAATTTTTAAACTTGTTTTTTGTTTAAAAAAAATGCGTCACTTAAATTTTTTGAAACCATGAATAACAATTTTTGGTTTTTATTTTCTTTTTTGAAAACGTTAAATTCTACAACAACAAAGCAAAACATAGTTAAAAAAATTTTTAACAACAAACGGAACTCATTAAAACAAAATCTGACTTTTTTTCAACAAACAAAAACGAACACATTACTACCACAAAATCAAGTGAGAAGAATGATAAAAAGATAGATTCAAAGGATAGAGAAAGATCGAGAGAGAAATAGTAGATCGAATAGAGAGAGTATGATGAATAAATAAGAAAAACCCAAAGTATTCGCCGGAGTTTCGTCGCCGGCCGGAGATGTCGCCGGAATGTTTTCTTATAGAGGGGAGAAGAAATATGTGTTTGTGAGCAGAAGAAGAGGGTTTCTTCAAACTTAAAATTTACTTTTGCGCTCCTCCAATAAGATCATGACACCATGCTTTTATTTTTATTTTTTTTTTGAACGGCAAACTATCCTACTCCTACTCCTAAACTACTCCTTTGACACCAGACTCACTTACTCCACCTAAATATCAACTTGCCTCCGACGGGGATCGAACCCGTGACCTCTCGCTTACAACTCCCCACTTTTACCGCCAGGCCAAAGGCCACCAGGCCTTTATTTGAATTTTAAATTTAAAACGTATTTAGTGTAACAGATTACAGATGGTTATTTTGTGTAACAGTTTTGTGTAATTAAAGGGTATTTTGTAGTATACCCATTATTTTTTGTTATTTTCTCTCCTGTCTTACTCAATTTGGTTGTATTTGTCTTTATCCCTTAATTCTAACTTAGATTATAGTAATTGGGATTTTAAGTTTATTTGGTTATATCATTTATTACTTTTTTTAAGCATTATTAGTGTAAATGTATCGTTAGATTTCATATTACAAATCTTTTAATCAAATTTTTACAAAACATTTATCAATATCTGTGGAAATTATGTCTTCAAAATCGACTATTATTATATAGTTTGAGGGGCTAAAGTGTCAATTGATGAAAGTTGAATTAATTATTCATGTTTCTCGAGGCTTAAATCGTAAAAAGTGAAGAATTGAAATTACTTGGTCTCTCGTCTCTGCTTTGGTTCGTCTTTGGGGTTTTGCGACTTTCGTAAGTTCGTATGCGATTGGCGACTTCACATATTAAAAAAAACGGCGGCTGTGGTTTCTTTTTAAACCCTAATCACAAATCACCGTTTAAGCTTATTGTAATCTCGTTGATCAAGCTTTGTAAACACTGTGTTTGTGTGGGTAAAATATTTATGTACATATATAGAAAACCTTGAAAAACCTGTCAAGAAAGTAAAGTTTTTATATTCCTTTGAGCTTGTAGGTGTTGACCTATGCATGAGACAAAGAAGACAAGTAGCCTGCAGGGTGGAGGCATGCAGAGCCGTCCATAGTACAGACCGGGAGCACTCTCCTTTACCCAGATCATAGGCATTTCTCTGCTTTGTAGCATGAACCAATGGGAGCAAAGTGCAAAAATGTATAAATATCCTTTCCTCTCTTAGAAGGGAAAGACTTTATAAATAATGGGTTGATCCTCACACTCAAGGATCATCTTTCTCATCCCTAAAAACCCTAAATTACTTGCTCTCTTTCTGTAACGTTACTCGGACTCTGTCTGACTTGAGCGTCGGAGGTGCCTCACAGGGGCCATCCCCCTGTGTTGCACACTGACCTTTTCTTGTTTCTTTGGTTCTCAAATTGTTATACTAAAGATGGATGATCATATTTGAAGATATCTCAATGTGTATATAGCAAAGGGAAAATACCGTTCAAACAAATGACGCCATCTGTGGGACCGGCATAGCCATCGGTCGCTCTTACTTCTTTGTTTTTGATTTGGTAATTTCTCAAACCTGTTGTTGATATACACTCTGAGAAAATTGTAATATGCTGGAAAGATGAATGGCTAAACTCTACAACATAGCCTAAAGTTGTAAGTCAGAGGCTATCGGTGAACCTTTCTAACCATGCATGTTGGAGCCTTGGACGCAACAAACTATCATGTTCCATGATTTCTTCCATCTCCACTTGGTATCCAGGTTTTTATTGTTTATTCCACTCTCTTACCTATTCGTGTCTATTAAATCGCTATATGGTCTTTTCATAAGTGTTAAACCACCTATTTATTGTTAAACTTATTCAGCGATTGATCTTCTTGTTAATCTGAAAATAAGATATAATAGCAATAATTTGTGGTTCCAGATCTATATTATGAATTTTGACAATGATTTAGTGAGTCGGAAGTCCGGAAGTCAGACCTCCGAATGGCTTTCGCCTTCCAACTCTGAATGACTCATCTTAGATATGTTTTCTATTAGAGAAAAATATAAAAATAAAAGAAAGAGAGATAATAGCTTATTTGAAAAGTGACAAACTAGATATTTTACATAAGATGGAAATGAACAAAAGATTTCTTTTTAGTCTCTTTAGTACATCATGGACAGTGATGTCTTTTACAAAAACAAAGTGATGAAGAGACCACTAAATGTTAAAGTTGTAAATCTAAAAGGGATAGGGGATTCCACCTCACACCCTAGCCAAAGAGATGTAGGACAACACTCTGACTTATGACCCTAAAGTATGCTAACCAAAACACAAAGTTTCTTACTTGTAACTGAAGTCTTCTGACTTCCATGTTTGAATGATATTCTAATCAGAATCTCTTGACCTTTGTTCCTTAATTTCTCATTATGTTTTCATATCATAACCTTATTGCAACATCTTCTAATATCTTGTAAAACTTTCACCATTTGTTAAAAGCTTTATATCCATGGGGGAGATATTCTGGCTTTCGAGGGATAATCCCTCCGAAGGAAGCTTCTTGCATTTTGATAGATAACCTCAGTTTATACCTTCTGAGTTCTGACACCTTAGTCAGAACTCCGATCAACACCTTAGTTAGATCCCGACCAGCATCTTCTGACCCCTTAGTCAGTATGCCGCCTAACACTTTCTGACCCCTTAGTCAGGCTCCGACCAACACCTTAGTCAGCCTCCAACCAGCATCTTCTGACCCCTTAGTCAGTATGCCGCCCAACACCCTGACCCCTTAGTCAGCCTCCGACCAACATCTTAGTCAGATTCCGGCCAGCACCTTCTGATCCCTTAGTCAGTATGCCGACCAACACCTTCTGACCTCTTAGTCAGAACCTCAACCTATACCTTCTGACTCTTCAGTCGGTTTTTTCAAATTACACCTTATGACTCTTTAGTCAAGACCGTGAATCATACCTTATGACTTGTCAGTCAGAACCCTGCCTTTTGACTCATTAGTTAGAGTCTTCGGAATCATATGTTTGGACCCTTCAACCAAAAGATTGAATCATGCCATATGAGTTCTGACTCCTTACTTAGATACTTAGATGCATACAATCTGACATAACTCCTTTGACTTTCTTAACTTATGGATACACCTTCATGTCTTTGACCATATTCCACTACTTAGGATCATGTATATCTCTAGTAAAAACTTTAACACTTGACTTGATTACCTTTTAACTTTAACCTAGAACCTTTTTTAGTAAAACCTTCTGAACCTAGTAGGTCATTCATGTAAGTTTGCCTGCCTAAAGCATACTTCTATCCATTTTTGATGATTTACCATACGACTCTTATTCTTAATAATGTTTCATATAAATAATACATTTTCCAAACCTTCTTTTAAAGAATAATCATATTTGGTGTACTTGCTTACACACAACTCTAGCCATTTAAGTACTAATATATAACACACCTAAAGATCAATGATACGATTGATTGACTCATCTCATGTTATTTATTACATTTGCTTCTATTGGTTAAGTTGAACATCATCCGTAGGAGGTCCCTCCGATTAGATGACTTGTTACAATTCCGGGAAATGATATTTGATTTTTCAAGCAAAAAAAAAAAAAAAGAGAGAATGGGGAAGCATATAATGACTCTTATAAGCAATGTTTTATTCATATTTCTTTAAAGCTTTCCCAATTTGACATTATTGTGTAGTGAAACTTAGGCATATGTACATACATAATTAACATAATCATATTCCATTTAGCTCTTTTTGCCTACAGACTTCTTGGCAGTTACCTTCGACGCTACAATCTTTGGAGAAATGATTAATTACCTTTGTCATAATCATTTTTATTTTTCAAAAAAAAAAGGGGGACGGGGGAGAAGGAGTATAATAGCTCTTATAAAAATCTATTATTCAAATTAGCTTAGAGGCTTCTTAATCCGATTTCCTTCATCATATGGTGTCATTAAACCCAAATCTAAACATAGACCTCTTAGCAAAACCCCTATGCTCCTTACCTATTATACATTAACTACATTTCTTGTTTGTAATATCGACTTCATTCTAACTGTCACCTAAATATTTTGGTCAAATTAATATCGGTCTCCATTAGCCATAGTCCGATTTCTTTACCCTAATTTACACACTAATGACCAACTCAATACTAATACTACATTTGTTTTTTGATGCACAATTTAACTCTCTAAACATGTGCCAGAAACCTCTGAGTTATGATTAACTCCTATTGGTAGAATAGGATATATATACATTTTGTAAAAATTATAGGTACAGAGGTAATTTATATAGCCTCATTTAGTTATAGAACTTGTCTAAGTTTAGTTAACACATGCAATACCAAATTGCCTTATGTAGTAGGCAATATTCTTATACTTGCTACTAATATGTCATGGTTATATGTCACATCACATCAAAAGCTAATATACTTCAAAGTATTCTTTTGCTAATGACAATATAGTCTGACTTTCAACGTCTATCATCTAGTGAGTAAGCATTTTCTTGATCTTCTAGTTGTGCTAGCCCTGCATTTGGTCAGCAAGTGTTGCATCTGTCAACTTCTAAAACAAACATTTCAATGGGTTAATGACTCTCATTTAGAAGAAGCCTATCTTCCTTTCGAGACACCATAATGTATTAGCAAGTCCACAAACCAAATATGTTTGTACATAAATCACTTGGAACTATACTTTGCACATTATTAAAGTTTTCAAATTTTCATCCCTTGTCAATAAAAACATGCATGTTTATTAAATTTATACTAGACGAAGAAGGTCCAAAAATATCATATACGTAAAATTATAGAATTCATATGACCTTGAATACAAGTAAACCTTTTATGCATATTTTTACAGACATGACTCATGTATAGATATGCTGATACAGACCATAAGATTGCTTGTAAAACTGCATAACTTGATGGTGGCAAAATCACTACAATATCTGGTGTTAAATACCAGAAACTCTTTTTTGAGCTAGCAAAACATTTGAAGTAACAATATCAACCCACTATTTATTACTGTAGTTCAAGGCTACCAATAATATTAGTAGCATAAATGGGGGGACAAAAGCCCTTACATTATGTTGCTCGTGTAAACGTGTTTGTTAAACTCCAGTTGACACAAATCAAAGTTAGTAATATAAAGTGCCTACATGTATGTACCTGAATGGTTGGATGAGTCAATGAATGCTCATGAGCACCGATGTTGAGTATAAGTATAACTAGTCAATGAACAAGACTTAGCCACTAGTCTTATAGTCATGAAACTTTACATTAGTTAGCCTTGTGAAGGCCAAATTGTAAGTGATGTTTAGTCCCGGAATGTATTTCTGAGCCGAGCTCCAACCCGTGCTTACCATTGAACCATGATTTTTATGACACTTAGCATTTTACTTCACACATTACAAACATACTTTGTGGGTTATCATTTTCTTTATTTTATTTGTCAACCATTTTTAAGAAAAAGTATTCATATATAGGGGTACAAAGTATGAGACCGACTCATATGATTGTTTTATAACATGTTATATCTCTGCAAAGCCATAGTTGACACGTTATAGATCAGTATCTTCTAGCATATAGACACAACTTAAGTTTTGGAACCATCAAAGCCCTAGTCATGGAATACCGATTAAACTTCAGATTCCAAGATTCCAACTAGGTTCACTCTGGCATTCGATCAATAAACCTCCAGTCAAGTGACTTCCTAGGTGTAGTTGTTCGACCGTATTCAATATAGTTAAGGTCCTTATATCAGGTATTCATTATACACCTAATCTCTCCCAACAGTCTTACTACATTATAATGGTAGCTTCAACCTTGGGACCGATACCTTTGATCTTAAACCTCTCATTTTGAGTCACAACCTCTGCCTAATGCATAACATGTCGTGTCTCATCAATGAGACAATATAAATATAATAAAATTTCCAAGGATATACAAATGTTACGACGGTAATTATTTAGTTCCTATATCAATAAACACATGCACCAATATAGATATTTTACTTTCAAAAGGAAAATGCTTACAAATTTAGCATACACCATGATATACATTTTTTTATTGTTTTCTAAAAAAAAAGAGGTGGGTGAATATGTATAAATAGAGTTCTGCTGTATTTATATAGTTACCATTAACAAAACAAAGAAAAAGTAATCTTCAAAAGTCACTCATCAGGGTCATTTTAGTTATGTTCTAACTTTTAGTAGTAGGTTTCCTTCGCCTTCAGGTAGAATTCGTTTGATCATCGTTAGAAATCTACTAAGTGTTCCTTCTGATAAGAGTATTAGAGTCTGACCTTCAGCCTCTAACTTTAGTCTGCAAGTGATAACTCTAACCTTCAATGTTTTGGACTCCAGTCAGCAAGTGTGAACTCTAGTTTACCTATTTTGAGTTATTTTGAAACCATCATATATTTGAACATCTTATTAGATCTCATTATGCCTCCCTTTGAGACAACCTACCCTCTGGGGACATGTTAGCATTATATACGGATGTTATATCCGATATACTCAACTCAATATACTATATATGTATGTTAATAATATTACATGTAGCATTACTATTTGAAAATATAATCAATTTAAGTCTTGTCATTTTAGTTCAATATTACTAATGGTGTAGTAACATTGAACTAGTGGACTGTCACATATTACAAGTTTTATACAAAAGAAAAATCACATACACAAAAACATAAGATAAAATGGAGTAGTAACGTTGAAGAAGTTGGATCTCCTTTCCATCGGTGTGTTACCTTCTAGTCAGAGGGCACCACATTGGAAAGATGAGCTCCGCTCTCCTTCCATATTCTGTGTTAGTCTCCAATCGGCGACTACACTCACTCTTTCTAAAGGCCGAGTTTGCTCCCTTACTAAATTATACCGACTTTGGTCACCATATCAAGATAGAAATGAGACAAGGTGTATGTTTCTCCAAATGTCTAAAGGAAGACTTCTTACAAATGAAGATTTGCTTATGAGTAGGAGTGACCAACTTATGCCCTACGTCTAATTCCACCTCGTAAATTTCGCAAAGCTAACTTATTCTTAAGATGATATATATGTCCTTTTGGGCTTCGGGATCCATCATCCTCATTTATGAGCAAATCTCTAGTAGGAGCTTGTTCCTTATTGTGTCGACACCAAGCTGCTTATTGAACACTTTCCATCAGGAATGTGTTCCTCGCACTTCCTGAACACTCTCCATCAGGAGTCTGTTCCACCCTGCATATTGAACACTTTTCATCAGGAATGTGTTCCTTGCACTTTTTGAACACCCTCCATCAGGAGTCTGTTCCACCCTGCTTATTGTACATTTTCCATCAGATATTGTTCATCGCATTTCTTGAATATTACCATCGGGATTCTGTCAGGATCTAAAACTAAATAACCAAGATTAACTGATTTGAATTTATCAGAGTATAAATCAATAATCTTGCTTTGAATCAAAGTTTAGTTAAGAAGTTTGTGGAATAACACTTAATTATTTTAACAAAAAACTTTCAGAACCAATAAAGCATAAAACATAAGAAGTAATCAAGACTGTTTGTATTGCTGAATTCAATGATTACAATCACCTCTAATCTGTTTTGATTAGACGAAGAACACAGACTGTTCTTAGGGTTTTACAACCTTAGAGGCTTAAGAAAACTTAGACAATAAAGCAATTACAGACTCAAAAAAAATGCAGAAAACTTCTATATTCTTCTATACAATATTCTGTCTATTTATATTGCTTTTTGGACTTGTTTCCTTGAAGGACTATGACTTCTCTGATAGTAGATATGCTGGAATCTTCGTGTAGATATCTTTCCTGAAAATCAGCACTTTCTGTTTATAAAACTGTTGAGCAGCTTGAATGTCTTGACAGCATGAACTGAGCAGCTTGAGTTGTTTTGCTCTGGCAGCTTGAACTTTTACACTGGCAGCTCGAGTTTCTTCGACTAGCAGCATGAACTTTGTATTTTCATGAAAAATCTACTAACAGTCTGAGAAGTCTAACTAACAGTTTGACCATACTTAAACTATTTCCCAACAATCTCCCCCTAACTTAAATTCTTTACACAAGACTTTAAGTTCAGGTCCATCTGAAAATTTGATTCTGTATGTCCTTGACTTGACAAACAGATCAACTTGCTTGACCTTCTTCCCCTTCTTCACAGCATCCTCTATTTCTATCCTTGCAGATTCAGGGTCAACAATTGATTTTAGATCTTTAATTACTTGCTTCACTTGTGGTAGAGCAGATCTAACTTGTGATACAGACCCAATATTGTGCATTCTGATAAGCTCTTCTCTGGTCAACTTCTGAACCATCTGCCAAAATGTATCATATTCTTCTTCTGGTCAACTTCTGAACCATCTGCCAAAATGTATACTGGCAGCAGCTTCAGTTTGGACTGATTGAGTTGATGGTTGGACTTCTTGGGATGGTTGAGCTTTTGGAGAGACTTTTGTTCTCTTTCTTTTGTCCATCTCCTTGTCATGAATCTCTTGCAGCCTTTCAGTTGTCATGGACTGAGCCATTTTCTTTGGAATTCCAGCTGCAAATGCAAAATTTATCAAAAATCTTCTGTGCTCAGCTTTAGTGTGCCCTGTTGGCATCTTTCTCTTCTTTTCACCTTGTTTGCCCACAAACCCCTTTAGGTAATCACCTAATGTCTCATCATCATCTATTGGGGGCTGGGCTTGCTGATCTAATTCTTTATCCTGTTCTTCTGCTAACCTTTTGGCAACTTCAGCATCAAAGGCAATCTGGGCTTCTTTGGAGGAGAATTTGTGCTTTGGAGACTCAATAAGAATGCCCTTGCCTTTGTCTTTTGCAGCAGAAGATGTTGCTTGGACTGTACTCGATGGAGCTTGAATGCCTTCCCTGATTACAACTCCAGTGACTTTTGAAGGAGCAGCTTGAGTTTCTAGGCTAACAGCTTGAGAAGCTGTTGGGACTGCTAGCCTAGAAACTGGGACTGTTGGTGCTACTTGGACTGTTGTTGTTGTTGGAGCTGCTTGGACTGATTTAGGAACCTCCTGATTCTCCCCCTTTTTGGAAGCATTGGTTTGGTCAGGAGGACCTACAACCTTTGCCCCTTGGGTTTGAATCAAACGCTCTAATTGAATGAGCTTATTTCCACAAAGGGTAAACCCCTTATGAAGATAATCCATCCTCTGATTTTGAGCCATTTCTGATTGCTTTAGGGCCATTATTTGTGCACCCTGTGCAGCAATGATGGACATTTGGTATTCCAACATAGCTACAACAGGTTTCAGCTTGGGATCCGTCAAAAGCATGAGTTGCAGACTAGTCTCAAGATCAGAAAACACCTGTGGTGCTTGTGATCTATCACTGACATTAATACCAGAAGTAGAAACCTCTGGGCCCCTCTGTTCTTGGTTCTGGGGACTTCCAGCTTGTGTTTGCACACTTGCTGTTGCCATGGGCGTGGACTTAGCTATGTTGGCACTTTCCTGTGCCTCTTGTGCAGAGACATCAGTAGTCCCAGCCACAGAACCCATATGAACCATCTCTGAAGAGATGTTCACCTCCTGAGTGAGGATGGGAGTTTCCTCTAGTGGTTCCCTTTGGATATGCTGTGCAGGAGTATCCTCCTGCACAGGGATATATGGCTCTTGCTGATGGGAGGAGGAGGAAGGAGCTCCTGGTCCCCTTTTTCTTTTGTATATATTTCTGAGTGGGCGTGTTGGCTGTACAAAAGGATCAGTGGGAGTTTGTGTATCATGAGGAGTGGGTTGGGGTCTTGGGGGTGTAGCAGTGATGTTAGGCTGAGCCTGCTCAAGACCCTCTCCTCTGTTTCCTGAAATGATGTTCATCATTGCAGAGGGCAATGGAACATCTACACTGACAAAATTGGCACTTGGCTTTATCAGCCTTTTGATAGAAGATAGTGAGTGCCTATGGGAAATATGTATCCTCTTATGTAAATGAGAAGTAGTGCAGGTGTGTGCAATGATTTCTGCCAAAAATCTTGGATACATTAAAAACTTCCCATTCTTTAGGGAATGATGCCTTAACATCCCCTGAAAAATCATGTTTGAAAAATTGAACCGTTGGCCTGTTGAAAAGCACACTAAGGCAGTGGCAATGTTAGAAGAAAATTCTGACCAACCAGTTCTTTTGGGGCTCATACACTGCTGAATAATATGTACAAGAAATTTCCATTTAGGAGAAAAATGGGCTTTTAAGAAAGTAAAAGAATCAGCAGGGCCCCTATAACCAATGTTTTGAAGACCAAAATGTAAAGCTTGAAGGGATAGGTCTGTTATACCTGTGGCATCTTGAAGATGCAAATGGTTCCGAATGGATTCCTCAGTAATGGTGATGGGAGTGCCATCAATTTTGGATAGTATAGTGGGAATTCCATTGATGGTTTGAAAAGTGGCACGGTTCCAGAACTGTTCTATATGCGATATGTATATGATGGGATTGATATTGAGGGCATGGTTGATATGGGAGTGCCTGAGGAAATCCATCATATCATGGAACGGCTGGAGTTCAGCATGTTTCAGAGTGTATGGGAGGCAGTTGTGTTCTTTTGCGAACTCCATGGTTGATCAAACGATGGTTTTAGGGTTTGAAAGAAGAATGTGTGATTCGTTCAGAGAGAAAGTAGAAGGCCGTGGAAGAAAAATATGTAACTGGTAGTTACAACCGAACGAAACTGGGACCTTTAAAGGTTTCGAAAAGGTTGGGTCCCGCGCACACATTTGAAAAATTACCCAAATACCCTGCACACTTTGACAGATCAAGTGAAAATAACTAGCAGTCCGAGAAAATGAACTAGCAGCATGAGAAAATACTCATGCTGTTAGTGTAAAATTGTGCAACTTTTCAATGGAACAGTGTCTCCCCCTTAAATTAGCATATTGAGTCGATAATAATGAAAACCAATTAATCCATGTTTACCATACCAATATTTGATATTAGGAAAGTGAACCTTCCCACATCAAAAGGTTTTGTAAATAGATCAGCTAGCTGATCATCTGTATGTATTTTGGTAACTTGGATTAACTTCTTTTCATTACAATCTCTGATGAAGTGAAACCTGATTTCTATATGCTTGGTTTTTGGGAATTTCACTGGGTTTTGCACAATGCTAATTGCACTTGAATTGTCAATATAAATAGGAGTGGATAAGAAATTCATACCATAGTCTCTTAGCTGATTTTGAATCCACATTACCTGGGAGCAGCAGCTTGCAGCTGCTACGTATTCTGCTTCAGTGGATGATGTGGAGACAGTTGTTTGCTTTTTGCATTGCCAAGAGACCAGTCTTGCTCCTAAGTATTGACATCCACCAGTTGTGGATTTTCTGTCAATGTTGCATCCACCATAGTCACTGTCAGAATAAGCAGTTAGTTCAAAAGGAGAGTCTTTAGGATACCATAGACCTAAATGTGGTTGGCCTTTAAGATATCTAAAGATTCTCTTAACAGCAACCAAGTGAGAATCCTTTGGAGAGCATTGAAACCTAGCACACACACAGACAGCAAACATAATATCAGGTCTTGAAGATGTTAGATACATGAGAGATCCTATAAGGGATCTGTATAGATGAATATCCACATCTATGCCATCTTTGTCTGTATGGAGCTGTTTATGAGGATCCATTGGAGTGCTTGCAACCTTTGTGTCTTGATAGCCAAACTTTTCCAATATGTCTTTGACATACTTTGATTGACTTATGAATAGACCAGTAGGCTTCTGTTTAACCTGCAGCCCTAGAAAGAATGTGAGTTCCCCCATTGAACTCATTTGAAACTTTTTGTGCATTAGGCCTCAAATTCTTTGCACAAACCATCATTAGTTGAGCCAAAGATGATGTCATCAACATAGATTTGGACAAGTAGAATCTCAGCTTTGATGGATTTAGTGAAGAGTGTTTTGTCCAGAGTGCCTCTCTTGAATCCATTCTGTAGAAGATATGATGACAGTGTGTCATACCATGCTCTGGGGGCTTGGTGAAGACCATAGAGAGCTTTGTCTAGCTTGTACACCCTGTCTGGATACTTGTAGTCTTCAAAACCAGGAGGTTGACACACATATACTTCCTCTTCAATTGTCCCATACAGGAAAGCAGACTTAACATCCATTTGATACACTTTAAATCCTTTGAAACTTGCATATGCTAGAAATAGTCTGATGGCTTCAATTCTTGCTACTGGAGCAAAGACATCATCATAATCTATTCCTTCTTCTTGAGTGTACCCTTGTGCTACTAGTCTTGCTTTGTTCTTGATGACTATCCCTCTTTCATCCTTCTTGTTTCTGAACACCCATCTTGTACCTATTGCTCTCTTACCTTTAGGAAGATCCACCAGAGTCCATACATTCTGAATTTTGAACTGTAAAAGCTCTTCTTGCATAGCTTCAATCCAGGATGAATCTTTTAATGCTTCTGATGCCCTTTTAGGTTCCAATTGAGACATGGGCATGTTCAAAAGCAGCTAGACTGAATTCTGGAACTGCTAGTTCAGCAGCAGCAGTCTCATTTTGAACCATCTTCCTTGTTTGAACAGGAGTGCTTGGATCACCCAGTATTTGATTGAGAGGGTGATACTTATGAACTCTTAGTGTGGGCTCTCTCTCTATTTGAAAGGAAGTTCCAAGGTTTGTATCATCTCCATCAGAACCAGTGAATGGTTCAGTTTCTGAAACAGCTTGATTTGAATCTGGGACTGTTTCCTGTTGTGATGGAGCTGTTCTTTCAGAACTTTGGAGTGGCACTTCAGTGTCTGGATTTGTATCATTTAGGACCCCTGGAGGATCACAAGACAGAAGTGGTAGAGTGGTGAAATCATCCCAACTTGTTGAATCTGCAGCAGTCTGAAACTTTGTGCCAACAGCATGAGAGATTGTTTTGGCAGCATGAGAATTTGTGTTAGCAGCTTCAACCCTGTATGCATCAGCTTCTGCAGTATACTCAACAAAGCTCAGAGAATTTGTTAGTGAATCTAAATCAAACAACCAATCAGGACCGGTGCCTTTGATGTTAGCAGTATTTTCATTAAATTCAACATTGGCACTTTCTTCAATTGTTTTAGACACACTGTTGTATACTCTATAGGCTTTGCTTTGATTTGAGTATCCTACAAAGAATCCTTCTTCAGCTTTACTCTCAAACTTCCCTAAGTGAGTCTTAGTGTGAAGGATAGTACATGGGCACCCAAAAGGCTTGAAGAAAGCTATTAGGGGGCTTCTGTTATGGAATAACTCATAGGGAGTTTTCCCTTGTGATTGAACTACTTGAACCCTATTTAGAACATAACAGGCTGTATTAACAGCTTCTGCCCAGAAAGTCATTGGCAGATTAGAATCAGCTAGCATTGTTCTAGCAGCCTCAATTAATGTTCTATTCTTTCTTTCAGCTACACCATTTTGCTGTGGTGTTCTTGGTGCACTATATTGTCTAGCAATGCCTTTGGACTCACAGAAACTGTTTAGAATTTGATTTTTAAATTCAGTTCCATTGTCTGATCTTATCACCTTAACTTTGGAATTGGATTGGTTTTCTATCTTAAGGATAAAAGACTTAACTAGCTCAGCAGTTTCATCTTTGGACCTAAGAAAGTAAACCCAAGTAAATCTGGTGAAATCATCAACAATGACTAAACAGTATGCCCTTTTATTCAAACTCAAAACAGATGTTGGACCAAATAGATCCATATGTAACAACTGAAGAACAGATGAGATTGAATTTACTTCTTTGGCCTTATGAGAAGTTTTGTGTTGCTTACCTTTAAGACATGCTACACAATGATCATCACAAATGAACTCCTTTTGTGGTAATCCTCTTACCAGATTCTTTTTAACTAAATCATTCATGGACTTGAAGTTCATGTGACACATCCTTCTATGCCAAAGAGCAGACTCATTTGATGATGCTTTGGATATTAAACAGCTTAAAGTATTTGATTTAGTCAAGAGAGCTGTGTCCAGGCAGTAAACATTGTCCTTTCTTGGTGTTCTAAGTAAAACAAGATTTTCAGGAATTTTGAAATCCTTTGAAAGAACAATGCACTCAGAATCTATGAACAGAACAATGTTTTGTTTGTCACAGATTTGAGAGACACTTAATAAATTGTACTTCAGCTGTTCAACATACAGAACATCATGGAATGTCATGTTGCCTGCATTAACAGTGCCTTTACCTGTAACTTTACCTCCTTTTGAGTTGCCTCCAAATGCAACAAAACCTCCATCAAAACCTTTGAAATTTGACAAGCATTCAGAATTGCCTGTCATGTGCCTAGAGCATCCACTGTCCAGATGCCATCTTGTTTTATGAGGAGACCTGTGGTTGCCCTGCACAAATAACAGCTTAGTTAGTAGTGGAGTAAACCCAAACCAAATTGGTTTTGGGTTGGCCTTGTACATTGACATAACTAAAAACTGTTTTTGACTTCTTATATTTGGTGAGATCTACTGATGGAGTCTTTGGAGAGTATTTAGTGATAATATGAGGTATCCAACTATTTTGATCATCTTTTCTTCTGACAGTCTCAGATGATTCACTAGCAGCTCCAGTTTGATGCCCAGCAGCTTGAGCTGTGTTTGTAGTGCTAACAGTTTCAGTTTTTGCACTAACAGCATCAGATTTTGACTTAGCAGTCTGATCTTTTGCATTAGCAGTTTGAGCAACAGATTTGTCCTTGACACACCATATTTGTTTAAAACTTGATTTAGGCTTTGCCAAAACTTGTTTTTGATGTGTGGACTGTTTTTTATTAACTTTTGAGAATCTGTGATCAACTGTTTTCTTTGGAGCTGCTGTGGAAGGTTTCACTTTTGAGTGCTTTGCCTGATTAGGATTTGATTTTGTGTGATGCACAGTCTGTTTTGCAACAGCTGGTTTGTAAAAACAATCCTTGGCTAAGTGATTCTTCCTTCCACAGTGAAAGCATCTTTTGACAGTTTGAATTGGAACACCAGACTTTTCTGTCAATTTCTGGTTCTTGTTTCTCTGGTTTCCTCTTACCTGCTGTTGTTTAGGAAACTTTTGAACACCATGCTTTTGGCATGTGCAGATAGAAACAGATTTACCTCTTTTAGTTCCTTTTGATGAAGATGCAGTGTTACAGTTAGAATGTACAGAAACTTGTGGAGTAGCATTGCATACACTCATCTTCTCTTTTCCTTTCTTACTGGGAACTTGGACTTCTATGGGTGCACTCTTTGTGTCACAGTCTCTATTTTGACTCTTATCTTCTTTTAATTCAGGACTGTTATCAAGGATAGGATCTACAATAGTCATAGACTCATCTAGTTGTTCATTGACAAGTCTATCAGCAACCTCACTCATTGGGTGTATGTACTTGTTATTGTATGGAGGAGGAGTAGCTCTGTATCCTATTCCTTCTTTGGGATTGACCTGAGATTTGACTCTATCTTTGAATTGAACTTCCATTAGGTGTTCTAGCTTTTGATTTGCTAACTTGAAGTTACCTAGATCTATGTTAACAGATTCCAGTTTCTCATTAGCCTCTAACACCTTCTGTTCAGTTTCTTCTACCTTTTTATTCAGAGATTCTATTTTCTTATTGAGTTCCTTTTTCTCCCATTCATGATAGTTTCTATCATACCCCATTTGAATCTCATTATCCTTATAATCATTGATCTGTTTTTCCAGATCTTCTATGGCTTGCATATATTCATATCTCCTTTCTTCCATCTTAGCTAGAGTTTTGCACATGCTCTCATTATGATCTCTGTACTTTTTAACCATATTTTTGCATGATTGAGAGCAGAGTTTAGAATTTACCTCAGATGGTAGTTCAGTGGAGGAGACATTTGATGTTTCTGCCATAAGTGCTTGATTTTGAAATTCTTCCTCTGTCTGATCACTCCAGTCAAACACATTGTCTTCTTGAGAGACAAGTGCTGTTGATGAGGACGCTTGGATGGGCTGTGAAGTCCTTGATGGCTGTTGACCTTGAGATCTACATTCTCTGGCAAAGTGACCAAGCTTATGGCATTTATAGCATTCCACTTTTGATTTATCAAAAGATGGTTTGCCTTCTGTCTTGGCTTGAAAGTTGGCCCTACCAGTTCTTTTCAGAAATCTTTTGGCTCTCATGGTCAGCATTGCATGTTGCCACTTTAAATCCATCTCTTCAAGATCATCCGGATGAATTTGTTCCAAGTCTTCAACATTTAGAGCAAATAATCCATCATTGGCAACAAAAGCCTCATAGTGAGTTTTAGCAGAATTGCCATCACCACCTGAAAAAGAATCACAGTTATTAGATCTTTCAGAAGACAGAAGAGCAGTGTTGTGATTATAAGAAAAGGATTTCTTTTTAGCATCAATTTCAGTCTCAAACACTCTTAAACTGTTATACAGATCATCCAATTCTATCTCATCAAGTGTGTCTTTTGTTCTCCACTGTGCAGCATAGACTGTCCATTCTTCTCCAAGAGATCTGAGAAACTTTCTGTTGACTTCATCTTGATCCAGATTGACCTTTGCACTTTCCAGTTCACTTATCAGTTTGTTGAACCTGTCAAAGATTTGAGTGAGGTTTTCATTCTTGCCACCAGAAAAGTTTTCATACTGCTGTTTCAAGAGGTCTTTTTGATTTCTCTTGGTACTGGCATTACCAGCAAACCTCTTCTCTAAGGCATTCCAAAGAGAGTGAGCAGTATAAAACTTTTTGAACTGATGTTGATAAGCATTAGGAATGGCTATTTGTAATAGTGTGAGTGCTTTCACTTCATTCATTCTAGCCTTCCTTTCAAGTTCAGTTTTTGGAGGAGTTTTGACTGGTTTTCCCTCAGCATCAAGTTCTGGATCAACTACAGGAGGGAATTCAACAGCTTCCCATATGGCATAATCAATGAATTGAATATGCTGTTGAATCCTGAGTTTCCACATCTCAAACTCAGTGGGCTTGAGCATAGGCACTTTGAGTCCTTGCCCAGATCCACTGCTGCTATTTTCAGATTCCATTGTAAAAGATTAAAAATTTGAAAGAAAGTTTTCGACTTTGAAAAACAAAGAACGACCTGTGGCTCTGATACCACTTGTCAGGGTCTAAAACTAAATAACCAAGATTAACTGATTTGAATTTATCAGAGTATAAATCAATAATCTTGCTTTGAATCAAAGTTTAATTAAGAAGTTTGCGGAATAACACTTAATTATTTTAACAAAAAACTTTCAGAACCAATAAAGCATAAAACATAAGAAGTAATCAAGACTGTTTGTATTGCTGAGTTCAATGATTACAATCACCTCTAATCTGTTTTGATTAGACGAAGAACACAGACTGTTCTTAGGGTTTTACAACCTTAGAGGCTTAAGAAAACTTAGACAATAAAGCAATTACAGACTCAAAAAAAATGCAGAAAACTTCTATATTCTTCTATACAATATTCTGTCTATTTATATTGCTTTTTGGACTTGTTTCCTTGAAGGACTATGACTTCTCTGATAGTAGATATGCTGGAATCTTCGTGTAGATATCTTTCCTGAAAATCAGCACTTTCTGTTTATGAAACTGTTGAGCAGCTTGAATGTCTTGACAGCATGAACTGAGCAGCTTGAGTTGTTTTGCTCTGGCAGCTTGAACTTTTACACTGGCAGCTCGAGTTTTTTCAACTAGCAGCATGAACTTTGTATTTTCATGAAAAATCTACTAACAGTCTGAGAAGTCTAACTAACAGTTTGACCATACTTAAACTATTTCCCAACAGATTCTATTACGCCGTGTTTATTGAACACTCTCTATGAGTTAGTTCATCACACTTATTAAGTCCATTAGGAGTTTGATGGCACACACTTGGGTTTTGTGGTCCAAAATAAAATCATGTATCACTTCAATATCAATAAATATATAAATTAAAATGTATCAGTTTGAACTGCTTGATCATGCCAAACACTCAAACTAGAGGGCTTGTTTGTAGAGTTAAATCACCCACTAAGTGGAATCTTGATATTGATTGACATGAGTAGACGGAGACATTTGATTGATTGCGGACCGGCCCTCCGAGTAGCGCAGGTTGAAGGTGAAGATTCCTATATGGTAAGGGATCCCGCTTAAAAATAAAATCGTCGGATATGATTCACAGAGAGACGCGTAGGACTCTGAAGCCGCCATCTGGACTCCTCATCATGATTATGACGTCAGGAGCAGTTAGGCTACCTGGCGCATCCGAGTATTTTTTCCTTTTTTATTCCATTTATATCCAAAAGAACATCAATAAATATTTCCCACTTACTCGGAGTCTAAGGCTCTAGATTTCTAGAACTTCAGACTAGGGGGCTTGTTTGTGTGGGTAAAATATTTATGTACATATATAGAAAACCTTGAAAAACCTGTCAAGAAAGTAAAGTTTTTGTATTCCTTTGAGCTTGTAGGTGTTGACCTATGCATGAGACAAAGTCACAAAGAAGACAAGTAGCCTGCAGGGTGGAGGCATGCAGAGCCGTCCATAGTACAGACCAGGAGCACTCTCCTTTACCCAGATCATAGGCATTTCTCTGCTTTGTAGCATGAACCAATGGGAGCAAAGTGCAAAAAGGTATAAATATCCTTTCCTCTCTTAGAAGGGAAAGACTTTATAAATAATGGGTTGATCCTCACACTCAAGGATCATCTTTCTCATCCTTAAAAACCCTAAATTACTTGCTCTCTTTCTGCAACGTTACTCGGACTCTGTCTGACTTGAGCGTCGGAGTTGCCTCACAGGGGCCATCCCCCACCTTTTCTTGTTTCTTTGGTTCTCAGATTGTTATACTAAAGATGGATGATCATATTTGAAGATATCTCAAGGTGTATATAGCAAAGGGAAAATACCATTCAAACACACTGCAAGATTATAGTGGATTGATTCTTGGCTTCCTCCGCCCTTGGTTTTTCCCGTTTTGGGTTTTCCACGTAAATCTTTGTGTCTCTATTTACTTATTTGCATTTATGGTTTTATCGTTGTGGTTGATTATTGTTGGATATATATTAATCCTATTCCGCATTGAACTAATATTATCTTAATTGATTCGAATTCTTGGGGTTGTGGATCAACGCATTCACATCGGTTTTACTACAATATCTGAATATTACGAGTTGCAAATTCAAATAATTATTAGTTGTTCAAACAAAATGTTAAGAAATCTATACTAATAATACAGGATTATTTACGAGAGAACTCATTAGACATGCTACTTGTGTTATTTACGTAATTGACACATTGTTTGCAATCTGTTGTCTTCTTGATGCCTTAGTCTTCCCATGAAGAAAAGGTATATAGTTTCATGGAAATTCCTAGGGAGTGGACTAAAACACGTGGGTGGGGTGCGGTGGGGATAGGGGGCGGGGGCTTAAAGGAAAACGACGAATCTTGTAAACTTGGAAAAGATATATCAACATTCAACAATGACGCGGCTTGGTCATTTTGACCACGTCAAACTTTGTATAAATACAAAGAAAACTTCGTTTTTACTTTTTGACCAAAAACTATAATATCAATGAAAATAGCAACAAAAGTGAACGTGAGAAGCATGCATCAACTCTACTAATATAAACAAAAGTCATACTCTTTTATTGTTATACATGTAATGAAATGTAATTTTATTTCCATTAAGAGTAGCAACCCGATCATGTTTGTGTAGGGTTTTCATGTTAAAATCGTGGCCGTTTAACTCATTTTTATTATCGTATTGAGTTCGAGTCATATCAACATTTTCTATGTCGATTTTGTATGGACTTATGTGTCGGTTTAACTTTTTACGGGTAATCTTGGTTACAAAAAAACGCATGTTAATTTAAAGTTTATATTGAAAAGACTACTATGTTTTCAGTTTATCATTAGTTTGGTCACTGATATGATTTCTTTCGTCTTGAATTCATTATAGAAATCACGTGTTTAAGCAATCAATTATATCAAATTTTAATAAATCATTTTTACATTCTGATTTTCTTAATGAAACATAAGTCTTAGAAACCAAACTGATAAAAGAATTGTAAACATAAGGATTTTTTTCAAGGGATAATTGCGTAAAAAACCTTAAAGTTTGACAATTTTTGTGATTAAAACCTTTAACCATTTTTTGATGCACAAAAAACCTCTAACCGGTAAAATCTTTTGAAATTAGGACTTGACCGGTTATAATAGGTTGCTATGCTTACATGGCACACACGTGGCGTCCACATGGCAAACCCGACTTACGTGGCGCCTACGTGGCACTACATGTATAATTCTTAAATTGAATTTTTGCATAAAAAACCCCGAAATTGGTGACTTTTTCAATTAAAACCCTTAACTATATTTTTTCTCACCTCTAACCAACAATTATATTTACTTTTTCTCTTTTTTCTCTACATCCGGCAACTCCGATTACTCTATCTCCTCTTTATGATTAGTGTTGTTTATTTTATGTATGTATGTTCGATTAATTTTTTCCGTTTAATCTTAAATTTCAACTTCAATTGTGCCGATGGAATCGATTTCATTTTGTGTTCACGAGTTGCATTTTTAGGTTCAACTTTATGTTCAATTTCATTTATTTATATTCTATTTTAGCATCTGAATATGATAGTCAGAGCAGTGAGGTTCGCTAGCCTAGAGGATGGAGGTTTCATTGGGAAACGAATTCTTTGTTTGATAAATAAAAGTTTAATAAATATCCATGTTATCAAAATACAATCAGTGAAGACTCAATTTGAATTATCTTTGTTGGTTGTAGGTTTTTTATCAAATTAAAAATGATTTGGGGTTTTAATTGAAAAAACTAATCAAGTTGGAGGTTTTTTACGCAAAAATGTATTTAAAAGTTTTACACGTCATCAAGTTGCAACCGGCTAAACCGGTTGCAAGTTACATTTTTTTAAAAAAGCCCAAATTTACAAAGTTTTAACCAGTTCGAGGTTTTTTGTGCAATGAAAAATGGTTGGGGGTCTTAATCGCAAAAATGGTCCAACTTAGAGGTTTTTTGCGCAATTTCCCTTTTTTCAACACAAAAGTTAAACTATAATATGACATCATTTTTTTAACCTAAATAATAGGTCATCGATGACAAATTTCATAATTATAAGAATACAAAAATAACGTGACGACTAAAATTGTAAAAATAAGATTGAGTAGCCAAACTGATGAAACTATGAAAAATGACGTGTTTTTTTACATTATCAACCTTTTAAATAACACATTTGGGCTAAAGTAAAGGGGAAATTGCGCAAAAAAAACCTCTAAGTTGAATCATTTTTACGATTAAAACCCCCAACCATTTTTCATTGCACAAAAAACCTCCAACCGGATAAAACTTTGTAAATTTGGATTTTTTTTTCAAAAAATCTGACTTGCAACCGGTTTTGCCGGTTGCAACTCGATGACGTGTAAAATTTTGAAATAAATTTTTGTGTAAAAAACCCCAACTTGTTTAGTTTTTTCAATTAAAACCCCAAATCATTTTTTATTTGATAAAAAACCTCCAACCAACAAAGATAATTAAAATTAAGTCTTTACTAATTATATTTTGATGACATGAATATTTATCAAACTTATTTATTAAACAAAGAATTCGTTTCCCTATGAAACCTCCACCCTCTAGGCACTAGCGAACCTCACTGCTCTGGATGATCATATTCAAAAGCTAAAATGAAACATAAATAAATGAACTTGAACATAAAGCCGAACCTAAAAATGCAACTCGTGAACACAAAACAAAATCGATTCCATCAGCACCATTGAAGTTAAAATTCAAGAGCGGCAAAAGTTAATCAAACATACATATATAAAATAAACAACATTGAACATTAAGAGGGGTAGAGTAATCGGAGTTGCCGGAGGTAGAGGAGAAAAGATAAATATGATTGTTGGTTAGAGGTGAGAAAAAAATAGTTAAGGGCTTTAATCGAAAAAGTCACCAATTTCCGGGTTATTTTATGCAAAAATTCAGTTTAAGAAGTATGCATGAAGTGCCACGTAGGCGCCACGTAAGTCGGGTTTGCCATGTGGACGCCACGTGTGTGCCATGTAAGCATAGCAACCTATTATACCCGGTATCGTCCTAATTTCAGAAGATTTTACCGGTTAAAGGTTTTTTGTGCAATAAAAAATGGTTAGGGGTTTTAATCACAAAAATGGTTCAACTTTAAGGTTTTTTGCGCAAATTTCCCTAAAGCAAATTAACAAATATTCATGGTTTAACGTAACTATAAATTATAAATTTCTTTTTTTAGTTTTTACTATTACTTTTCAAAATTTAAAATTATTTTGAAAAAAATCTAAACGGGTCGTCGTGTTGATTATGGGTGATCCGGATTGATCATAACCCAACCCAAAAATTTCATGTCAACTTCGTGTCAATCCATTTTCAACTTGTTTCAAGTTCAGATGAAGTTTGTAATGTTTTTCTTGTGTCGTTTTGGAATTACCACCCTTAATTTTCCATCATGCAAGTGAGAATCCAACTTAAGAATTGACTGTTATACTTGTCTATTTATTGACTAGGATGTATGTATTTTTTAAGAAATTAGATAGGATTCTTATACACGATGATATCTAGTCAAATTACGACTGAGAGTAATCTATACACATATTTATGAGGAAAAAGATAGATTTATATGAGTTTCTTTTTGAAGGCTCATGTAATTAGTTTCAATTTCAATTTGGTTCTTCCCATTTTAATACGTTTGGAGGTGTATTATCAATTTTATCATTTAATAACACGGGTTACTGTTCATTGCTGACAGTTAAACAACTGACTTATTTTATTACTTTATATATAATATATAACATTTTTGTTTTTCCAAAATATATTATGTTTTATAAAAATTCGATTATATCATTATGATCACATTACTTTAATATATTTTTCTATATAAAAATCGTCGGAACTATTTTCATTAGGCAGACAAGTATGCAACTGACCTAGTTTTTATTTTATATATAATATAGAAATATTTTGTCATTATGTTATAATCTTTGGTATTATATTTTATAAAAATTTACATATATCATTATGATCGTATTATTTTATCTATATTCCAATATAACATTTTTTTGTCCAAACAATTTTTTTAATGACAAATGTTTATCGTTTGAGTGTTATTCCGCTGCAACGCACGGATTAAACTGCCTTGTTCAAGTTATTTATATACTTTAGGGTTTATTAGGTAAAAAATCAACATATTTTCATACCTTTCGTGTTTTCGTCCTTCGATGTTATTTTTTTTCCTAAAAGAACCTCAAATTGAATTTTATTTTCTAGTTTTGTGAAATTTGTTCTGGTTATAATTGGTAAACCAAGTTTTTCTAAAAACTGAAAATTAGGTTCTAATAGTCAAATTTCACTGAACCAGAACGAGCAATTATCTTGATAAATTTTTTGTAAAAAACTAACAATGAGAAACAAAAACGTGAAAAATATTGATTTTTTTCCATAATAAACCATATACTTTACGGGCTTATAGTAATATACTTTTGTCATTTGTCTGCTTTTGTAATTATACATTTCTTGATCCATTTTTGTATTTACGACTATTTTAACGAATTATATATTCTATAATTTGTCTATCTATAAATATTATTAGGGGGCGTTTGATTTCCAGATTGTTTTCTCCGGGATTTGCATTTTGTTAAACAATTTGCATTATGCAACATTTGCATTTGTCAGGATTTTGTTAAAAAATCTGCATTATCTTATAGAAAAAAAATTTTAATATGAAGAATGCAATGTAACTGAGATTTAAAATTCTAGGGGGAGGCTGAGTTTTTAAATAACAACAAAGGAAGTGATTTATGAAATTCTGAGATTTTAAATCCTTACTGAAATCTGCGAACCAAACACAGGATTTTAAATGCAAATCTCAATGAATCCCAGGAATTCTGCGAACCAAACGGTCCCTTAGATGAGTAAATACTACGTCAAGTGTCGTTCTCTTTTTTTGATTTGTGCCATGTGTCTTTTGCCACTTTCTTTACTAAATTTAATTTACTTCAAGCTTTAAAGCAAATCAAATATTTTCGTAGCATTTAATTAATTTTATAGCAAATTAACACACACACACAGATAGATACATATATATATATATATATATATATATATATATATATATATATATATATATATATATATATATTGTGTGTGTGTGTTCGTGATTATTATTTGAAATTGTCCATTACGAAAATTATGTGTTTTATGAGGTCCATTTTAATAACTAAAACCTCTGAATCAACAAATTTATGGATAACTGAAGCTGGTTGTTTGGTCATCACCATTTGGGCTTTCACTATTTGTAATTATTGTTTTTTCGTAATCTTATAAAGCTTTTAATATATTTTGAATATATACGGGTAGATAATATTTGATTATTTATTCACAATTATATATTGTAACATCCCGGATTTGAGCCTGGTACGTGGATTTAATTTATTGGCTCATTATTTTAATATTATTGCGTTCTTCCAATTAAATCCCGTTTTGTGGATTAAACGTGTCGAGACCGAGTGATGTGTGTCTCCGGGTTAATAATTAGTGGATTATTATTATCATTGAAATCGTGGATTTAATTGGGTCCAAATGATATTAATTGTGAAAAAGTGATATCGGGTCCGGGTTAATGGGTTCGGGACCGACTAAAAATGAGAACGTATAAGTGCATCCTTCCCTTTCTTTTCCCTTATCCACTTGAGATATTTCAAAAGGTGTTGTGTGTGTGTGTGTGTTTCTGGTGAAGAAGTCCAGCAAGAAGAAGCAGAGTTCAGTGGAGTTGGGTGCTAATCTTTGATCATCTCCATCCCTTTGTTGTTCTTGAGAGTGGGACATAAGGATTCATGGCTTTGGTAGCTTAATATTGAGATATAGATGTTAGGAAGTTAGGGCTTTGCTTGTGGATCTTTATGGGTCGTTGTATATGAGTTTTGTATGTGATTTGGCTGCTGTAATCGATTAAGGGGTCCTGAATCCCCTGGTTCAGCCATGGAAATCGCAGGTCAAGGTGCAGAGCACCGCTTGGTCGCGGCGCGAGCCGCAGCCTGCAGGGGAAATCTGGTTTGAGAATTATGGGGGAGTCTTGGGTCGTTAATGGTTTGGGTTCCTTCGGGGAAGTGTCGGGTTGAATTATCCAGGGTTTTGGGTTTCGTTGGGAGCCTCGTGAAGGGAATTCGGGAGTCGGTTATTTGTTTAGGGTGTGTTTCGGGTTTAAATTGATTGTGATCTCTATGTTCGACTTGAGTTGCTCGGTTATGGAGACTTGTGTTAATGTGTGAGATCCGTGGTGTTTACAGATTCTAGTCGATCACGTGTCGAGCCGCATTAGAGTTTCGGGTTTCAATCGAGTTCGGGTACTTGGTGAGTACTCGAGTCCTTTCTAAACGCACGTGCATTCTTTCGAGTCATCTATGTGATTGTGGTATATGTGTATGAGATTGTGTTATAGCGCGCAGGTATGAATTCCCTACCCTATACGTGCTATATGTGTTTGAGCTGCAGGTGTCCGCGATATGTGATCGCGCAGGCTGACTGTCCCTAACCAGTCACGAAGTATGAGACTGTATATATACAGCAGTGTATATTGCCAGGTCGCTCCTGTCCCTATTGTGAGCTAACCGCTGCTGTGTGCGCCCTGTTAGCTGGGGAACGTCGTCCCCTTTTGAGCAGAGATATGTGTTGTGTACCGAGCCATGTTATGTGTATTGAGATATATGTGTTGTGCATGCTATACGTGTTATGTTGCAGAGTCTAACCCTCGCGTACTCACGAGCTGTCCAGCTTATGTTTTCGAGTCCTGTGTGTCTCAGGCTGTCATACCGTGGTATCGCAGCAGCAGCAGCCGCCAAAGTAGGGGCCGGGGCAGTTTAGAGTTTATGTGTGCTTGTTGTCTTTTGAGATTAGACTTCTGAACAGCTATCTGTATTTTGTACTTGATCAGCATTATGTTAGCTATCGGTAATCAGTGTTTAGCAGCTAGTTCAGTGTGTATGTATTGTATCAGTATGTGACATGATGTATGACGACTTATGTGCATTAAAATTTTAATTAACAGTGTTTTCCGTTAATCCTGTGACATGTGTATCTTGAGATGATTGCGATATTGCCACTTATGATTGTGTATTGACGTGGCATTTGTGTGAGAAATGTGGGTGTTACAGTTTGGTATCAGAGCTTGTGGTTTCAGTATTGAGTATCAGTGGATGCTTGAGTTCATACCGTGTTCAGATCCGTGGGATTCTTCCCTGAGACTGAGTTTAGCGGAATCAATTGACCTAGGTTATTGTATAACTGTGGGTGGTCGATTTGTTATCTTACCTTTGTGATATGTGCAGGTAGTTATGGCAGATCACGGAGAGGGATCAGGGCCCGAGAGACCAGCGGGGGATGAGTATATCCGTCGGTCAGAGATGTTAGCGATTTTGACTGAGTTCTACAGAGAGAGGGATCAGCAGCAGAGATCAGATCCGCCGCCAGTTACTAGTGTCGAGACAGGGGTTGGGGCGTCTTCGTCTTCTTCTGTGAGGGGTGGGTCCTTTAAGAACTTTATGGCAGGAGTCCCACCTCAGTTCCGAGGCGGTGGTGAGCCGGGTGCGGCTATGGCATGGGAGAGAGAGATCGAGGCGGCTTTCCGAGTCGCCCATGTTGATCCGAGGGATATGGTCGGCTATGCGGCCTATTTGCTGAAGGGAGGGGCTTCGCAGTGGTGGAAGTCCATTGAGTCGTCTATGACTAAAGCTGCAGCGTATGCCATGTCGTGGGAGCAGTTCCGTGCTATTTTTGAGTTGCAGTATATTCCCCGCGATGAGCGCCGGGAGATGGAGCGTCGTTTCTTACACCTCCAGCAGGGCAGTATGTCAGTTCAGCAGTATGTGGATAGGTTTAATGAGTATGCTCAGTTTGCGCCCCAGCATGTGGATTCAGAGGTCCGTAAGGCTGATGCCTTCATTGATGGTCTGCGGTCGGACATCCGGGAGTTTGTCGGACTTCACGACCCTCCTACGTTTGCGAGAGCCTTGGAGTTGGCTAGAGTTCGAGAGAGAGAGATTGAGAGGCAAAGGGGTCAGCCTCCAGCCCAGAGACAGAGGACAGGGACGTCCGAGCAGTCCCATAGCTACTATCAAGAGCCCCAGGAGTTCTAGAGAGAGTGACAACCCGAGCAGCAACAGAGTCAGGGGCAGGGCTCGGGGTTCCGTAGAGGCAGAGATAGAGGCAGAGACCGTAGGTCTAGGAGATCGGGACAGTATCAGGGGTATGGGGCGGCCAGTCAGAGTCAGGGGCAGACTTCCCATTATAGTGCTCCTAGTCAGAGTCAGAGCAGCGTGGGACAGGGGTCCCAGCCATCAGGGAGCCGGGCAGACAGTTCAGCCGGGGAGAGAGACTGTCAGAGATGCCGTCGTAGTCATTCCGGTTCTTGTATGCCGGAGCAGCCCCGATGTTATCGGTGTGGGCAGTATGGCCACACATCTTTCACCTGTACCTCGAGGGATTCCCTGTGCTTCCGCTGTGGGAGGCCAGGTCATATTGCTAGAGACTGTCCGGATGCGCCGCCAGCTGTGCAGAGAGCGAGCACTAGCGGTACTAGAGCTGAGCCATCATCTTCGAGCCGTCGTGAGTCAGCACCTCGAGGCCGGGGTAGAGTGTTTCAGGCTACGGCAGAGGAGGCCCGCGAGTCCACCGATGTTGTTTCCGGTACGTACATCCTGAACGGGCTTAGTGCTCGTATTTTGTTTGATTCTGGAGCGGATCGCTCGTATGTGTCTGTTGTGTTCTGTGCATATTTTTCTGTATCTCCTAGTGTTTTACCTGTGTCGTTAGTTGTTGAGAGGGTAGATGGTAGTACAGCATTAGTGAGCCGAGTATTTCGAGATTGCGTTTTAGAGATCGATGCTCACCGGTTTCTGATTGATCTACTGCCGATAGAGATCAGCAGTTTTGATGTGATAGTGGGTATGGATTGGATGACAGCCAGGCAGGCCTACATTCTGTGCGCAAAGAAGATGATCTGGATACCCATTTCAGACAGTGAGACAGTGACGGTGTACGGTGAGAGGCGCCGAGGTGAGATCGGCATTGTTTCGATGGCCCGAGCTCAGAGGTATGTTGCAAAGGGATGTGAGACCTTTCCTGGCTTATGTTGTTGACGCCAGATTAGAAAAGAAGACCATAGCGGATATACCTGTGATTCGAGAGTTCCCTGAGGTACTCCCAGAGGAGTTGCCTGGGTTACCGCCAGATCGTCAGGTCGAGTTCCGTATCGACCTTATCCCTGGAGTGGTGCCTATTGCGAAGACGCCTTATAGGCTGGCACCTACTGAGATGCGAGAGATGATGTCACAGCTTCAGGAGCTACTGGATCGTGGATTTATCCGTCCGAGTTCATCCCCGTGGGGAGCTCCAGTGTTGTTTGTGAAGAAGAAGGACGGTTCTATGCGGATGTGTATTGATTATCGAGAGTTGAATAAAGTGACGGTGAAGAACCGTTATCCACTTCCACGTATCGACGATCTGTTCGACCAGCTGCAGGGTTCGAGCTTCTTTTCGAAGATAGATTTGAGATCGGGGTATCATCAGTTGAGAGTTAGAGACGAGGATTTGCCGAAGACTGCGTTCCGAACGAGATACGGCCATTATGAGTTACTTGTGATGCCCTTCGGACTGACTAACACACCCGCGGCATTCATGGATTTAATAAACAGGGTGTGTAGATATATGTTGGATCGGTTCGTGATTGTCTTTATCGACGACATCCTGATCTATTCGAGGAATGTCGAGGACCACGAGCAGCACTTGCGAGAGGTTTTGACTATGCTGCGAGAGGAGCGACTGTATACGAAGTTCTCCAAGTGTGAGTTCTGGTTGCGCGAGGTCCAGTTTCTGGGGCATGTTGAGAGCGCCGAGGGTATTTCAGTGGATCCGGCGAAGATAGAGGCCCTTATGAGTTGGGAGCCGCCGAAGACTGTGCCTGAGGTCCGCAGCTTCTTGGGCTTAGCTGGGTATTACCGCCGCTTCATTCAGGACTTCTCGAGGATTGCCAGGCCGTTGACGAGATTGACACGGCAGTCCGTTTCTTTCGTGTGGTCCGATGAGCAGGAGTCAGCCTTCAGAAAATTGAAGTCCCAGCTATGTCAGGCTCCAGTGTTAGCATTGCCTGAGGGTACAGAGGATTTCGTGGTCTACTGTGATGCGTCAGGTACCGGTTTGGGTTGTGTTCTGATGCAGCGGGGCAAGGTGATTTCGTATGCGTCGCGACAACTAAAGACCTATGAGGAGAATCATACCGTCCATGATCTCGAGTTAGACGCGATAGTGTTTGCGTTGAAGATATGGCGTCATTATTTGTATGGTTCGTGGTGTATACTGATCATAAGAGTCTTTGGTATCTTTACAGTCAGAAAGAGTTGAATATGAGACTGCGGTGTAGCCTCGAGTTACTGAAGGATTATGACTGCGAGATCCAGTATCATCCGGGTAGGGCCAATGTGGGGGCCGATGCGTTGAGTCGCAAGGCGTGCGGCCAGACGGTGGTTTCCCGAGCAGTGAGGATCGAGGTCACGTCGACTCTTGTGGAGAGTCTGAGATTAGCCTAGTTAGAGGGCTTGCAAGCAGAGAATGTGAAGAGAGAGCGGCTTACAGGGCAGCTTGATGTGCTGAGCAGAGATAGCAGGGGCTTATATGTGTTTCACGACCAAGTCTGGGTTCCGAGAGTCGGTAATCTGCGACAGCTAATTTTAGATGAGTCGCACCGTTCGAGACTGTCTATTCACCCCGGGAGCACCAAGATGTACAGAGATCTACGTGAGTTCTACTGGTGGCCTGGGATGAAGAGAGTTGTGGGCCGATATGTTGAGGAGTGCATGACTTGTTTGCGTGTTAAGGCCGAGCACCAGAAGCCTCATGGGCATCTGCAGCCTCTAGAGATCCCCGAGTGGAAGTGGTATCATATTACGATGGACTTTATCGTTAGACTTCCACGCACGGTCCGAGGTAATGATATGATCTGGGTGATTGTGGATCGGTTGACCAAGAGTGCCCACTTTCTAGCGGTTCGGGGCACCATTACTATGGATCAGTTGGCCCAGTTGTACATCAATGAGATAGTTTCGAGGCACGGCATTCCGATGTCGATTACGTCCGATAGAGATACGCGGTTTACTTCGAGGTTCTGGTAGAGTTTTCAGCGCGAGTTAGGGACCAGAGTTCAGTTGAGCCCAGCGTACAGACCTCAGACAGACGGGCAGACAGAGCGGACGAATCAGACTCTCGAGGATATGCTCCGAGCTTGTGCGATCGATTTCAGTGGTAGCTGGGATGTGCACTTGCCGTTAGTCGAGTTTGCGTACAACAACAGCTACCATACCTCCATCAAGATGGCTCCATTTGAGGCACTGTACGGGCGTAAGTGCCTAACCCCAGTGTGTTGGGGCGAGGTCGGCGAGCGACCTATTAGTGGGCCTGAGTTGCTGCAGGAGACGAGCGATAAGGTGGCAGTTATCCACGAGCATATGAGAGTAGCACAGAGCCGGCAAAAGAGTTATGCCGATCGTCGTCTGACTGAGCTTGAGTTCAGTGTCGGGGACCGTGTGATGTTGAATGTATCGCCGTGGAAGGGGTTATCAGATTCAGACACCGAGATAAGCTGAGTCCCCGATACATCGGTCCGTTTGAGATTATAGCCAGAGTCCGAGATCAGGCGTATAGATTGAGGTTGCGTCCCGAGTTGGCCGGAGTTCATAATACGTTCCATGTGAGTCATCTGAGAAAATGTCTGGCCAAAGACGACCAGTTTGTGCCGCTATCTGAGATCACCGTGGATGATCATTTGAGATATGTCGAGCAGCCTGAAGCGATTACCGACCGTAAAGTGAAGAGATTGCGGAATAAAGAGATCGCGCTAGTACTCGTTCAGTGGAGGCATCATAAGGGTACTAGTGCCACCTGGGAGCCCGAGGCTGAAATGAGGAGCCGATATCCACAGCTGTTCCCGAGTCCGAGCTAGATTCCGGGACGGAATCTTTTTAAGAGGAGAGGATTTGTAACATCCCGGATTTGAGACTGGTACGTGGATTTAATTTATTGGCTCATTATTTTAATATTATTGCGTTGTTCCAATTAAATCCCGTTTCGTGGATTAAACGTGTCGAGACCGAGTGATGTGTGTCTCCGGGTTAATAATTAGTGGATTATTATTATCATTGAAATCGTGGATTTAATTGGGTCCAAATGATATTAATTGTGAAAAGTGATATCGGGTCCGGGTTAATGGGTTCGGGACCGACTAAAAATGAGAACGTATAAGTGCAGCCTTCCCTTTCTTTTCCCTTATCCACTTGAGATATTTATAAAGGTGTTGTGTGTGTCTGTGTTTCTGGTGAAGAAGTCCAGCAAGAAGAAGCAGAGTTCAGTGGAGTTGGGTGCTAATCTTTGATCATCTCCATCCCTTTGTTGTTCTTGAGAGTTGGAGGTAAGGATTCATGGCTTTGGTAGCTTAATATTGAGATATAGATGTTAGGAAGTTAGGGCTTTGCTTGTGGATCTATATGGCTCGTTGTATATGAGTTTTGTATGTGATTTGGCTGCTGTAATCGATTAAGGGGTCTTGAATCCCCTGGTTCAGCCATGGAAATCGCAGGTCAAGGTGCAGAGCACCGCTTGGTCGCGGCGCGACCCTCAGGGGCTTAGCGGCGCGAGCCGCAGCCTGCAGGGGAAATCCGGTTTGAGAATTATGGGGGAGTCTTGGGTCGTTAATGGTTTGGGTTCCTTCGGGGCAGTGTCTGGTTGAATTATCCAGGGTTTTGGGTTTCGGTGGGAGCCTCGTGAAGGGATTTCGGGAGTCGGTTATTTGTTTAGGGTGTGTTTCGGTTTAAATTGATTGTGATGTCTATGTTTGACTTGAGTTGCTCGGTTATGGAGACTTGTGTTAATGTGTGAGATCCGTGGTGTTTACAGGTTCTAGCCGATCACGTGCCGAGCCGCATTAGAATTTCGAGTTTCAATCGAGTTCTGGTAATTGGTGAGTACTCGAGTCCTTTCTAAACGCACGTGCATTCTTTCGAGTCATCTATGTGATTGTGGTATATGTGTATGAGATTGTGTTATAGCGCGCAGGTATGAATTCCCTACCCTATACGTGCTATATGTGTTTGAGCTGCATGTGTCCGCGATATGTGATCGCGTAGGCTGACTGTCCCTAACCAGTCACGAAGTATGAGACTGTATATATACAGCAGTGTATACTGCCAGGTCGCTCCTGTGCCTATTGTGAGCTAACCGCTGCTGTGTGCGGCCTGTTAGCTGGGGAACGGCGTCCCATTTTGAGCAGAGATATGTGTTGTGTACCGAGCCATGTTATGTGTATTGATATATATGTGTTGTGCATGTTATACGTGTTATGTTGCAGAGTCTAACCCTCGCGTACTCACGAGCTCTCCAGCTTATGTTTTCGAGTCCTGTGTGTCTCAGGCAGTCATACCGTGGTATCGCAGCAGCAGCAGCCGCCAAAGTAGGGGCCGGGGCAGTTTAGAGTTTATGTGTGCTTGTTGTCTTTTGAGATTAGACTTCTGAACAACTATCTGTATTTTGTACTTGATCAGCATTATGTTAGCTATCGGTAATCAGTGTTTAGCAGCTAGTTCAGTGTGTATGTATTGTATCAGTATGTGACATGATGTATGACGACTTATGTGTATTAAAGTTTTAATTAACAGTGTTTTCCGCTAATCCTGTGACATGTGTATCTTGAGATGATTGCGATATTGCCACTTATGATTGTATATTGACGTGACATTTGTGTGAGAAATGTGGGTGTTACATATATAATATGAAAGAAAAATACTACGAGCCATCCTTAGTGTTTCCTAACAACATATTACAAATCGTACCCGTTTTTAGTTTTTCGAATCTAAATGGGTCATAGTTTTTTTTTCTAAATTTAAAAAACAAAAAATCAAAATGGTTCGCAATACTTTTTCATTTGTACTATTTTTCATTTTGAATTAAAAACTACAAATTGTTCAACTTTTTAATAAATTCAAAACGAAATGGGTTAAAATCCATTCAGGTTTTAGCTTTCCCGAATGACAAATTATGACTCATTTCATGTTTTAGATTTTTTTACAAAAATTGTAAGCCATTTTGATTTTTCGTGCAAAATACTTGCAACTCATTTATTTTTTGCGTTTTTAACAATGAAAAAAACTATGAATTATACCGGTTCACAGTTTTTCCGAATAAAAATATTGCAACCCATTTAGACTGAAAATTTAAAAACCAGAATGTTCATATTTTTTTTCTTTGGAAAAACTAAAAAACCACAAATTATTCAATTTCTTAATTTTTCCAAATAAAAAGTACTACAAACCATTCAAGTTTTTTGCTTTCTTGAATGACAAAAACTACGATCAATTCATTTTTTAGATTTTTTTGAACAACAAAATTTATGAACACCTCTGGTTTTTTTATTTTTGCTAACGAAAAAATTGCAACCCACTAATTTTTTTAGTTTTTAACAACAAAAAATTATGAATAACTGCAGTTTATAGTTTTTCTGAATGACAAATATTGCAACCCATTGTGAATTTTAGTATTTTAAATTAAAAAACTACAATCCATTTAGATCAAAAAACTAAAAAAACCAAATTGATTCATATTATTTTGTTTGGAAAAACTAAAAAGAGAAGGGTTCATAGTTTTTTCGTTTGGAGAAATTGAAAATTGAAATGATTTTTAGTAATTTTTCGTTCATACTATATATAATCATGAATAAATAATCAAATATTATCTAATCTTAAATAAATATTCAGAATATGTATTAAAAATTTATAAGGTCATGAAAAAATAAAAGTTATATATATAAATAAATTTAATAAAATCAAAAAAATAGTCACTAAAGATAGTAATAAGGTAATTAAATAAACTTTAACTAAAAGAATAAATAATAAAATTAAAAACTAAAATTTTATTATAAAAGTTCACAACAAAATATGAAACATAAATTGGGTTTATTTATTATTTATGAAATCTTAGAAAAACTTCAAAAATAAATAAAGTTGGGTTTAATTTGATATTATACTGTTACTGATAAAAATATTAAAAGATGTTACTATTTCTGATAATTGAAAAGTTGTCGGCGACCTACAAACCTGTTTAGCAGCTCACCAATTACTATTATTGATAGAAAAGTGAAAGTTGTTACTATAAACGATAAAAAGTATAAAAGTCAATGCTATTAATGATAGAAAATAAATAATGTTACTATTAATGATAAAAATGACAAAAGTTGTTACTATTTTTGGTCATTTGCCCTATAATAAACTGTGAAAATTGGTTTTTATTATAAATGTACAAGTACAAAAACAATTGGGTGAATTACTAAAAATAGTAATAATTTTTTAACATTTATAAAGATATTATTTATTTTTTATCGTCAATATACTATAAAAGTTATTTAAATAAATTAAATGGTATCGTATAAGAAAAATTCCTAACCAATGTAGGACTAATATGGTGTATGACTGTATGTCGTAAACTTGGAGTAGGTTTTTGAAGAAATCTTGTTAGATCAAATCATCAGGAAGTTGCAAAATGAACTTTTAGTAAAAGTACCCGTAGATCATCGTCCAGTTAACCTCGTAACCTCATTGGTTACATCAATAGTGATTTAGCAAGTAATGTGTTAGTGTAATATGAGCCGTTTATGTAGTTGAGTTTTTAGGGTTTAACCTTTCAGAGTTGTCTGAGTTGCTCATATATTTTATATTCATTCTGTTGTATTTTATTCTTCTTTTATTTGCATAATAAACCTTTTATGCATTCGGTCATGTATCTGTCATCATGTTATCAGAGTCGTGATTGTTGATTTGTTGAGTTCTTGGTTTGTCGCACCCATTCACCATTAGGTTTGTTGTTTTGTCTCGTAATTTTCAGTCAGGTCTGCGCAGCCATAAAAAATCAATGTTCTGGATTCGTTCACCGTTGGATCATCATGATTTTTGGTGTGGGTTCGTATACATATGTATCGTCACTTTGAACGTTGGGATTGTTGATTAGAGTTTTGTATTTGGACATATTTACTATCGAGCGTGGCTGTTCTGTTTCGAGATTTTTGGCCACATTTATGTAGTTGTGGGTAAAACGTTTTTCTGACTTCATTGACCATTGGATCGTCACGATTTTTTAACTGAACACTTATATCTTCAATATCACCGTTGGGATTATCGATTAAACTCTATCCCTTTGAATTATTAATCGTCAAAAGTGGCTGCAGAATGAAATCATGGATTTTTTGCACACTAGTAGTAAAAATGAAGGTATGAGTTCTTAAACCGTTAGATCGTTGTCATTTTTTAACTGAAGATTCAGAACACAAATACCATTAATCTGATCGTTATCGATTAGCGGTTTTTGTTGGGACTTAATTATATTCGAAATTGGTTGCCAATTCAGGATTTGCTAGTTTTTGAGTTTCATATTTGCTTCGTCGAAGTTTTGAATTTTTTTAGGGTTATCGTTGCTATCAAGGATTGGTTTGTGAGTATTTTCGGCCATCTTCGTTGGGTTTATTGTCTTCGTTGATTACAACTAAGGGTTTTGATTGTCGTCATTAATTAATTGTTTGTTGATTGGGTTAAGGTTATTAAATTGTGGTATTAGCTATAGTTTGGGCTTTTGGTTCTTGATCATCGTACTTCTTTCAGAACTTTTCATCATCAATTGTGATTTATATTGGAGTCACAATAGTTGCATTTGATCATTTGGCCACTTAAACAATATCTTGGCCCGTCATCCACTGCCATGTCAGTCTCTCCATCAGGTTTATCTTCGTCTAATAATTTAGGTATTCATTCGTCTTTGTGGATCTTGGATTCTAATGCATCTCATCATATGTCTCCTAATTTGTCTTCATTTGTTTCTTTATCTTTCGATTCACCTATATCTATTATGTCAGCTAGTGGAACACTTATGCCATTGGAAGGTGTTGACTATGTTGTCACACCTCATGTGTATTATGTTCCGAAACTTGATTTGAACATTGCCTTGGTTAGTCAATTGTGTAAATATGGTTATTGGGTCTTCTCTTCTAATAATGTCTCTTCTAATAATGTTTATTGTGTACAAGACCCACGTTCTTAGACAGTGATTGAGACTGGCCGTAGAATAGGAGAGCTCTATATTGTGCATAATCTCAGGGTGTCTGATGTTGTAGCTTCAGGTTTTGATTTATCTTCTTCTCATTTAAGTAAATTGTCATCAGATTTTCATTTGTGGCATTCTCATCTATGTCATGTGTGTAGGTCATGGGGGGGGGGGGGGGGGGTTGTGGGTATGAATACAACTAATTGTATGTATTTTCTAAGAAATTAGATAGGATTCTTATACACTGACCGATGATATCTAGTCAAATACGACTCAGATTAATCTATACACATATTTATGAGGAAAAAGATAGATTTATATGAGTTTCTTTTTGAAGGCTCATGTAAGTTTCAATTTCAATTTGGTACTTCCCATTTTAATACGTTTGGAGGTGTGTTATCAATTTTATCATTTAATAACACGGAACAGTAAACCTAGCATTAAGACTACTCAAGCTGACAGCTAAATAACTGACTTATTTTATTACTTTATGTAACATTTTTGTTTTTCTACAATAACTTTTGATATATTATGTTTTATATAATTCGATGATATCATTATGATCGCATTACTTTTACATATATTTCTATATAAAACGGGGTCAAAGTCTTCTTTGGACTTTTCCAATTCTTTTTCTTTTTTATCAATTGGGGCGAGAGGGAGCTGCTTCGAGGGGGCGACCGTCGGAATTAATTTCATTAGGGAGACAGGTATGCAACTGACCTAGTTTTTATTTTATATATAATATAAAATATTTTGTCATTATGTTATAATCTTTGATATTATATTTTATAAAAATTTACATATATCATTATGATCGCATTATTTTTATCTATATTCCAATATAACATTTTTTTGTCCAAACAGTTTTTAAAATGACAAAATATTTATCGTTTGAGTATTATTCCGCTACAACGCACGGGTTAAACTGCCTTGTTCAAGTTATTTATATACTTTAGGGTTTATTATGATAAAATCAACATATTTTCACACCATTTGTGTTTTCGTCATTCATGTTATTTTTTTCCCTAAAAGGACCTCAAATTGAATTTTATTTTCTAGTTTTGTAAAATTTGTTCCGGTTATAATTCGTAAACCGAATTTTTTTAAAAACTGAAAATTAGGTTCTAATAGTCAAATCTCACTGAACCAGAACCAAAAAAATTATCTTAAATTACTTTTCCGGAAAAAACTAACAATGAAAAACAAAAACGCAAAAAAATGAAAATATGTTGAATTTTTATTAATATTAAACCTATACTTTACGAGCTTATAGCAATATACTTTTGTCATTTGTCTGCTTTTGTAATTATACATTTCTTGATCCATTTTTGTATTTAGGACTATTTTAACGAACTATATATCTATAATTTGTCTATTTATAAATACTATTAAATGAGTAAATACTACGTCACGTGTCGTTCTCTTTTTTGATTTGCCATGTGTTTTCGCCATTTTATTTACTGAATTTACTTTAAATTTTAAAGCAAATCAATTGTTTTCGTATCAAATCTGAATAATTTTATAGCAAATTAACTAATATATATATATATATATATATATATATATATATATATATATATATATATATATATAGATTGGGGTTCGATTGAGAACTTTTGTGCATCGAGGCACCATTGAGAATTTTTGTGCATCGGACAATTTACAAGTGTGCACAAAGGGCATTTAGGGGATCTCAAATGTATGGAAATTATTTTTGAATTTAAATATTTTTAAGATAATTAATAGCTAAATTTGGTATGAAAATCACCATTAACTTCTTTCCTAAAATCACTCCCTCTTTCTCTCTATCTCTCTCTCTCCTCTCTCTTAGCCCCCTTTTGATTTTGGAAGAGATAAACGATATGCATGATTTATGTTTGTATGAACGATTCATGTTTGTATTATGATGTATTTTGATTTTGGAAGAGATGAACGATATGCATGATTTATTTTTGGAAGAGATGAACGATATGCATGTATTTTGATGTATTTTGAATCTGTATTATTTTTGTTAATTTTGGAAGTGTAATAATTAAATAAGGATTGCATAATTCCTGTTTTACCCCTCTGCGAATTCATTATGTGCACTTGATGCATAAAACTCTCTATTTAATTACCCTTTTGCCATTTGATCTAAACCACACATTCTTTTCATCCAAGGGACAGTGGAGGTTCTTTTGTGCCTCGATGCACAAAAGTTCTCAACGGAACCTCCCTATATATATATATATATATATATATATATATATATATATATATATATATATATATATATATATATATATATATATATATATATATAGATTGAGGTTCGATTGAGAACTTTTGTGCATCGAGGCACCATTGAGAACTTTTGTGCATCAGACTATCTACCAAGGGTGCACAAAGGGCATTTAGGGGATATTAAATGTATGGAAATTATTTTTGAATTTAAATGTTATTAAAATTATTAGTAGCTAAATTTGGTATGAAGCATATGGTCCTACAAGGGTGCACAAAGGGCATTAAGGATAAAAAGTTTATATTTGTACAGATGCAACTAAAATCATGTGCAAAAATTAACTATTTACAATCCTCACCCATCTACATTAATTTTGTCCATATGCTTCAGAAATCTAGAAGCATATGGTCCTACAAAAACATGGATTGTGCATCCTCACATTCTTTAGCCACTCCAGTTGGTTTGTGTCAACGAATGTAGAGTATGTGAACAAACCTGATTCATTGCTTCCTTGATCAAGCCAATAGTAGAATCTTGATCAGCACTAACATCTTGGATGATCTTAATACTCATACCCAAGTTGTGTTGCAAGGTTCCAATGGCGTCTCCAGTATTCCAACCTTTTCAATAAGAACACCAACTTGCACCATAAACATTCTTTACACATGACTTAGCTTGGATCGATGTTTGTATGGGTCAACAATGTAATAGCTTCATATATACCTTGCACAAACCAAAATTACAAGTAAATGACTAACATAAATATATAATTTAGATTAGGTGGCCCATATGTAGGCTCGACTCATAATTGTGACCAGGTGAGAGTCATGGAGCTACTAAGCTAGATCCATCCTACACTTGAGAGCAACGTACATAGCATGTAAGACAAACAAAAAAAGTATACCGACCTGTGGTCACCAAAAAGATGAAAAACCAATAGCAAAAAGGGTGTGTGATACATAAAAACCAATAGTCATGATTGATAGTAAAGAAAGGCAACAAATGGATGGACGATTCAAGTAGAGCAATGACCATGAGATAAAATCATTTACGGAGACCATCTGCAACAGCCGTATCAAACCTTAGAACCATCAGTAGGTCGAGTATAGAAAAAAATTTACCTAGGGGAAGTACGACACAATATATGATTACATTTTTTTGCCAAGACACCTGTGATTCCTGAAAAAGTAGAGGTCTTTCAGGATACTTGATAGCATCTCCAAAACAAAAACCAAAAAAGTTAGCATGGATTTGGAGATTAGGAACAAAAAAAGGCTTACAATTGCAAACCATTAACAAACCAAACCTTGATTTGATGTATTTGGGACCTCAATTGGCTGCTCCAGTCACCAAACATGCAACCATGCAATAACATGGCTAGTAACTGTACAAGATATTTCAATCTTGATGGCACAAAAACATATTGCACATTCTACATATTATTACAAAGTTAGATATACCTCTATTTAGGGTTTTTGAAGCTGTATATTCATGGGGAAAAAGTAAAATATAAATTCACATATAGCCAAAATTAATACAAACTCATATGAATCCATGTAAATATAAAAGAATATGCTAAAATGGAATATGCAAACCCTTAACATAGTTGTGGTAGCAGCTCATCACCTGTTCGGCTTTCTTCGAAAGAAAATGAACCCAAAGTGAATTGTAACATGCAGATTTCTTAAAGAACAAACTATTAATTGGAAACACAAAAGAAATAAAAGTAAAATCAAAACCAATCCAGCACAGTCCAAAGCTAAAAATAAGCATTAAGCTGAAATTGTACACAATAGAACAAGACAAGCTAAGCCATATAACACATGTATATTATATAATATACAAAAGGACTAACACAATGTCCACAAATAAACTAACACAGCCACAATTCAATAGATAGCCTCTATTAAAGATTTAAAGTATTAATTAAAACCCGGGACACAAGAAGTTAAGAAAAGCCTAATGTGCATTATAACTACCTACAGAAAAATGAGACTTATAAAAATCATGAAATACCTTTACATGAGTAACCTTTAGCAAAACAAAACTTCCCCAGTAAAAAAAACTACAAAAAATGTCCATTTTTTATGAAAAGAACACGGAAAAAACTCTAATAATTAACTTACAATAAATGAAGATTCTTCATTGCTCCAAAGCTTTCACGAACTAAACCTTCTAAACTATTAATTTTCAATCCCTACAAAAAGATAATGCGTAGTTATTAAGATAAATAACAAAAAAAGAATGTCTAAAACTATTTTAACATGATCGAGACAAAACTTAGATAACTCAAAGGTTGAATCAACCATCTAGATCAGTGCCAAATGATGTTAGCTTATTGAAACGAAAAGTCCCGGAATTTTAAGTCCACAAAAATACAAATTAGACTCAAATGTTAATTATTTACGGAACACATATCTTCAAATACCTCAAAACTCAGACAATATAGAAAGAACACATACAAATTAAAAAAATAAAGTTATCAAATCCATCAACAAATTCAATATTTTATTCCAACAGAACCTCCAAACCAACACCATTTTACATACCCTTTAATTCGGAAGTTGGCAAGTTGCAATTACAATAATTTTCTATGGGTTTCTAAACTTTTAGAAAGCTTAGTTTTTAAAATGCTCCTAAACTTTGGAATCATTCAAAAACAACTACAAATTAGAAATAGGCTGGTTAAAAAGAGAAAAGTGTAAAACTTAAGTTTTCTAACTTGTCAGTTGGGTTACATGCATATCATTCAATTTTCATTCGAGCATTTCATCGAACAGTTGATGTTCACAATTCATGAACCAATCAAATATAGAACAAAAATGCAGAGTTAATTGTATTGGCAATCAATGTAAAGGTATGATGCTATACTACATGTCAACCTTCTACCTGTGTGATATGAAACATATGTTATAAACCCTTTTTACATTATAATGAAATACAACAAACTACCAATAGATGATGAAAAAGTGTGTTACAAAGTAAAGGAAACTAACGTTGTACCTCGTGGTTCGCATAATCAGTTAATTTGCAATTTGCCTCCATTCATCTTTCGACCCAGAAATAAGAAAAGCAAAGACGGAGTAATTAGGCTAAATTTGTTCGACAAAGCGTTAGAGAAAGATAAAATGGAAGTGTCTAAGACACAATCGATGCAAATTTTGGTTGAAATGGATAGTGAAGAACCTGGTTAAAACAGATGCAGAAGAAAGAAGTTGATTAAGAGGTTGAAAGAAGAAGCCTTCGAATACCTGGTTGGGAAGGAGATGAATGGAGAAGAACTCTGAATCCTTGATATTGGAGGTGAGTAAATCTCCGGAAACGATGAGAACAATGATTGGAACTATCAGCAGCGAAGGTAACCGGTGAGGAGGAGAAAAAGCAGAGGGTAACCGGTGGGCAGGGGTGTGCAAAATAACCGAACCCGAATAACCCACCCGAACCGAACCTTATTCGGGTTAAATGGGTCGGGTTAAATGGGTCGGGTTATTCAGTTTTCGGGTTTGTTAATCGGGTTAAATGGTAACCGAATAAGGATTTCGGTTCGGGTATCGGGTGGGAAGTAAAAAATTCGGGTTACCCAAATAACCCGAATAACCAATATGTCAATAATTAAAAAATTAATAATAATAATATATCATCCCATCTTGGCATCTCACGTCTACTTTAGTAAAGATGTAGATTTTTATTTCTACAAACCAAAAACATGTCTCTTTTCAACTCTTTTACGGTTCCCCATATATAGAATATAAATATTTATATACTTAATTTTAAATTTTTTAACCCGCTTAACCCGTTCTACCCATTTTACCCAACCCATTTAACTCATTTAAACCATTTTATAGAGGATTCTATTTTTTATAGTAAAACCGATTAACCCAATTAACCCAAACCGAATAACCCGATACCCATTTAACCCAAAATCGATTAACCCGTTCTCTTATTTGGTTCGGGTTCGGGTAGTTAACATATACCCTCATACCCGAATAACCCGAAACCCGTTTAACAATAACACCCCTACCGGTGGGGGAGGTTGAGAAATCATCTGATTGGCTGTGTAGTGAAAAGAAACCATAATAGATGCTTTATTAGGTAGTATGTATGTATGTGTGTGTGTGTGTGTGTGTGTGTGTGTATATATATATATATATATATATATATATATATATATATATATATATATATATATATATATATATATATATATATATATATATAGATTCAAGATCTATGGAAAACCATCTTTGACTGGAAAACTGGAAAACCATATTAAATGCACATGTTCATTACGGTAAAATGTTAAATTTAATGCACAACTACAATATACATATGTTCAAATGTGCATTATTATTGACTAGTTCACATAATTTACATGTTCATTAGGATAAAATGTTCCATTTCATGCAAAATAACAATATGCACATGTTCAAATGTGCAATATGCATGAACATGTGTATATTACGCATTTTTGCATGAAATTAAACATTTTGTCTTAACGAACATGTAGATGATATGAATTAGTTAATTATAATGTAATTTTGAACGTATGTATATTATAATTTTACATGAAATTTAACATTTTATCATAATGAACATGTGCATTTGATATGGTTTTCTAGTTTTCCAGTCTAATATAGTTTTCCATGGATCTCGACCCTATATATATATATATATATATATATATATATATATATATATATATATATATATATATATATATATATATATATATATATATATATATATATTCGTGATGATTATTTGAAATTGTCCATAATGAAAATAAGAAAATTATGTGTTCTACGAGGTCCATTTTAATAACTAAAACCTTTGAATCAACAAATTTATGGATAACTAAAGCTGGTTGTTTGGTCACCACTATTTGTAGGGATGGCAAAAAAACCGAACTCAATGGGGGAAAACCGAAAGCCGATCTATACGGGGCGGGTTTCACCGAACCCGATTAAGTTAAATGTGGGACGGGGCGGGTATGGTATTGCTAATACCCGCCCCGTATACCCGATTACATAACCCGTTTAAAATCCCCGAATACCCCGATTACTTTTAATAGCAACATGCTATTTATATTGTATATATATATATTATAAATAAAAGAATATTTTTATCTGTTTTATATATTATACATAAAAATTATTATGTATAATTTAAAAAACTTGTTTATTTACATATAATTTAATGAAATAATGTTTTTTTCGTTATCATTAGATCGAGATACAAATTTAATTTAATATTAGTATTACAATGAATAATCTCTATTTTCTCTATATTTTATTGAATAGATTAATGAGGAATTTATACAAAAAAACAGGACACTAATCTAGGAAAGTAATAAAAGCTAAATCCCTACAATTAAGCCTGTCAATTTTATGTACAATTGGTGACAGCTAGCAAATCTCCAACAGCTATCAAATCTCTGTCATTTTTGTCTACACTCCCCCTCAAGCTTGGCTGTAGATATTGATGAGACCAAGCTTGCTTATAAGAAATTTATGGGAGTTCTCAGATAGCCCCTTTGTGAGTATATCAGCAAGTTGTTGAGATGTTGGAACATATTCAATGTTGATGTTCCCATCTATTTTTTCTTTGATAAAATGCCGATCTATTTCCACATGTTTAGTTCTATCGTGATGAACAGGATTGTGAGCTATTTTGATAGTGGACTGATTATCACAATAGAGTTGCATAGGCTCGACAAGATCAATCTTCAACTCTTTCATAATTCTTCTTATCCATAGAAGTTCACAGATTCCTAGGGCCATGGCTCTATATTCTGCCTCTGCACTGCTCCGAGACACCACAGATTGTTTTTTGCTACGCCAAGTTACTATGTTACCCCACACTAAGGTACAATATCCAGATGTTGATCGTCTATCATCAATAGCTCCAGCCCAATCTGCATCAGTATACGCTTCCACATTTCGCTTATCTGTCTTAGCAAAGAACAAGCCTTTTCCAGGTGTTTGCTTTAAGTACCGTAAGATTCTGTAAACTGCGTTAAGATGACCTTCACATGGAGCATGCATATACTGACTCACTAGACTCACTGCATAGGCAATGTCTGGTCGTGTATGCGATAGATAGATAAGCTTTCCGACAAGTTGTTGATAACGTTCTGTGTCAACCGGTTTTCCTTGAAACAACTTTCGTTTATTCCCAAGTTCAATTGGAGTATTACTTGGTTTGCAACCTAGCATTCCAGTTTCTTCTAACAGGTCCAAGGTGTACTTCCTTTGACAAACAGAAATACCCCTTCTGCTCCTTGCAAACTCCATCCCTAGGAAATACCTCAATGTTCCGAGGTCTTTAACTTCGAATTCTTGAGCCATTAGATGTTTGATTCTCGTTGCTTCTTTGCTATCATTTCCGGTAACAATTATATCATCAACATATACAATGAGAATTGTAATCTGATTATTTCCAGAATGCTTTACAAACATGGTATGGTCTGCCTGTCCTTGAACGTATCCAGATTTCTTGATTACCTTTGAAAATCTCTCGAACCAAGCACGCGGGGACTGTTTTAAACCATACAAAGACTTGTTGAGTTTACACACAGTTGTGCATCCTGATTTTTCTTCAAATCCAGGGGGCTGGTCCATAAACACAACTTCTTCAAGTTCACCATTTAAGAAAGCATTCTTTATGTCAAGCTGATATATAGGCCAATCGGAATTAGCAGCTAGTGAAAGGAGAATTCTAATAGTATTGAGTTTTGCAACAGGAGCAAACGTTTCTGTGTAGTCAATTCCATAGGTTTGAGTGAAACCTTTCGCCACTAAACGAGCCTTGTATCTTTCAACTGAACCATCGGCTTTAAATTTAATTGTGAATAGCCATTTGCACCCGACTGTGCTTTTACCTTCTGGTAACTCTACCAAGTTCCAAGTATTATTTTGCCTGAGTGCATGAATTTCATCTAAAACAGCAGCTTTCCATTCGGGAACAAGAAGTGCTTCTTGAATATTCCTGGGAATTTTTATGCTAGATAATCTAGAAGTGAAAGCATGGAATGAAGCTGATAAATTTGAGTAAGAGATGAATTTAGAGATCGGGTGTTTTGTACAATTTCTTACACCTTTTCTGACAGCAATTGGTATATCCAAATCAGGAATAGAACTAGATGTACCTGACTGATTTTGTGAATGAGTGTTACGTGACTCCATTTGAGGATCTACCATCGGTTCATCTTCTTGGTCGTGATTAAGATTCATGGTTTCGTCTTCTGCTTGAGAACGCTTCCGTCTAGTGTAAACTTGGAAATATTTTTCTGTATGTTCAGTTGAAGCTTCACACATATCCCTTGTTGAACACTCCTCAAGTACTTGAGGATTTGGCTGAATTGGTTTTATAGCTTCTTCAAGTGATTGAGATTCAAGAGTTTCCCAAGGACAACAAACTGCATCTTGAGTTTTTCCTTGAAGTGTAGGTGATGAGTAATAGGGAGTATCCTCAAAAAAAGTAACATCACAGGAGACGTAGGTCTTTTTTGTACGAGGACAGAAACATCGGTAACCTTTCTGAAATGGAGCATACCCTACGAAGATAGTTTTGATTGCACGGGGATCAAGTTTACTGCGATTGTGCTCATGAACATGAACAAAGGCTGTGCAGCCAAAAGTTCTTAAGGGAAGAGTATTGGATGAAATCATGTGAGGATATGTTTTAGATAGACGAGACAAAGGTGTCTCAAACTGGATAACACGGCTCGGTAGGCGGTTGATAAGATATGTAGCAGTTAGAATCGCATCCCCCCATAGATATTTGGGTACATTCATAGTAAACATAAGAGCACGAGTTACTTCCAATAGATGACGATTTTTTCTTTCCGAGACTCCATTTTGTTGAGGAGTATCAACACATGAACTTTGATGTATAATTCCATTTTCCAACAAATAATTCCCAAGAATAGAATTGAAGTACTCTTTTCCGTTATCGGTACGAAGAGTTCGAATATCTTTTTGGAATTGAGTATGGATCATCTTATGAAAGGTTTTGAATACATGGCTTGTTTCGTTTTTGTGACCAAGTAGATAAACCCAAGTAACTCGTGTGTGATCATCAATGAACGTGAGAAACCATTTTTTACCATTGGATGTGGTTACCTTTGAGGGTCCCCATATATCACTATGTATTAATGAAAATGGTTCAGATGGTTTATAAATTTTCGGAGATAAAGAAACACGAGTGTGTTTAGCTAGTTGACAGATTTCACAATCAATGGAAATATGGCTCTTATTAGTGAATAGAGATGGAAACAATCTTTTTAAATAGGAAAAATTGGGATGGCCAAGACGATGATGCCATAACATTATTTCCCTAGTACTAAAAACAGAATCAGAAGCAACAACACTCTGATGGACTTTCGGCTGATTTACAGATAAAGAGTTCTTAAAGCAATAAAGGTCACCATGAATCTTAGCACTGCCAATCGTCTTCCCCGATGATAGGTCCTGAAATTGACATAGAGATGGAGAGAATTTAGCCAGACAATTATTATCACGTGTGAGTTTGCGAATAGAGATCAAGTTACAGTTTAATGCAGGAACATGGAAAACAGATTTGAGTTTCAGGTGCGATGATAGATGAATATCACCTATACCAACAACCGGAATCAAAGAACCATCAGCAATTCGAACCGTAATATTAGTAGAACATGGAGAGTATGAACAAAAAACATCAGGGCTACCCGTCATATGATCAGAGGCCCCGGAATCAATTATCCATGTGTGTAAGACATTACCAGAGGAATTATGAACAGAATTTGAGTTACCAGATTGGGCCATTGAACATGACCCGGACGGCTGAGAGATGTGTGTTGATGATTGATTGAGAAGCTTGTAGAGATGATCAACTTGTTCCTTGCTGAACGGAATAGATTCGCTTGTCATTTCGGGATCTGATTTAGAGTGAAAAGCACGTCCTTCAGATGATTGTCGGTTCTGCCAATTTGCTGGCTTTCCATGGAGGACCCAGCACTTCTCTTGAGTATGGCCAGGACGATTGCAATGATCACACCATGGTCGTCTACCAGAACGTTGGTCAGAATGACGCTGTCCAGTGGAATGAAATTTTTTGGACGCCAATGCAGAAACTTCTGGAGTAGGTGAAGGTGAATCATCATTGAGCATTACCTTACGACGGACTTCTTCACGACGGACTTCAGCAAAGGCTTCTTCGGTGGTAGGAAAAGGGTCTCGAGATACAACACGACCACGTACCTCATCAAGGCTTCGATTGAGTCCAGCCAAGAAATCGAAGACTCGTTCTTTTTCAAGATTGAGTCGTTGTTTCACACTGCATTGAGCACATGGAGAATCTTCTTCAAAGAATAGATCTAATTCTTGCCAAAGGTCTTGTAGATCAGAAAAGTATTGTGTTACTGAACTAGTACCTTGCTTCATCTCTTTTAATTTTGAACGCAATTCAAAGATCTGCGAAGCATTACCAAGATCAGAGTACATGCGCCGTGTAGCATCCCAAACTTCCTTGGCTGTTTTGAACCAAATATAACGACGACTGATATTTGGTTCCATTGAATTTATGAGCCAGGCAAGAACAATAGAATTTTCAGCCATCCACGTAGTATACGAAGAGTCTGTTGATTTAGGAGTCGGAAGATCACCAGTAATGTATCCCAACTTTCCTCGGCCACAGATAACAATTTTGACAGATTGTGCCCACTGGAGATAATTTTTACCATTCAATCTATGGGATGTTATTTGAAGAGAAGAAATTTCACTCCCGGAAAAAGGAGCAGAAGGGCCATGGGGCAGAATTTTGGATGTGTCAGCAGGATTTTCGCTGTCGTTAACCATTTTTGAAGTGATTGAAGTATGAAATGAAAATTTTTGAACAAAGGATTCTTGCTTGGAAGAACACAGCAACGAAAGGAAAAGTTGAAACAAAGGAACCTTATGGCTCTGATACCATATTACAATGAATAATCTCTATTTTCTCTATATTTTATTGAATAGATTAATGAGGAATTTATACAAAAAAACAGGACACTAATCTAGGAAAGTAATAAAAGCTAAATCCCTACAATTAAGCCTGTCAATTTTATGTACAATTGGTGACAGCTAGCAAATCTCCAACAGCTATCAAATCTCTGTCATTTTTGTCTACAATTAGTATTGTAATTTTAACATACATGGACGTTCTAAGCTTAAATTATGAAGCATGTGATTAAATTTCATATCATTGATTTATAAATGGGTTACCCGATTCCCCGTGTGTTTCCCTGCGTACCCGATGGGGATCCCCGTTTAATACCCGCAGTTTTTTTAAACGGGGATGATATTTTCATTCCCCGCCCCGAACCCGCCCCGTTGCCATCCCTAACCATTTGGGCTTTCTATATGCAGTTAAATATTAGTGTAAATTCGTAGTATAACCTATCCGAAATCGAATCGGATTTTATCCGTACCGGATTTGGTTTTTTTTGGTAGATCAAATTTTTACCGAATAACTAACCGGTTATAAAAAAGTCGGATTAAAATCAAGTAAAACCCGATTTTGTTATACAATTAATTTATAATTTTAAACTTTTTATGTATTTATAATCAAATATAATATAAAACATAGTATTGTAGTAAAACTATATTTGTTTGGAGTTGTATTATCTTAGTTGTAGTTATAAGTTAATAACTTATAAGTTGTATAAATGTATAAATTATAATGTATAATTTATAAAATAATTTAAAAAGCCTAATTTTATTATAAATAAAAGTCTAAATGAAAGATTTATCAAATAGATGATAAAAAAATGGTCAAACCCAAAGTGAAAGCCTAAAGTTAAAAAAAAAAAAAGATAAGAAGACCGGACTTTTTTATAACCAGTTTTTGAAAAACCGGTTTTTTAAAATTCGAATCGAGTAGGTGATTTTGGATTAGCTCCTGGGATTTCGGGTGTTTTACTCTCTTTCAAACAGTAGACTTTTCCACCATTTTTGCTTTTTTTTTTTGGCAAAAACAAAACAGATTGGATCGATTACGATCCGGTCTTTGTGTCTCTAATTGTGAAGTTTATGTACACTTTATGTGAACTAGACTTTATCTCTATTGTGCCGGATTAATTGTATTTCGGAATAAAAACATATTTTCATTGTCTACAGAAATGTAAAAAGTAATTACGCATGAAATATAATTTTGTCTTTTTTTTGCATTTTCATTCCACAGGAGAGGAATGTTGTTTTTTTTCCTTCCTCTCATGAATAAATGAAATATATTTATATTTTTTTATAATATTAAATAACAATGATTTAATTAATTATTTTAGTTTTTCATTAAGTTGTATCGTATTTCAATTCGATAATAGTTATTTAATTGTAAAGCAGGACCAACACATTCGATTACAATTTTGACGAAATCCATACCTGCACAACATGACCCAAAGATTTTGGATGTAGATTGTCAAATAACATAAAAATAATAATATACTTTCGTTGAATTTTTATTAATGGATCATACATTTACCATAAGAAATAGTTTATATGTCTGCAGTAAATGGAAGTGAGTTAGAATTATTTATCTTGATGATATTTATGTGTGTAAAAGAAGTTCAATTTTATCAATATAATAAACTGCGTAAATTGGTAATTATAAATGTACAAGTACACAAACAATTGGGTGAATTACTAAAAGTAGTAATAATTTTTTAATTTTTTAACATTTATAAAGATATTATTTATTTTTTATTATTAATATACTATAAAAATTATTCAAATAAATTAAATGGTATAGTATAGGAAAAATTCCTAACCAATGTAGGACTAATATGGTGTATGTTGTAAACTTGGAGTAGGTTTTTGAAGAAATCTTGTAAGATCAAATCATCAGGAAGTTGCAAAATGAATTTTAAGTAAAAGTAACCATAGATCATGGAATTTTTTATGAGGCTTATGCACCAGTTAACCTCAAAACCTCATCGGTTACACAAATAGCGATTTAGCCGGAAGTAACGTGTTAGTGTGATATGGGCCGTTTATATAATTGGGCTTTTAGGGTTTAACCTTTTAGAGTTGTGTGAGTTGCTCATATATTTTCTATTCATTCTGTTGTATTGTATTCTTTTTCTATTTGCATAATAAACCTTTCATTCATTCGGTCTTATATTTGTCATCATGTTATCAGAGTCGTGATTGTTGATTTGTTGAGTTCTCGGTTTGTCGCACCCATTCACCATTAGGTTCATTATTTTGTCTCATAATTTTCAGTCAGCGTAAAAAATCAACGTTCTGGATTCATTCACCGTTGGATCGTCACGATTTTTGGTGTGTAGGTTCGTATACATATGTATCGTCACTTTGACCGTTGGGATTGTTGATTAGAGCTTTGTATTTGGAGATATTTACTGTCAAACATGGCTGAATCTGTTTCGAGATTTTCGGCCACATTTATGTAGTTGTGGGTAAAACGTTTTTCTGACTTCATTGAGCGTTGGATCGTCACGAAATTTTTACTGTAGGTTCTGAACACTTATATCTTCAAACTCACCATTGGGATTATCGATTAAACTTTCTCCCTTTGAATTATTATTCGTCGAAGGTGGCTGCAGAATGAAATCATGGATTTTTGCACATTAGTAGTAAAAATGAAGGTATGAGTTCTTACACCGTTAGATCGTTGTTATTTTTGTTATGAAGATTTAGAACACAAATACCATTAATATGACCGTTATCGATTAGAGGTTTTTGTTGGGACTTAATTATATTTGAAATGGGTTGCCAATTCAGGATTTGCTAGTTTTCGAGTTTCATATATTCTTCGTCGAAGTTTTGGATTTTTTTGGGGTTATCGTTGCTATCAAGGATTGGTTTGTGAGTATTTTCGGCCATGAGATTGGGTTTATTGTCTTCGTTGGGTTTATTGTCTTCGTTGATTACAGCTAAGGGTTTTGATTGTCGTCATCAATTAATTGTTTGTTGATTAGGTTAATGTTATTAGATTGTGGTATTGGCTATAGTTTGGGCTTTTGGTTCTTGATCATCGTACTTCTTTCGGAACTTTTCATCATCAATTGTGATTTATATTGGAGTCATAATAGTTGCATTTGATCACTTGGTTACTTAAACAGTATCTTTGTAACATCAGACACTAAACGAAGTTAGCAACTATGACCTAATCAGTGTTTATTAACAAATTATAACCTATTCAGTGGTTATTAACACTTAATCAAGGTGATTAACAAAGTTCATAAGGAAATTCAAGTCAATTAGAAACAATTTCATCGGTGCGATGAATCGGCAAATTAATTAATCCGATCGATTTGCGATATGATGAATTAATTCAACTAAGTACATAATTAAATTAAGATTACTAACACTAATCATTTATTAATATACTTACTTAACATTAATTATGCAAGACTAAAACAATTCATGAAATAAAGGCATTGATAAGTATTTATGAAATTACAAAAAAAGGGAAATACAAGAATACATTCTAAATACTTTTATACGAAAAAATTGAAAATACCCTTTTTATACCCCTTAGGCCGGCCACCCCCCATAGTACCACCTACAATTGACTTCTAATATTTTATTTGGAGTCCCATGCACCATCTACATCACAATCTCCATCAACTTCACCTCACTTTGCAAAGATGTGCACTCAACCTCCACTTTTCCCATCATTTTACCACCTTTTCTCGTCTATAAATAGAGACCTCATCTCCACTTCATTCTTCACATATTGCAAACACAAAAACACTCTCTTCTCTCCTCTCTAAGATCCGGCCACAAGGCCTCATACAAAGCCAAGTTTGCAACTTTTGTTTCTTCAAGTTTATTTTAAATGTTCTTGGTGCAACTTTTCAAGAATTCAACTTCTACTTGTTTGCATTCTTCTAATACATCAAAGTAAGTAAATACTAACTTATTATACTTATATTTATGTTTATATAAGTCTTGCATAATATATATAATCACCAACAACAACAAGTTTCATAAAAACTCAATTTTATAAATCACTAGTTTTGTATTTAAGTTGTTTTTTTCAAATGTGTTTATAAATATATAAACACATTATGTAAGTGTAAATATTACGTAAACAAATAATATATATGTGTTTTATAACTTTTATACAAGTAGTCTTTGAATAAACAACAAGAATCACTAGTTATTTCAAGTTTATGAACTACGGAATTTCGGCTAGAAAAGTTGCATCGACTTTGAAAAATCATAACTAATTCATAACTTAACAAAATGAGTTGATTCTTGTCTCAAAAGTTAGATCTATGTCTTAACTAAAAATCTGGAAATTTTCATAGTTTATTATGGGGTTTAGAACCCCATATATTATTTGGGAACCCGAAAGTTTGACAGCTCAAAAATGGCCAACATAGGGTTTTCAACAAGCTTTTTTCCTAACCTAAACACCACGAAAAATAGCCGTTCTTGACTTTAAAAATTCTTTGTATATGGTAGTTTAATTTCCAAGAAAACCAAAGCCTCAATCATTTTGGAGCTTGGTCAAAAGCCGCCTCAAAGTAGGCCGAAAAACCTTTAAAAAGCTGGAAAATTTTATATATATAAACTTGACGTTTTAAGTGGGTTTTATTTATAAACCTGTAAAGTTGGGTGATTTAAAACACAAAAACATTTATACATAGATATTATCATGTATATGGGAGTTATTAAGTCCCTCATATCATTTAGGACTCGGTTAAACGCGTCCGGTGTCATCACTAATCAACAACGCAAACCATCATTTTTACGGTCGATTTTACCATCAACTTACGGTGAGTCCTCATAGCCCTATTTTCACTATCTATTGGGGTGGAAATACATGCACAATTTTCATATGGACATCAAAACTGTTTATTTCTTATATGTATTACATGTGTGGATCCATCAGTCCTCAAATCATGAACCGTTAATTGCATTTATTTGCAAGCGCGAATATATTGTGGATAGATCTATCGGGAGTCATGTCCCCCATTCGGGTTAGTCTTAATCGGCTAACTGGGGTAATGGTGTGTGACAGATTGGTATCAGAGCCATAGTTATAGTGAACTAGGTTGCATTAGTACCTAGACTATAACTGTTACAAAAACTAAACTTTTTTCAAGAACTGTGAACACATATATGGACCCTGATGACAATAACATATCGAACAATACGGTTATTATCCTCTTTGACTCAGAGGATGAATTCTCACCAATGGAACAAGGAAGCCAAGGTGACAGTGAGGTGTACTTTGGATTGGGAACCCACCCTGACCAAATCAATGACGATGTAATGGACCCATCAAAGCACAAAGAGGGCAACTGTGGCCCTGCAACACAAATTGCTCCACCATCACCACCACATATTCCACCCTACACCCTATTCAGAAACCATCCCAATGGACCATTGAAGAAATTTACCCCTACGGAAAGGGTGTGACTAGCACAACGGGAGTCTATCCCGGTATCTGCCCATTAGCCAAGCCCGTCGCAGTAGTAACGGACAAACATAAGAAAGTGGGGATGGATACCTCACACACTCCAAGAGTGGAGAAACGAGGAAGGGATCCAAGGCCAGTTTGAAGTCGGAACACCATCTTCCTCTCAAGTGCTGACACTTACCCTAAAACGTACGTAACAAACGGTGCCTCTGTTGGTGGCAAGGGCCGCCAGACACGACCTCCATTTTCGACAAAATCCACCAAGAGGTCAGAGAGATCTTTTCAAGGATTAAGCAGGAGGCAATACAAACCACCAATAAACCTTGGGCCAACCAGAATACCCAGGCGATTCAACAAGACAGAATCAACGAATTGTGACAGTGCCTAAATCCCGTAGTGCAGATATAACCCAACGACTTAACGCTCTGGAGTACGAGGAAACCCCGAAGGCATCTCATACTTAGTACCCTTTTATAGTATTTCTCTAGGCTTTACTATCTGATACATCTTAGGGTGTGTAAGGCTTAAGAATTTATTGGAAAATTCCTAGCATATCATGTACAAAGATTAGGTATCCAGCATTTTAATGAAAAACTAAGTTTTATCTATAACTAGGAGCATGAGGATATGTAGTACGACAATCTGCCTAAGAAATTTCAAACCCATAGACTTATCCTCTTACCCCATTAGATACCACTTATGCATTTCTACTATTTGATACCGGTGCTGATAGGAGCTTTATATCCACTAAGTTCAGTAAGCAGATAAATTTCATTCTTACACCATTAAGTACCACTTATGCTATTGAGGTTGATGACAGTAAGACGCTTAAAAACAAATAATATAATACGAGGATGCTCATTAGAATTAGTAGGTTGACCCTTTGAAATAGACTTGATGCCCGTCAAACTGGGGAGTTTTGACGTGGTCATAGGCATGGATTGACTATCGAAAAACCATGCGGAAATAGTGTGCAACAAGAAGACGGTTCACATACCCTTAGCCAACAAAAAGGTCCTCACTATCCAAGGCAAAACAAGAAATACCAAAGTAAGCATCACTTACAACATTAGGACCCTGAAGTGCTGAGCCAAAGGAGAAGCGGCTCGAAGATATTCCTATTATTTGTGATTACCCCAAATTTTTTCCAGAACACATCCCTGAGCTCCCACCATCGGGGCAAGTCGAATTCAAAATCGGCCTAGTGTTAGGTGTTGGACCAGTGGCTCGAGCACCATACCGATTAGCCCATAAGTTATGTAGAAGTTGTCCAAACCAGCTGCAGGAGCTCTTAGATAAAGGGTTTAACAAACCAAGTTCCTCACTTTGGGGAGCTCCAGTTTTGTTCGTAAAGAAGAAGGATGGAACCTTCAGATTGTGCATCGATTACCGAGAGCTAAATAAGCTAAAAGAACCGATACCCACTCCCAAGGATCGATGACTTGTTTAACCAACTCCGAGGATCTAGCTTCTATTCGATGATCGACCTGAGGTCTGGTTATCATCAGATTAGAGTCCGCAAGGAAGATATTCTGAAGACAGCCTTCAGATCCCGTTACGTCATCATAAATTCCTATTAATTCCATTTGAATTAACCAGTGCCCTAACGGTATTCATGGACCTCATAAATCAGGTGTGCAAACCTTATCTAGACAAATTCGTGATTGTATTCATGAATGACATCTTAATCTACTCACAAAACAAGGAGGAGTACGAGCAAACACTTAAGACTGATTCTAGAGTTGTTGAAGAAAGAACAACTATATGCCAAGCTTTCTAAGTTTGAATTTTGGCTAAGATAGGTAAGATTTCTCGGGCACGTGATCAATAGTAAAAGGATCCAAGTCGACCCCACAAAGATTGAGGCTATCATGAATTGGTCAACCCTTAGAACCCCCATAGAGATACGACAGTCCTTAAGACTCGCCACTTATTATAGGCAATTATTAAAAATTTCTCAAGGATCACCGAAGCTCAAATAAAACTGACCCGAAAAGACATTAAGTATGATTGGGGCAAGGATCAGGAGACATCATATCAGTTATTAAAGCACAAACTGTGCAGCGCGCTTATTTTATCCAAGAGAAGCAAGAAATTTGTAGATTATTGTGACGCTTCACACAATGGGTTGATATAGAAAGATAGGGTCATAGCTTATACTTTATGAAAACTTAAGGTTCACTAGGTGAATGACACAACGCATGATCTAGATCTTGGAGCAGTAGTCTTTATCTTTAAGACTTGGAGACATTAGTTGTACGGTAACAAGTGTACTACACTCACAGACCATAAGGGCCTCCAACACATCTTGAACCAGAAAGAGTCGGATATGAAGTAGTGCCATTGGATGAAGCTAATAAGTGATTGCAACTGTGAAAAATCGTTATCACCTGAGGAAAACTAATGTGGTTGCAGACGCTCAAAGCCGAAAGGAACGAGCTAAGCCGTTAAGAGTACAAGCCCTAGTTATAACCATTCAACCAAACCTTCCTCCCTTAGTTCATGATGCACAAGTAGAAGTTGTTAAGGAGGAAAATATGAAAATTGAAGCCCTGCACGGAATGGATAAATAGTTTGGGATAAAGGCTGATAAAAAAAATCGATATTTCATTAATAGAATCTGATTACTCTGGTGGAATAAGAAAGCTGGCTATGGATGAAGGACACAAATCAGGATATGTCGTTCACCCCGAATCTAATAAAATGTATCATGACCTCAAGGAACTATACAGGTGGCCTAACATGAAGGATGACATTGCCACATATGTCAGCAAATTCCTAACATGCTCCAAAGTTAAGACAAAAAATCAGAAACCATTTGGGTAATAGTCGACCGCCCAACAATATCCGCACACTCCTACCAATCAAGGAGAACAACAGGATAAAAAAGCTAAGTCGTCTCCGGACAAGGAGTGCCTATTTCAGTCATCTCAGATACGGATAGCAGATTCACATCTAGACTTTTGGCAATCGTTACAACAAGCTTTGGGTACAAACTTGGACATGAGTACCACCTATCACCATGTGGTTAGAATGAAAGAAAGATTCAAACCCTAGAACCTTTGTCAAGAGCCTGTGTAATGAATTTTGGGAAGTGTTGGAATACTCATTTGACTTAGTGGAATTATCGTACAACAATAGCTATCACTCGAGCATTAAAGGTGCTCCGTTTGAGGCACTCTACGGGCGAAAGTGTCGATCACCGATTTGTTGGGCAGAAGTAGTGGATAGCCAAATCACTGGCCCTAAGATCATTCATGAAATACGAAAAAGATAGTACAGATACGAAACCGCCAAAAGGTTTCCCGCGATCGTCAGAAAAACTATGCAGACGTAAGGAGAAAATCTCTTGAGTTCCATTTAGGGGAAAGAGTACTGATGATAGTCTCGCCATGGAAGGGCGTGATACAACTTGAGAAACGAGGGGAAATGAATCCTCGTTACATTGGACAATTCAAAGTCTTAAAGAGAATTGGACTAGTAGCTTATCGTTTAGAGCTACCACCAGAGCTTACCAGCGTGCACAATACCTTCCACATATCAAATCTGAAGAAGTGTTTGTTAGATGAAATAGTTGTTACCCCCTTGGAAGAGATTCATCCAACTGATAAACTTCTCTTCATCAAAGAGCCGGTAGAAATCATGGACTGTAAGGTCAAAGGATTGAAGCACAGTCGTATACCCATCCTTAAGGTCAGATGGAATTCTAGACATGGACCAGAATTCACTTAGGCATGCAAAGGCCATCTTAAGCAAAGATACCCTCACCTATTCTTAAGTAACAATACCCCTGAGGAAGCAAGATAAAATTTCGAGATGAAATTCCCTTTAACAGGGGGAGACTGTAACATCCGACACTAAACCAAGTTAGCAACTATGACCTAATCGGTGTTTATTAACAAATTATAACCTATTCAGTGGTTATTAAAAATTAATCAATGTGATTAACAAAGTTCATAAGGAAATTCAAGTCAGTTAGAAACAATTTCATCGGTGCGATGAATCGACAAAATAATTAATCCGATCGATTTGCGATATGAAGGATTAATTCTACTAAGTACATAATTAAATTAAGATTATTAACACTAATCATTTATTAACACACTTACTTAACATTAATTATGCAAGACTAAAGCAATTCATGAAATAAAGGCATTCATAAGTATTTATGAAATTACAAAAAATGGGAATACAAGAATACATTCTAAATAGATTTATACAAAAAAAAAAAAAATTGAAAATACCCTTTTTATACCCCTTAGGCCGGCCACCCCCCATAGTACCACCTATAATTGACTTCTAATATTTTATTTGGAGTCCCATGCACCATCTACATCACAATCTCCATCAACTTTACCTCACTTTGTAAAGATGTGCACTCAACCTCCACTTTTCTCATCATTTTACCACATTTTCTCGTCTATAAATAGAGACCTCATCTCCACTTCATTCTTCACATCTTGCAAACACAAAAACACTCTCTTCTCTCCTCTCTAAGATCCGGCCACAAGGCCTCATACAAAGCCAAGTTTGCAACTTTTGTTTCTTCAAGTTTATTTCAAATGTTCTTGGTGCAACTTTTCAAGAATTCAACTTCTACTTGTTTTCATTCTTCTAATACATCAAAGTAAGTAAATAATAACTTATTATTACTTATATTTATGTTTATATAAGTCTTGCATAATATATATAATCACCAACAACAACAAGTTTCATAAAAACTCAAGTTTATAAATCACTAGTTTTGTATTTAAGTTATTTTCTCCAAATGTGTTTATAAATATATAAACACATCATGTAAGTGTAAATATTATGAAAACAAGTGACGTATATGTGTTTTATAACTTTTATACAAGTATTCTTTGAATAAACAACAAGAATCACTAGTTATTTCAAGTTTATGAACTACGGAATTTCGGCAAAAAAGTTGCATCGACTTTGAAAAATCATAACTAATTCATAACTTAACAAAATGAGTTGATTCTTGTCTCAAAAGTTAGATCTATGTATTAACTAAAAATATGGTAGTTTTCATAATTTATTATGGGGTTTAGAACCCCCGGATATTATTTGGGAACCCGGATGTTTGACAGCTCAAAAATGGCCAACATAGGGTTTTCAACAAACTTTTTCCCTAACCTAAAGACCTCGAAAAATAGACGTTCTTGACTTTAAAAATTCTTTGTATATGGTAGTTTAATGTCCAAGAAAACCAAAGCCTAAATCGTTTTGGAGCTTGGTCAAAAGCAGCCTCAAAGTAGGCCGAAAAACCTTTAAAAAGCTGGAAAATGTTATATATATAAACTTGATGTTTTAAGGGGATTTGTTTATAAACTTGTAAAGTTGGGTGATTTAAAACATAAAAACATTTATACACAGATATTATCATGTATATGGGAGTTATTAAGTCACTTATATCATTTAGGACTCGGTTAAACGCGTCCGGTGTCATCACTCATCAACAACGCAAACCGTCATTTTTACGGTCAATTTTACCATCAACTTACGGTGAGTCCTCCTAGCCCTATTTTCACTATCTATTGGGGTGGAAATACATGCACGATTTTCATATGGACATCAAAACTATTTATTTCTTATATGTATTACATGTGTGGATCCATCAGCCCTCAAATCATGAACCGTTAATTGAATTTATTTGCAAGCGCGAATATATTGTGGATAGATCTATCGGGAGTCATGTCCCTTATTCGGGTTAGTCTTAATCGGCTAACGGCGGGATGCATATATATATTCAACATATGGTATTGCGTATGGAATACTGCACAGGACAAACTCGTTTAATTAAGTTTCAGTTGCATGATGGTTTGTGTAATACATACATGGAATTTATGCTTTATAAATTCAACTCATCTGATAATATCCACACAATTGGTCTTTTCGCGTAAACCTATGAGCTCACCAACAATTTGTTGACGTATTTTAGCATGTATTTTCAGGTGATTAAGACATGCACATTTATCGGAAGCATTCCAAGGCTTCCGTTCATTTTGGAGTCGCATCATTTTCAAACTCGGAGATTTATTTGCATCTTTCTTGATAAACTAAATTGTGTATTTAAATCTTGGTATTTTAAGAACTACTTACGCTGTATTTTGGTTATGTAAAAAAATATGTATATTTGAAGTCAAATCAATGTATTTTTGAAAACGTCCATATAGTGGTCGTTCGTTATGATTATGGTTACGCTTCCGCGACGTCACGCTTCGTTTCCAACTGGGGTAACGGGGTGTGACAATCTTGGCCCGTCATCCACTGCCATGTCAACTTCTCCATTAGGTTTGTCTTCGTCTAATAATTCAGGTATTCCTTCGCCTTTGTGGATCTTGAATTCTAGTGCATCTCATCATATGTCTCCTCATTTGTCTTCATTTGTTTCTTTATTTCCCGGTTAGCCTATATCTATTATGTCAGCTAGTGGAACACCTATGCCATTCGAGGGTGTTGACTCTGTTGTCACACCTAATGTGTATTATGTTCCGAAACTTGCCTTGAACCTTGCCTTGGTTAGTTAATTGTGTAAATATGGTTATTGGGTCTTCTTTTCTAATAATGTTTGTTGTGTACAAGACCTATGTTATCAGACAGTGATTGAGACTGTCCGTAGAATAGGAGACCTCTATATTGTGGATAATCTCAGGGTGTCTGATGTTGTAGCTTCAGGTGTTGCTTTATCTTCTTTTAATTTAAGTAAATTGTCATCTGATTTTTATTTGTGGCATCCTCTTCTAGGTCATATGTCTACATCTCATTTACAATTCTTAGCTTCTACAGATCCTTTAGGTCCATTGAACGAATCTAATATATCAGACTGTAGTGGTTGTAAACAAGTAAAACTAGTTGCGTTACCCTTTAATAAAAGTATCTCTTGTTCTTTGGCACCTTTTGATCTTATTCACTCTGATGTATGGGGACCCTCTCCTGTTTCTTTAAATGGAGGATCCAAATATTATGTTTCATTCATTGATGACTATACTAGATATACTTGGGTTAATATAATGAAACACAGATCTAATTCTCATCTATTTATTGTGAGTTTCGATCTCTTGTTAAAATCCAACACTCTGATGTGATCAAATGTTTTAGATATGATTTAGGGGGAGAATATAAATCTAAAGACTTCACACAGTTACTTGCATCCGAGGGACATTGTAACAAATTTCGTGTACTGACACTCCTCAACAAAATGGCATTGCCGAAAGGCAACATCGTCATCTTGTTGAGACTGCTCGTTCCTTGTTATTGTCTTATAAGGTACCTAGTATGTTTTGGGGTGAAGCAATTCACACTGTTGTCTATGACATCAATAAAATTCCTACTGCTCATAATTCTGGTCTCTCTCCTTTTGAAAAGCTCTATGGTCATAAACCTGATTATATTTCCTTACGTGTTTTCGGTTATACCTGTTTTGTTCTTCGTCCTCATGTGGAACGCAATAAATAGTCAGCTCGATCTGCTTTGTGTGTATTTTTGGGATATGGGAAAGGGTTATCGTTGTATTGATCCAGTGAGTCAAAAGCTCAACGTTTCAGGTCATGTCACCTTCTTGGAACATATTGTTAGGCACAAAAAGGTCTCAGTCAAACCTGTTCTATATCATAGGGGGAGATTATAAATCAAAACTATTTGATACTCTTAAAAGGTATAATTTAAGGCGTGTTAATGCCGTATTGAAACCTGATAAGTGATTTGCAATATTAATCAAAGCTGCTCACCTTGTTACATTAGTTGTAACTTAGGCAGATTGCTCAAGCTGTCCTTTTCTGTTGGACAGGATGGACATATACTGTCTACGCTGCTCATGCCTGTTGAGCAACTTGGACCAAAACAAAGTGTTTAGTTCTTTGTGAACAGAACCTGTTCTTTGTGAACAGGTTATACACTTTATGGAATTTGTTTCCACGTCATCATGTATTGTCTTGGACGAAAATATCAGTTTGTAAGTCGAAGACAAAGTGGAAAATCAAAAGCTGCTTACACTGCCCAAGCTGTTCTAATACATGAAGACAAAGTGGATATTTGAAATGGGTGACAGACCATTTTTTATATCAAAATGGCTCTACAAGAAGAGGTAATGATTAAAGTTAACATTCCTCTTTAAGGTAAAGCAATTTGTAACAGAGACATAAAGGAAAAGACAATATTCTGCTACATAGGGACAAATGTTGTTTTGTCAGAATGTGCAGAAAAGAAGTTTTGTCTTTTTGGAAAGACACTCCACTATCTCTGCATCCAATGAGGAAGGTTCACCAGTCTTCTCAGAGAGAGTATATAAGGAAGCTTCTAAGGAATGTGAGATAACCAAGAAAGAGATATCCAGAACGTGCAAAGAATTTTGTTTTCGTGCATGCAAAGTCTGCTTAGAAAAGAATAGTTGAGTGTGTTCAAGCTGTACTTGTTCAAGCTGTCTCTCTGTCTTGTAAAATCAGTGAGTACATCTTAGTGAGTGAATTCATTGTAACTCATCTGAGTGTGTCTTATATTAGTTGTCTATCTGTTGTTCTGTTATCTCAGTTTGAACCATTACGTAGTTCAAAAACTTGTTTGTAATTAACATTTGTTGATATATACGTACAAACATTGAGAAAATTGTGTTTAGTTTTTAAGTAGATGTATTCACCCCCACTCTACAGCTTAGAAGAGCATACTAGGGAAACCTTGTGGGACCTACAACTGGTATCAGAGCAAGTTTAGAGTGTGTGTTAACTCTAAGATTTTTCTAACATCTCCCTATTTCCCACCATGGACAACAGTACTGCCAACTCCTCCTCTTACTATGACAATGGGTCAATAAAAAAACCTCCCAAGTTCAATAATCAGAACTTCTCTGGCTGGAAGTGCAGAATGATGCTCTATTTAGAGAATATGGATGTACAACTACCAGAGATAGTGATGAAAGGACCCTATGTGCCAACCTCTGTCACTACTATAACTCCTGTTGCTGAAGGAGCTGTTCCTGAAATCAGGACCATTGCAAAGGCAAAAGCTCAATGGTCTGACGAATACAAAGTCTAGTTTCCCTTGATGCAAAGGCCAGGAATAACCTTGTCATCTCTCTACCTGATGATGTGTTCAAACAGGTTGAGAAGATGAAGACTGCAAAAGAAATGTGGGATACTCTGTGTACCATCTATGATGGCCCAAGAATCACATTGGATAACATGATCAATAATCTTGTTAGACAATATGAATTGTTCTTTGCAAAGCCAAAGGAGACTCTCACTGAAACCTACACCAGGTTTACTGCCTTGATAAATGATCTCAAAGCTGTTGGGATCACTAAAGACAACTTAACTTTTGTGAACAAGATTCTGGACATACTACCTAAGGAATGAAAATACTTCTCTACTATCCTCAGAAACTCAGGTACCATCAGAGGCATGGAACTTGTGAATCTTTATGGATCCTTGTTAAATGTTGAACAATCAAGGCAACGGAAAAGAAATGCCTTGGAGATGTCCAAAAGAGGTGCAGCCTTAGTGGACAGCGTGAGACAAACTGTTAATCAGGTGTGTGATGTGTTCACACAATAAGTTGATGATGAAATGGAGGAAATGTCTTAAGAAGAGGACTGTGCAGATTTTGCTGAGTTTGATGATGAGCAAATGATTTCCATGCTTGTCAGAAAATTCAATAAGAAGAAATTTGGTGGTTAGATGCCGCAAAAGAAATCAGGTGCCATCAAGAAAAAGGCATTTGACAAAACTAAGGCTGAGTGCTTTAAATGTGGCAAAACAGGCCACATAGCTGCTGCCTATGTGTCTAAAGCTGTTGGCTCTTCCTCCAAACCATACAAGACAAACAAAGACAATGGCTACAGGGTTAAGTACCTAATGGCCATGGCTAAGCTGAAAAAGTTGGAAGACTCAGTGGCTTCCAACAAGCAGAAGGGACTTATGGCTGAAACTTGTGACTGGGAGGAGTCTGATTCATCATCTGATGAAGAGGACAACAACTGTCTGATGGCCAACACTGATGTCCCCCTCAACAAGCAACTTCAAACAGGACTTGACTGAAGCTGAAACTCTCAACTCTTTAGAGAACTGGAATCCAACCATGATGTACAAGGTACAAAACTTTAAGGATTACAGTTCTGAAGAAAAAGTCAAAATGTTTGATTATTTACTTGTTGATTTAAAAGCTGCTGTTGAGAAGCAGGATGCTCCGAAGTCTGAAAATCCCAGTGGAAAGTTGGTTATAAATGAAGAAATCTTTTGTTAAAACCAGAATTAATGATTATGTTAATAGGCAACAATCATCACATCTCAGTTTAGGAAAAAGCAAAGCCATTGCTCAACCTGAGAAAGCTGGGAATAAGTTTCCCAAACCTGTGGAAGGACAAAAGACAATCAAACTTCATGTGTTTGACCTCTGCCCTCCCAAAAACCGGAAAAAGGACACAAGAAAAGCTGTTGCTGTTGTACCTTCCACCCAAGCTGTTGGTTCTTCTAAAACAAGTGACACTTCGTTAAAACCTGTTGTGAAAACTAACAAAGATAAACCAGAATGTGTTTCTGGGAGTGCTTCTTCCAAAAAGTCTAAAAAGAGAAAATGTTACAAATGTGGAAGAAGACTCATATGGCCATAGACTATCCTAAAACTGAGGACATAAGGCCTGCTGACACTGCTAGCTTCAACATTACAAAAACCAGCAGTGTTGGAAGTAACATTGTCATTGAGAAGAGTATCCAAGCTGATACAATCCAAATTGGGAATATTAGTGTAGATCTTAGTGGTCCATCAATGAATGTTGATGAAGAAGGAGAACTCATCCTTATGATGAGTTCCCTTAAAAACTAATATTTTCCCATGACACTCTACAGGTTAAACAACCAAGCCCGGTTTGGTACTTGGACAGCGGCTGCTCAAGCCACATGACAGATTGCAAAGATTTGCTGAGTGACCTCAAGCCTGAAAAGGCCCAAAGGTCACCTTTTGTGACAATGTCCAGGGATCCACAGAAGGATATGGAACCCTTCAAGCTGGTTCTGCAATATTCAAAAGAGTAGCCGATGTGTCTGTGCTAAAACATAACCTTGTTAGCATTAGCCAACTCTGTGATGCTAGCTACAAGGTTAATTTTGATGAGCACATGGGGTACATACTGGATCCCCAAGGCAAAGTTGTGCTGTGTGCACAAAGGAAGAAAGGTGTATACGTTGTGGACATGAAATATGCTAATCCAACAACTGAAACATGTTTCATCTCAAGGAGCAATGCGGACCTCAACTGGTTATGGCACAAAAGGCTATCACACCTGAACTTCAAGAATATCAACAAACTCTGTAAGAAAGAGTTGGTAACAGGTTTGCCTTCTATAAGTTATGTTAAGGATAAACTCTGCACTTCTTGTGAGAAGGGTAAGCAAAGAAAAACATCTTTTAAATCCAAACATAATTCCTCTATTGAAACACCTCTCTTCTTAATCCATATGGACTTGTTTAGACCTGTCAGTGTCCCAAGTCTAGGAGGTAGAAGATACACTCTAGTAATGGTTGATGAGTTCTCCAGGTTTACATGGGTGATCTTTCTAAAGACCGAAGGAGAGGCTCCAGAGAGATTATAGGATTTATCAAGAAGATGGAAGTTCTGAACTCTGCCCAAGTCAAGCACCTAAGAAGTGATCATGGTATTGAATTCAAAAACAGTACTCTTGAGGATGTGAGGAAAGAGGGATCTCTCAAAACTTTTCAGCTGTAAGGAGTCCTCAACAAAATGGAATTGCAGAAAGAAGGAACAGATTTTTCTATTGAAGCTGCTAGAACCATGCTGTGTACATCAGGTTTGCCTTCATCGTTTTAGGCTGAAGCTGTCAACACTGTCTGCTTCACTCAAAACAAATCCTTAGTAGTGAAAAGGTTCAATACGACTCCATATGAATTAATAAAAAGGAGAAAGCCAAATATAAGTTATTTCCATGTGTTTGGATGTCCCTGTTTCATCCTGAATCAAAGGGACCAACTTGCCAAATTTGAACTCAAAGCTGATGAAGGTGTATTTGTTGGATACTCAACAATTTCTAAAGCCTACAGAGTATACAACTACAAAAGAAAGGTGTTTAATTAATCTATCAATGTCACCTTTGAGGAGTCTAAGAATGCTTCCACCAAAGCTGTTCCTGAATCAGTTTCAGAAGAGTTTAGCTTTGATTATCTTATGCATTCCATTGATGAGGAAAAGGACTCAAAAGCTTCCACATCACCCAGAGTGGAACCTGTTACCATAATGGACATGATGATGATTATATCAGTACACCCTGTGTGAATAAGTGTACTAATATTAATGCACCATGTCCAGAACCTATCAATGCTGATTTCCATGGATCCTCTGCTGATGTGTTCAACAATAATGATTCATTCTCAATGGGTGATCAGACTCAAGACATCAGTGTGTCTGAAAATCTTAAAAGCTGTTCTACAAGACCTAATGAGAATGAAACTGATACAGGAGAATCTTCATTGAAACATGATCCTAAGTGGATCAGGTGTCACCCCAATGATCAAATAATTGGTGACATCAACAAAGGGGTGAAAAGATGGGAGAGCTTACGGAACTTTTCTATGTTTTCTATTTTTGTGTCCCTAATGGAGCCAAAGAAAGTGGATGATGCACTGAAAGATGCCAATTGGATCACTGCCATGCAAGAAGAGCTCAATCAGTTTGAGAGAAACAAAGTATGGAAGCTGGTCTATGTTCCTAAAGGTAAAACAATAATTGGCACCAAGTGGGTTTTTAGAAATAAAATGGATGAGCAATGTCATGTTATTAGAAATAAGGCAAGACTGGTTGCTCAAGGCTATAGGCAAGAAGAAGGCATAGATTATGATGAAACATTTGCTCCACTGGCCAGGTTAGAAGCAATTCGTTTGTTTCTATCCTATGCTACCATTAAGAGCATGAAGGTATTTCAAATGGATGTTAAGAGTGCATTTTTGAATGGGAAGCTGCAAGAAGAGGTATATGTCAAGCAGCCCCCAGGTTTTGAAAGTGAACAACATCCAGGTTTTGTCAATAAGTTGGACAAAGCTCTTTATGGTCTGAAACAAGCCCCTAGAGCCTGGTATGACACTCTTATTGATTTCCTTTTGAGCAATGGTTATTCCAGAGGTAAAGTGGATACCACATTGTTCATACAAAAGGTGAAAACTGATATTATGCTTGTTCAAATTTATGTGGATGACATAATTTTTGGTTTTACTAATTAACAGTTATGCAATAACTTTTCACTGCTCATGAAATCTAAATATGAAATGAGCATGATGGGTGAACGTACTTTCTTTCTAGGATTACAGGTTAAACAAAGCTCAAATGGAATTTTCATAAATCAAAGAAAGTATATATTGGATCTTTCGAAAAAGTTTAAACTTGATCAATGTTCTCCTATCAAACCCCCAATGGCAACCAATGTAAAGTTGGATGCTGATGCTTGTGGCAAAGCTGTTTCAGTAATAGCTTACACAGACATGATTGGGAGCTTGCTATACTTTACAGCTAGTAGACCAGATATTACGTTTGCTACTTGTTTATGTGCAAGGTTTCAAGCTGATCCAAAGGAATCACATCTAGCTGCTGTAAAAAGGATTTTTAGATACCTAAAGGGTACACCAGGTTTGGGTCTTTGGTATCCCAAAGACTCCAGCCTTGAACTAATAGGTTATTCATATTCTAATTTTACAGGTTGCAAGCTAGATAGAAAGAGCACAACATGTGGATCTCAACTCCTTGGTGGAAAGTTGATCAGTTGGTGCAGCAAGAAGTAGAATTCTATTTCTACTTCTACTGCTGAAGCTAAGTACATTGCTGCTGGAAGCTTCTGTGGGCAGATTCTGTGGATGCAACATCAGCTTGAGGATTATGGCCTTGTATATAGTAAAACTCCTATTCTGTGTGACAATACAAGTGTCATAGCTATCTCCAACAATCCAGTCTTCCACTCTAGAACAAAGCATAATGAAGTCAGACATCACTTCATAAGGGATCACATCCAAAAAGGTAATGTGGAGCTAAGTTTTGTTTCCACAAAAGAGCAGCTTGTAGACATTTTCAGCAAACCTCTTGATGAAAACAGGTTCAATTACCTTGTAAGCAAGCTGGGTATGCTAAATAAACTTAACTAAGTGTCATTGATGTTCAAATGTCACTTGTTCAAATCTGTCAAAATTTTACAGAACAGCTTGGACAGAACACATTTCACTTGTTCTGTACTTAGCTAGTTTATGAAAATTTGGATAGCTTGGACATATAACAGGCTTGACAAAATAAGTTTTAAACTGAAGACTGTTCTGTTGTACAAACTCAACCTGCTCACTCTGCTACTCTGTCATACAAGGCAATGCCCTGTAACCTGTTCAGTCATTGAACAGATTTCACAATGAAACCTGTTCTCATATAGCTGCACAGGTTTCACGAATAGCTTATAGAATGATTAGTGCTTGATAAAACTTGTTCATCACATGTTTGAACAACAACTTAGAACATCAGTTTTTATTTTACATTACTTCACATTTAAGTTACTTAAATTATGTATTTATTTATCTTAATTACCTGCAGATAGTGTGTGTTACGTGTGTTAGTGGTTAAAAAGGTCAAGTTGGTCTGACAAACGTGTTTACGTGGTAAACCGTTCCATCTTTCGTTAGTAACATTTCAATTCAACCGCCCAAACCATTTTCTCTCCTACTTACTCACATTCAAATCCTATAAATACCTAACTCACTGTTTCATCTTCTTCTTCTTCGTTACTGCTCCCATAACTCTCTAATAAACCCTGAAAAGACTTAGTGTCCCAACTTTTGCATTACTCTACTCTCACAAATGGCTTCCCAAAATAACCCCTTTCTCCCTGTGTTCGTTGGTAATGATGTTGAGAAACACCCCTCTGTCAACACCATTCTCACAATCAAACCCGCCAACTACATTGCAAACTTAACCATTCCCAAAAACCATACTGGGAAAGGTTATGAATCTATGGTGGAGTTTCTGCAAGCTCATCCTCTTCATTATGCTATGACAGCCTCTCCTGGTGTCATGTACCAGGTGATGGTCTATGAGTTTTGGTACCCTTGTTCGTATGATCCTTCTACCAAAACCATCAGAGGAACCATTCTCAACAGCACTAAAACTGTTGACATCACTACTGCTCTTCTCAGGGAAGTACTTCATCTCCCAGTGGCTGACACATATGACAAACCTCAGCCTTAGGATTAACAGATGGGTAATCTGCTACGCTTCTGTGGTGTAGCAGAACCAAAGGTGGGTGCAACCTTGTTCCTAAGGGATCTTTCCCCAACTTACTGTTTTTTCTTCGCCTCAATGGTGATAAGTCTCAGCTGCAAAGTTGGTTCATTTGATCAACTCAGCAGGGATGAGATACCCATAGTCCTACAGCTTGTGGATGAGACTACTCTGAACATGGCAAGGTGGATATTCCTGAATTTGAGGAACCTGGTGGAACAAGAACAACGTCCAGCTGCTGCCAGATACCCAAGGTTTTGGAGCCTCATCTTCAAGCACATTTGTGGTGAGCATCTTTAGAACTCCCAACCTCTATTGACTACCGCTGCATTCCCTGTTATTGGGAATAGGGTATTTTATACCCCAGTACTCAACAATGAACCTCCTCTGTCTACCCCAATGAGGAGGTTGCTTGGTTTGGTGGAAGGACCTTCTACTCAGAAGGTGAATACAGTCACTGCTCCTAAAGGAAAATCCAAATCAAGGCCTAAAATGGTTAAACGTGCCTTGAAAACCAGTGAAGCTGAGCCTGTCCGCAAGAAGGCTAAAACAGCTAAGTCTGCCCCATTAGCCTCAGTGGCTGAGGGGGAGCAGGCTGGTCACCATGGTTCATCCGTTGAGCCTGAAGCCTTTGTGGCTGGTGCCTCTGTGGCACCTTAGACTATAAAACAGGAATAACCTCCTGTTTCTAGCCTAGTCTCCCCACCAGTCCAATCAGAACCCAACATCACCTCTCCATAATATCCATCCTCTACATCCTCACTCACCACCTATAACAGGCTAAGAAATAAATCCTTAGCCAAAAAGAAACCCTCCTCTCAAACCAGCCCCTCTGACCCCTCCCAACATGAGTCAGTTTAAAAAGAAGCAACCCCTACTGCTTTTGCTTCTCCTATTTGGGAGTAAGTGCAGCCACTATGGAGTAGGCTTCACTCCATGCAGCGTCCACCCCGAGTCAGCCTGAGCCCTCTGGTTCCTCCCAACTTGAACCAGTTGTACAAAAGGAGACAACCACATTAACTGTCCAACCCTCTCTACAGGCTGAAGACATTGAAAGACAGGAACACTCTCCACTCCACACTGAGTCCACACAGTTACCCCCTCATATTTTACATACACAATCTGAGTCTGCACAAGGTGACAAAGCTGTTGGAACAGACTATCCAGTAGATTAGCCTTCATTTTCTGTTCCTCTTGACACAGCTGTTCAACACCAAACAGCTGTTGAAGGACCAACAACCCAAGCTGATGAACCACAGGGAATGGAACATCCTTCTGGTGAAGTTGCTCCTCAAATGCAAATTCCATCATCAGCTTTCACGACTGATGATGTTGAAATGCACATCCCATCTCCCAATGAAGAGGTGCCTACAAACGAAGGTAGTACTGAGGGAACAACCCAAGGACTTGATGAAGGTGCTACAATGCGAGTAACATCTGAAAGGTCTCCATCCCCCATTGCCTCACCTCATGATGCAGCTACAGCCACTACTGAAGGTCCCCTTGCTGGGCCATTTAACCTATGCCCAGGCTATGGAATTGCTTTCTAAAGTATCCTTACCCTCACCTACTGACCCCCAAACTCCTCAATCATCACCATCACATTCATCCCCATCCATTCAATCCAAACAGTCTACCCATACACCTCCATCCCCCAAAGAACTCTCTTTGAAGGATCAGCTCTCTGTGCTGTCCAACAAAGTTGGTTATTTAGAAACTTCTATGACTTCCCTTCCCACCCTCATTTCAGACTCTGTGTCTTCTCAGCTTCAAGGTTTTCTTGATTTGTTCAAGTCTTACTTTCCAGTCCATGTTCCCCAATCTGATCATTCTTCTCAGCTGCTTGCACTCACTGCACAGCTGCAACAACTCTCCTCCTCCCTATCTTCCATACTTACTCACCAACAGGACTCTGTGTCCAGTCTGGCAACTGTTTCCCAACAGCTGTCAGGTCTTGCTGAAACATGTTCAACCACCCTTCCATCCACACTTGCTTCTCTAAATACCTTGGTGGTATCTCTGTCCAATTCTGTGGCAGCAAACTTTCATGATATGCATGAGTCCCTTGAACTCACTCTTGCACAGCTTCAGAGTTTGGTGTTCATAGAAACTACTTGGGCGGCTATTTCCCAGCTTTCATCTTTTGCCACTTCTCATTCTTCTTCTCTTCAGACCTGTGTTACCTAGCTGACAGAATTCAAGGACAACCTAGCTTTCTTAGTGCATAGCCTGGTTGGTTCAAGACCTGTCACCAAACCTGGTGCTGTAGAACCTGTTGGATCCGTTCCTTCAGGCAGACCTTGTTTTGAAGGCTTTGTGCCATCTCCTTCCAAGGGGGAGAATTCTAAATCTGCCTCGAAGACCAAGTCTAAGGGGGTAAAATCTTCATCTCCCTTTAAGGAGAAATCAACATTAGTAACCCAAGGAGCAGGACAATTACAACCTGGTGTTGCTGCAGGTACTTCAACTGTCTCTGCAACCGCTGCGCCGTCTACTCAAGTTGGATCTCCAAGCCCTTCCCCATATAAGGGGGAGGAATCCATTCCTGAGGACATGCCAATCAGAAGGAGACATTTGATTTTAATACAAACTGAAGTAGAGGAAGAGGAGGACACTGAAGCTGTTCTAACTAGAGCAACAAAGGGGAAAGGGAAAGCCTCTGTGGACACTGACTCTCTCAAAGCTGCTCAATTACAGTTTGACGAATCTCAGGCCAAGGATATGGGCATTCCACTAGAGACTTATTATAAGTAGAAACAAGACCAGCTTGAGATTCTTGAAAGACAAAAGAAGGAAGAAGTTTCTGCTAAAGCCCTTGCATACAAGGAGGCAAGAAAGATCAAAATGCCCTGCTTGGATGTTCATAAGAAATTGATAGAAGCTGCCAATGAGTCAGTGGTTGGTAAAGAGGGAGAGAAGAAACAGAGTGCACATGTCTTGGTGACCAAATCAAAGTCTGTATCCTCATCAGCTAAAGCCCAAGTTCACTTTCACGATATGGCAAGGAAGAAATTATTTGATGTTGCAAACAGAAGACTTGCCAAGGAGACAATTGTCAAAGCTGTCCCCATATCAAGAAAAGGTAAGTAGTGGAGACTTCAAATTACAAGGCACGGTGCTGATTGCCCAGAATTAGAAGCCTACAAGTCCACTAATGTTGCTTGGATGGGGTATAGGGAATGGGTTGAATTGGCTGTTGCCCTGAGCAGATCAAAATCTGATATTGCTAAAGCTGTCAAGGCATATGTTAAGACACTGATGGAAAAGGTGAAAGACCTGGGTTTGATTCCTGAAGAACAAATCAAGGGTACCTCACTGGTGGAACCCAAGATTAAGCCCAGGAGGAAGAGAAAGGATACAGAGCTTGAAGAGCTCATCATCATGATTGAACAAGGGATGCACGCTGTTGAAGTAAAAGGGGTAGATCACAGTCTGCCAAAAGGAGTTGAGCTGAAGAAGGAAAATTCATAGAAGAGTCTGAGTTAGGTGTATTCTTTGTGGACCCCTTATCAAAGAAAATGTGTTTCCAGAGGGCATCTGATCTTCATAAGGCTGGTCTCAAGCAGGTCATAGCATTCAGACTCTTCAATGCTTTTGATCAGCACTCAAGATGGAGAGCAATCATCTAGGAACTGCTCAAGGGCTTCTATGAAAGGAGAGAACTTCAACATCCTGACTTCATGTTCCTTAGGCATGAAGTAGAAGTAAATGATGAGAGTATGGAACATTACCAACACCTGATGGATCAAAGACAATAGCTTGAAGGTCCATCTACTGCTGAGTAGATGAAGAATGGAAGCTGTCCATAAGTTGGACAGGGTTGCCATTGTTTGCTCCCAAGATCAACAGTCCAAACTTGTTGAAATTCTCTTCTTGTACATATGTTGTACTTTATTACATCAGTTGTAATTTATCTCTATACATTAGTTGTACTTATTATAAAAACATATGTTGTTTAAATCAAATCGATATCAGTATGTATAATTTGATCCTTTACTTTACTTCAATCTTGTACTTCCAATTCAACATATGTATTGTAAAAATATATATAGTGATCATTGATATAATCAGCTTAGACTGATTATTGCAAACAGGGGGAGATTGTTAGGCACAAAAAGGCCTCAATCAAACCTGCTCTATATCATAGGGGGAGATTATAAATCAAACCTGTTTGATACCCTTAAAAGGTATAACTTAAGGCCTATTAATGCCTTATTGAAACCTGATAAGTGATTTGCAATATTAGTCAAAGCTGCTCTCCTTGTTACATTAGTTGTAACTTAGGCAGATTGCCCAAGTTGTCCTTTTCTGTTGGACAGGCTGGACATAAACTATCTACGCTGCTCATGCTTGTTGAGCAGCTTGGACCAAAACAATATGTTGTGTTCTTTGTGAATAGAACCTGTTCTTTGTGAATAGGTTATACATTTTATGGAATTTGTTTCCATTTCATCATGTATTGTCTTGGACGAAAAGATGAGTTTGCAAGTCGAAGACAAAGTGGAAAATCAGAAGATGCTTATACTGCCCAAGCTATTGTGATACATGAAGATAAAGTGGATATTTGAAATGGGTGATAGACCAATTCTATATCAAAATGGCTCTACAAGAAGAGGAAAGGATTAAAGTTGACATTCCTCTTTATGGTAAAGCAATCTGCAACAGAGATAAAAAGGAAAAGACAAATATTCTGCTACATAGGGACCAATGTTGTTTTGTCAGAATATGCAGAAAAGCAGTTTTGTCTTTTTGGAAAGGCACTCCACTATCTCTTCATCCAATGAGGAAGGTTTACCAGTATTCTCAGAGAGAGTATAAAAGGAAGCTTCTAAGGAATGTGAGATAACCAAGAGAGAGATATCCAGAATGTGCAAAGAATTGTGTGTTCATGCATGCAAAGCCTGCTTAGAAAAGAATAGTTGAGTGTGTCCAAGCTGTTCTTGTTCAAGCTGTCTGTCTGTCTTTTAAAATCAGCGAGTACATCTTAGTGAGTGAATTCATTGTAACTTGTCTGAGTGTGTCTTAGATTAGTTGTCTATCTGTTGTTCTGTCATCTCAGTTTGAACCATTCCGCAGTTCAAAAACTTGTTTGTAATTAACATTTGTTGATATATACATACAAACATTGAGAAAAGTGTGTTGAGTTTTTAAGTAGCTGTATTCACCGCAACTCTACAGCTTACAACAACATACTAGGGAAACCTTTTGGGACCTACACATATTCGATTTTATTGGATTCCCACTCAGTCTCATGACATGACACGATCTAATATCCTTTCTAATGATCCTTTTAATGATGAAACTAATAAAACCACTTCTAATGTCCAAATCAACACATTTAATATACTGACAACTGAGACGCCTACAACATTGGATGACTCTGTTACTAAAACACCTATAGCTACTCCTATGCCTACGTCCGTTCCATTGCCGATTAAGAATACGGATGTCCATACTACACGCATGTCTATTTGTCTTCGTAAGTCGACTAAACTTCTTGATTTTGCTTACTCATCTTAATATGCCTCTTTTGCTTCGTTCATTACCAATATACATCCTTTGTTTGAACCCAAATCCTTTAGAGAGGCTATTTGTGATCACCCTTTGGCAGGATGCTATGGCTGAGGAATTGACTTCTCTTCATCAGACTTATACGTGGAATCTGGTTCTGTTGCTATCTGGAAAGAATACTATTGGCTGTCGTTGGGTTTATAAGATAAACACTAAGTCTGATGGGTCTGTTGAACGTTATAAAGCCTGTCTTGTTGCTAAGGGGTTGTTAGGCACAAAAAGGCCTCAATCAAACCTGTTTTATATCATAGGGGGAGATTTTTAATCAAACTTGTTTGATACACCTAAGGGGAGAATTTAAGGATTACCTAATAAGTGATTTGCAAAATCAACCTAAGTCTGTTTACACTAGGGATGTGTGGAATGACCGGAAAACCGAACCGAAACCGAAACCGAACCGGAACCGATTTTTAGTATTCGGTTCGGTCATCGGTTCTTATAATTTTTAATTTTCGGTTATCGGTTATTCGGTTAACGGTTTTGCGGGTTTCGGTTATATCGGGTATGGAACCAATAATTCGAAAAGTCGATGGCATGGATACCAAGAAAATTTAAAAACCCATGATGGGAATTGTGAAAAACAAAAGATTATTTGATGGTTGTCTTCCTCAATTTTCACCATACCTAACACTTGGAAGAATTAATAGCATCGATCAAATCCACTTTGTTCTAAAAACAAGCAATTTTTAAAATACAATCAATACTTAAGAATATATCACTATTGTTAAAGAAGTAATTCAGAATGATATTTTATCACGATTTACATTCAATAAAATGTTAACCAAAAGCAATATAGATTTGAAAATCCATTAGGAATTGTTCAGGTTGAAAATCCATACTTCACGTTGACATTCATAACAAAAATATTTTTTTTGGCAAAAGTATAATAAAACGTTAATCATGTTTTTTTTGTTTATATCTTGTTATAATATATATATATATATATATATATATATATATATATATATATATATATATATATATATATATAATATATATATATATATATATATATATATTTTTTTTATTTTTTTGCAAATTTTGGTTCTAATCGGTTCCATACCCGTACCATAACCGAACCGGAACCGGAACCGTGTTACAATTATTGGTTCGGTTATCGGTTCTCACAATCTTCAATTTTCGGTTTCGGTTAAATCGGTTCCGGTTCGGTTCGGTCCGGTTCCAGAACCGTTTACATCCCTAGTTTACACTGTCACATTAGTTGTAACTTGACAGATTGTTAAAGTTGTCCATAACTGTTGGACAGGTTTGACAGAACCTGTCTAAGTCGTTCATGTCTGTTGAACAGTTTTGACTTAAGAAAGTGTTATGTTCTTTGTGAACAGAGCCTGTTCTTTGTGAACAGGTTTTTACACTTTATGGAATTTGTTTCCATGTCCTCATGCAAAGTCTTGAACGTAAAGATCAGTCTACAACTCAAGACAAAGTGAAAAATCAGATACTGCCAGTTCTGCCAAAGTTGTTCTAAAGCATGAAGACAAAGATAACATTACAATGAAGAGTAAAGGTCTAAAGTTGACATTCCTATTTAAGGTAAAGTTGTGGTCGACAGAGACAAAAAGGAAAAGACAAAGATTCTACAACTAGTGGACAAAACCTGATTTGTCAGACTTATACAGAAAAGCTATCTTGTCTATATGCAAGACATTCCCAATTTCTCTATATCCAATGAAGAAGTTTCACTGAGATTTTGTGTATGAGTATAAAAGAGAAGCTTCTAACGAATTAGAGATAATCAAGAGAGGCATCCTTAAATTGTGAACGTGTATTGCAAAAACAAAGTGTGTTTTTCATGCATGCAAGTTCTAGTATCAACTTAGAGAAAAATAGTTGAGTGTGTCTAAGCTGTTCAACCTCAAAGCTGATCTGTTTGTGCCTTGTGTAAACAGTGAGTGAACCTTAGTGTGTAAATTCATTGTAACTAGTCTGAGTGAGTCTTAGATTAGTTTATAGTCTGTTGTTCCAATTCTGTCATCTTAGTTTGGATCTTTCCGCAATCCAAACTAGTTTGTAATTTTAACAAGTGTTAATATATACATACAAACATTGAGAAAAAGTGTGTGATAAAGAATTAGTTGTATTCACACCCCTTCAACAGCTTGTCTAAACATACTTGGAAAACCTTTTGGGACCTACAACTGGTATCAGAGCAGTTTAGAGTGTGTGTCATCTCTAGATCTCTCATAACTTCCCATTTCCTGACATTGACAACAGTGCTTCAAACTCATTTCCTACTATTACAATGGCTCTTTGGCCAAACCTCCTAAGTTCAACCATCGAAACTTCTCATGCTGGAAATGCCTAATGATGTTGTACGTTGAAAATATGGATGTTCAACTTCCAGTGATAGTGATGGAAGGTCATTTTGTACCTACTTCTGTTACTACCATTACACAATCTGCAGAAGGTGTTGTTCCTGAAGTCAGGACCACTGAAAAAGAAAAAGCTCAATAGACTGATGAAGATATGAGACTGGTGGCCCTTGATGCAAAAGCCAGGAACAACATTGTCATCTCTCTCCCTGATGATGTGTTCAAACAGGTTGAAAAGATGAAAACTGCTAAAGAAATGTGGGATACTCTATGTACTACTGTCTATGATGGTCCCACTATCACATTGGATAACAAGATTAACAACCTTGTAAGACAATATGAGTTGTTTTTTGCTAAGCCTAAGGAGAGTCTCACTTAAACCTACACCAGGTTCACTACTTTAATAAATGATCTTAAAGCTGTTGGGATCACTAAAGACATTTTAACCTTGGTAAACTAGTTCTTAGACATCTTGCCTCAGGAATGGATCTATTTTCAACTATTCTCAGAAACTCAGGTACTTTTAGAAGCATGGATATAGTAAACCTCTATGGGTTCATGCTGAATGATGAACAATCAAGGCTGCGAAAGAGAAATGCCTTGGAAATGTCCAAGAGAGGTTCAACCTTAGTGGCTAATGTGAGGTAACCTGTAAATCAGGTGTGTGATGTGTTCACACAAGCTGATCATCAGGTTGATGATAACTTGGAAGTGACCTCAGAGGAAGAAGAGGAATGTGAAGATATTGGTGAACTTGATGATGAGCAAATGATTATCATGCTTGTCATAAAGTTTAACAATAAATAGTTTGGAAATAAAATGTCACAGAGAAAATCAGGTGCTATAAAAACGAAAGCATTTGATAAATTTAAGGCTGAGTGCTTTAAATGTGGCAAGACTGGTCATATAGTTGTAAACTGTGTGTCCAAAGCTGTTGGCTCATCATCCAAACCTTACAAGACGAACAGGGATGATGGCTATAAGGTAGGGATGAACAAAAATCCTAAATTTCCCATCCCGTACCGGTACCGTCCCGATACTGATACCAATTAGCCGAAGATGGTATGGTACTTGGGACCCATATCAGACTTAAATTGGGAATCGGGAAAACCGGAATCGGGACGGGTTTAAATCGAGATTTCCCGGTACCAAGTTAGAGACATGAATGGTCATGAATTTGTCATTCCTAATTTACTTCATATCTTTTCCTAAATTTTAAATACATGCAAGACCTATTTTGAAATTCCTAATTCAATCTCATATTCCCATATCATTCCCTAAATCTTAATTATATGTAAAATCTATTTTAAATCAATATTTTCCATTCAATTCATCACTATTGTAATAAATCATTCAATAAGGTTTTAGTTTATTGTTTCATTGTTCATCATTCTTAGTAAAAAAATTCAATGGAATACAATGACTGGATCAACACTCCTGAAAGAGAAACACAAGTAAATCGAACAATGGTACTAAACGGGACTATTACCGATTTCCCGGTATCGAATATGGGACTAGTACCAATCTTGAGTATCACAACTTGGTACGGTACTCGGTCTTGTATTTTTGTCTAATTGGGAAGTCGAAAAACGGGAGTCAGGACGGGTCCCCACGGTACTAGTCCCAAGCTCATCCCTACTATAGGGTTAAGTATCTTATCGCCATGGCTAAGCTGAGAAAGTTGGAAGACTCTGTGGCTTCTAACAAACAGAAGGGATTGATGGCTGAAACTTGTGATTGGGAAGACTTTGACTCATCATCTGATGAGGAAAATACTGATGTTCCTTCTACAAGTAACTTCAAACAAGATCTTGTAGAAGTTGAAGCTCTTAGCTCCTTGGAAAACTGGAATCCCACAATGATGTACAAGGTACAAAATTTTAAAGATTACAGTTCTAAAGAAAAAGATAAAATGGTTGATTACTTGTTTGTGGATCTAAAAGATTTTATTGAAACGTAGGATGCTTTGAAGTCGGAGATTTGGAAATTAAAAACTGATCTTGAACTAAAAACTAATAAATTTGACAGTTTCATAAGATTGTTGACTTTTGGTGCCATTCTGCTAAAAGAGTCTATCAATGTATCAATGAGCAAATTCCTACTCAAATCCAAACATATCTTGGAGGAGACCTTGATACAACAACTTCAATAGTTGAAATCAAGAATCTGGTAACAGATTTGCCTACTCTTGGTGAAATTCCAAATACATTTATTCAAAAATGTAAATGGAAAGTTGATTTCAACAAACAGGTTTTTCAGGCCTCAAAATACTAATAGTCCATGTGAGAAAGTTGTGAAGTCTAGTGATGGAATGTATTCTCCATCAAACTACACTGCTAAGTGCCCAACAGCCTCACATGAACAGCTTAATGGAAAAGGTGTTAAAACTGTAGTATTGGTTTCTAAACTTGTCAAAAAGACCTGGAACCAAGACTAACGGTAAGAAACCTATGCCTCCATTCAATGCTGAATTCCTTGAAAAGAAATTTTCAAAAGGAAAGCAGCATGCAACCAACAAGGGTAAATCTAATGTTGGAAGTAAAGCTGCTATGGTTCCAAATAAGTTTTTAAATCATAGCGGAAAACTGGTTATAAATGAAAGAAAATCTTTTGTTAAAACCAAAGAATATGACCATGCTACCATAAGTTTTCAAAAGTCATCAGAACTCAGTAAAGGCAAAGGGAAGCCATTGCTAAATAAGTTTTTCAAACAATTGGAAGGACAAGATAGTTAAATTGCCTATATTTGATCTCTGTCCTCCTAAAAAGAGGAAAGAAGAAACATGCAAAGCTGTTATAGTGGAACTTCCCATAAAACCTATTGGTCCATCTAAAACAAGTCAAATCTTTACAAAACCTGTTGATAAGACAAACAGAGAAAATTCAGAATGTGTTTCTGAGAGTTCTTCTTTCAAAAAATCTAAAAAGAGAAAATGTTACAGATGTGGAAAGAAAACTCAAATGGCCAAAGATTGTCTTGAAATTGAGGACTTAAAGCCCATTGACTCTGTTAATTCTAATACTGCAAAATCAAGCAGTATTAGAAGTAATAATGTCATTGAGAAGAGTATCCCAGCAGATACAATCTAAATAGGAAATATTAGTGTTGATCTTAGTGGTCCATCAACAAAGGTTGATGAAGATGGAGAACTCGTCCCTGTGATGAGTTTCCCTAAGGACTAATGTTTCCTCTTGTTACTTTGCAGGTTAAACAACCAAGCCAGGTTTGGTACTTGGACAGTGGTTGTTCTGGCCACATGATAGGTTGCAAAGATCTGGTGAGTGATCTCAAGCATGAAAAATGCCCAAAAATCACTTTTGGTGACAATGTCCAAGGATCCACAGAAGGATATGGAACCCTTTATGCAACCCTTTATGCAGGTGTTGCAATTTTCAATAAAGTAGCCTATGTAGCCTATGTATCTGGGCTAAAACACAATCTTATAAGCAGTGACTACTGTGTGATGCTGACTATAAGGTTAACTTTGATGAGCACCTAGGATACATACCGGATTGTAACAACCTGAACTTTAATTAACGGTGATTAAACAAACTTAACGTTAAATTAACAAGTTAAATTGAATTTGTACAAAGTAATTAAAAATAAATTAATAAAAGGTGTATTAATTTAATAAAAGTCATAATTAAATCAAATATGCTAAATTGTAAGTCTGTCTTGTTGATTTAAAAGAAATAAAAGAAAATGCAACTTTTGGGGTCAATTTGGGAAAAAATAAAATCATATATATATATATATATATATATATATATATATATATATATATATATATATATATATATATATATATATATATATATATATATAAATACCCCTAAATGTGGGTTCTGCTCATTTTATTGTTGCAAGAAAACCAAATTCTCTTCTTTTCTCTCAAAGTTCACGGTTCTTTCATCAAAGAACCTCACAAGTTCATCACCAATTTTGAACTAAATCAAGAATCAAGCCAAAGGAATCGTACAAACATCAAGCATCAAGATTATTATAAGATTTTAAGTTAATTATCCTTTTTAAATTGTTCATAAGTGTGCGTATTGGAACCCACCGTTCCTGTATTTTTATGTGTTCAAATGCTCTTTAAATCTCCAAAAACCGTTGTAGACTTGTCATTTTTTTTCAAAGATAATTAAATTTAAACTTAATTAATTTAATTCAAAATTAATTTAAATTAATACTTTCGAATATAGGTAAATTCGAATCTAATTAAATTTATATCTATTTGGGACTAAATTCAAGTTAAGTTCTTAAAACCAATTAAAGTCGAAAATAAGTGAGAAAGTCGAAGGTTTCCTAAATTCGAAACTTCCTCAAATTCGAAACCCAAAATTCGAATGTCCCGATAAAATCGAATGGCTCCTATTCGACTTTAGTGCAAAGTCGAAATCCTTAGTAAAATCGAATTGGCCAAACTCGAAACCACTCTTAGGAAACTCGAAAGGAGCGTATTTTGGTCAAACTCGAAACTAAGCAAAAACCCTAATTTCTCCTTAACAAATTCGAGCACCTCAAATTCGAGAAACGGCTAATACGTCGAGTTTTTCACGTTTTTCAGATTAAATCAATATTTTTACAAGTAAAAATATTGATTTTGATAAAAAACGTGAACTACAACAAAGTATTTCCCGGATTCCAATTTAATAAGCTCGAAAAATTGGAAAAACACGTGAGATTAACCGTCCAAAAGCGTCAAGAAACCTAGGATGTATCTTTATGAACACGAAGAACACTAAGAACACCCCGTAGGCTCTGATACCACTTGTAAGGTCTTGTAACACGAATCTATCTAGACGCGACACACGCCAACGAGTGCGGAATCCTCGTTAGCGGCTTGACGGATATAACCCTCACACGAAACACGGAGACTACCACAACGTTGTACGATCGACGACGAACGAACCTACGTGATGATTCTCTCCGAACTAACACTCTATCAGCTGATAAACTCGAGATCGCCTTTTGCTAATTGCTCACACGAATTATGCAAAAGTCCCTTAAACATTCGAGTTAATCCCTAATTATAGTGACCCATTCGAGTTTGTCATGGGACAAACTCGAAACCAGGCCCAAGGCCCATTCGAATTTGTCCTCATGACAAATTCAAATCTGCCTTATTCGAATTTAACCAAGTTCGAATCTGTCTTATTGTGTAAATTCAAATATGCTCTAAATTCGAATTTCACAAGTCAAACTTCTATTTGAACATGTGTTCTTATGATTGAATTAATCTTTGGACTTTATGTTTGAACTTCTTGCAATACATTACATCAAGTTCAAACACACAATCAATAACTATCAAACACATATAAACACATATATCAAACACTAGTTCATATTCAAACCTTGTAACATGACTAATACAAAATGCTAACTTCTTTAGACTGCTATCGTCACACAGGGTGTACTAACAAAGCAAACTCGAATCAAATCCTAAGGAACTTCGAAAGGAGCATATTTTTCTGACAAACTCGAAATTTGAGTAAACCCTAATACCCCCTTGATGTTCGAGCGCCGCAAGTTGAAAAACGGCTAAAAGTTTGAACTTTTCAACTTTTCAGATTAAACCAAAGCTTTTAGGACTAAAAACTCTGATTTCGATCAATAAAGATGAACTTCTCTGAACTTTTTCCTGATATCTTACTTGATAAGCTCGAAATATATCCAATAACGTGATTTTTCCCATCCAAAACGTCAAGAAACCATGGATGTTGTATATGAACACGAAGAACACCAAGAACACCCTAATGGCTCTGATACCACTTGTAAGGTCTGCTCTTTACGGATCTTATCTTGACGCGACACCTTCCAACGAGTGCGGAATCCTCGTTAGTGGCTTGACGGTAAGACCACGCACACCGAAACACGGAGACTAGCACGGTGATAGACGAGCAACTCATCGTCCCAACACTGTGATTCTCTCCACATGAAACTCTCCAAATGCTAGCAAGTTCGAGATCGCCATTTTTGCTTAAACTTTCTGAAATCTCCAAAAGTCTCTGCCAAAAGTCTCATAATTAATCGAATTAACCCTTAATTATACTGACTGGTTCGACTTTGTCTAGGACAAATTCGAACTTGGCCCAAGGCCTATTCGAACTTGTCCTCCTAGACAAATTCGAATCTGACTTCAAACTTTTCTTTGAACTTT
>JAANYP010002470.1:227500-235066 GCA_020465985.1 Centrapalus pauciflorus
TGCCTACCATAGCTCTGTATAAGTGGCAAATTCTTCATTTATGAAGTACATTATAAAATCTTTATAACTTGTCCAGCCAAATACCAGTTTTTCACTAAGAACCTCAGGTCAGGTCCATAACACATCATGTTAAGCAATTTGCAACAAGGCATATAACCAGAGAAACACAATAGTATATGGTTGATCAATGATATCATTCCACAGCAAGAAATTAAGAAAGCTAGAAATAAGATATTAATATGTTGATCGCTATGTGATAAATTATGGATGGATCAAAACCAATACCTTCTAGAAAGCTAAAGCTTGCTCGTTGCATAGACTGTGACGGTTCAATTAGTTTGACTTTTTCCTGAGAATGTGCCAATGCCGCCATAATTCTCGCAAAGCCCTGACATTAGAATATATCGTTATGTAGACAACCACACATCCATTGATGTATTTCTACTTCAATAAGAATCATGTGCCAAAATGTTGTTCTAAAAGATGACTTCTGTAGGTCCCGAAAGGTTCCCAAAGTATATAGTAATAAACTGTAGAGGGGGGGTGAATACAGTACTTTAAAATCTACACACTCTTTTTCTCAATGTTTGTATGTATTATCAACAAATGTTAATTACAAACAAGCTTGACTGCGGAATTGTTCAAGCTGAGATGACAGAATACAACAGTATGGTTTCTAGTCTAAGACACACTCAAACTAGATTACAATGAACACACTCACTAAGATGTACTCACTGTGTTTTACAAGACTCAAGGAACAGCTTAGGTAAATCAGCTTAGACACACAGATGCTGGTTTACAGAAGACTTGCATGCATGAAAATCACACTTGCACGTTCACTCTTGGTTTAAGCACTTAGCTTTCTTCTTCTTTTTTTTTTTTTCTCAATTTCTGACCTTAGAAGCTTCCTTTTATACTCACTTAGAGGATCTAAGAGAAACATCTTCATTGGACGGAATGAAAAAGGAGAAGTCTTGTTTGAAAAGACAATATAACTTTTCTGCACTTTTCTGAAAAGCAGACTTGTGCAGAACTTTTGTCTTTTTACTTTCTACTGTTGCATTGCCTTTAACCATTTTAGGAATGTCAACTTTGCGTCTTTCTTCCTTGTAAAGGCCTATTTTGATATAAGAAAAAGGTCTGTCACCCTTTTTCAAATATCCGTTTGTCTTCATGTAACAGAACAGCTTGGGCAGGCTGAGCGGTTCTGCTTTCCACTTTGTCTTCAACTGTGTAAACTGATCTGGTAGTTAAAAACAATACATGATGACTTGGAAACAAATTCCATAAAGTGTTTAGCCTGTTCACAAAGAACAGGTTCTGTTCACAAAGAACAGAACACTTTAAAAATGCCCAAGCTGCTCAACAGTGTAGAGCAGCGTAGACAGTTTATGTCCAGCCTGATCAGCAGACTGAGCAGCTTGGACAAACTGTCTTGGTTGCAACACATGCAACGTTCAGAACAGCTTTAGACTGATATTGCAAATCATTTTCTGGTTTCAATAAGGCATAAAACAGGCCTTAAATTCAACCTTCAAATGCATCAACAGGTTTGATTATAAAATCTCCCCCTCAGATGTAGAGCAGGTTTGACTGAGGCCTTTTTGAGCCTAACAATCTCCCCCTATTTGCAATAACCAGTTCAAGCTGGTCCTGTCAAAAATCACTATATATTTTTACAGTACATTTGCTGAAATAAAATTACAACATTACAGTAAAGTAAAAGATCAGTTTATATATACACTGATTCTTGACTAACCTAGAACAACATATGTTCTTACAAAAATACAACTAATGTACTAATGTGTTTTACAACTAATGTAAATATAAAAAATTACAACTAATGTAATTGTGTACAACTAATGTACAGAATGTACAACTAATGTACAAGATTTGGACTGTTTGAGATGGGAGCAGATAATGGCAAGCCTGTCCAACTGATGGACAGCTTCCATTCTTCACCTACCCAGATGGCAGGTGGACTTCATTCGACAGGAGGTGGTATCCCTTCTTTGAATCTTTTTACAAGTTCTTCCCTTGTTTCTTCGTGTTCTTCAATTTCAGCTGTAAGAAACATAAAGTTAGAACTTTGAAGTTCACCTCTGTCATAAAAACCTTTCAGCTCTTCCCAGATAGCTGCTCTCCATAGGCTGGACTGATTGAAGGAGGTGGCAATTCTGAAGGCTGCAAGCTGCTTAAGACCAACTTTGTGTAGGTCTGAAGCTCTTTGAAAACATTTCTTCTGAGATAGGGGATCTACAAAAAATGCCCCTAACTCAGGCTCTTCAATCACTTTGCCATCTTCAAATTCAACTCCTTCAGGCAGGCTGTGGTCAACTCCTTTAATTTCCACAGCATAATCTCCTTGTTCAATCATCATAAGGAGTTCTTCCAGCTCTGTATCCCTCTTTGTTCTCCTGGCCTTTATCTTTGGATGTGTCACAGAGACACCTTCACTTATTTCTTTTGGAATCAGGCCCAGCTCCTTTACTCTTTCCATCAGCTTCTTGATGTATGCCCTGATAGTCTTAGCCGTTTCTGACTTAGACTGGCTCAGGGCAACTGCCAGTTCCACCCATTCCCTGTAACCCATTTGAGCAACATCAGTGTGATCATATGATTCCATTTCAGGGCCTGTTGCACCCATCCTGGTGATCTGAAGTTTCCACTGTGTGCCTTTCCTTGAAATGGGAACAGCTTTGACAATCGCCTCCTTGGCCAGCCTTCTAGTAGCAACATCATGAAATTTCTTTCTGGCCAAGTTGTCAAAGTGGAATTTGGCTCTGGCAGAAGGTACTGTTGATTTGGTCACAGAGACCTGAGTACCCTTTTCTCCTTCCTTCTCTTTCTCTTCTGCTGATTTCCTGGCAGCTTCCATTATTTTCTTTTGCACCTCCAAGGTAGACATTTTTATTTTCTTTGCTTCTTGGAGGGCAAGAGACTTAGCAGCTTTGGCAGATTCCTCTTCTTTTCTTAACTCTTCCAGAGCCTTAAGCTGTTCTTCCCTAAACTCAAAGTACTTGTGCATAGGGAGGCCCATCTCTTTGGCTCTGGCTTTGTGAAACTGTGTTTCTGCCTGTTTCTGCTCAATAGGATCCTCAGCTGCCTTTTCTTTGCCTTTAGCTGCTGCTTTAGTGACAGCAGCTTCAGAAGTTTCTTCTTCTTCTTCTTCTTCTTCTAGGATAAGGTGCCTCCTTTTGCTGCTAGGCCTGTCCTCAGGAATGACTTCCTCCCCCTTAGACTGAGCAGGGTTTGGAGAGCCAGCCTGAGTAGGCATAGCAGCTTGAGAAACACCTTCAGCTGCACCTGTTTCTGCTGGTTGATCAGTTTGGGTTGCAGACACTGGTATCTCCTTAGGAGAAGGAATCTTCTCCCCCTTAGACTTAGTCTTCGAGGCAGATGATTTCTCCCCCTTTGAAGGAGATGAGGCAGCGACTTCAACCCCTGGTCTGCCTGAAGACACAAAGTCAGCAGGCTTGCCAGCAGGTTTGGAAGGTTTAGGACCAACAAGGCTGTTCACTAAGTAAGCCAAGTTATCCTTCACCTCACCAAGTTGGGAAAGACAGTTTTGAAGAGAAGAAGCTTGGGAATCAGCAAAAGTGGTCAGCTTAACAATATTGTCTCTATCAGAAGCTGTGAACAACAAACTTTGGAGCTGTGCAAGATGAAGTTCAAGAGAATCTTGCACATCAGCAAGGTTTGATGACACAGAATTTGATAGAGAACCCATAAGAGTGTTCAGGCTGGCCAATGTTGAAGGAAGGGTAGTATTGCAAGAAGTGAGAAGAGAGGACAGCTGTTGAGAAATGGCTGTCATAGAGGACACGGAGTCCTGCTGTAAGGAGAGGATAGAGGAGAGAGAGTTGGATACATTTTGCAGCTGTGCAGTGAGTGCAAGCAGCTGTGGAGAGTGGTCAGTTTGGGAAGTGACTGGGAAGGATTCTTTGAACATATCAAAGAAGCCTTTGAGCTGCTCAGACACAGAGTCTGAGATGATGGATGGTAGGGAGTGCATGGTATTTTCCAAAGAACCAACTTTGTTGGTCAGCAATGAAAGCTGATCCTTCAAAGGCAGGTCTTTGGGAGATGGAGGTGTATGGGTAGACTGTTTGGAGTGAGTGGATGGAGAAGATGATGATGAGGCTGGTGTTTGAGGATGAGATGGAGAAGGGAGAGAAATGTTGGACAGTAGTTCCATAGCCTGGGCAAAAGTAAGATGGCCCAGGTTAGAGGGATCAAGAGGTCCTTCAGCAGCGGCTGTAGCTGCATCATTAGGAGAAGGGGATGATGTTTGGGGCCTCTCAGATGCTGCCTGTGTTGCAGCACCCTCATGAAGACCAGTGGTGGTTCCCTCTGCAGTGCCTTGGTCTAAAGGCACCTCATCATGGGGAGATGGGATATGCATTTCAACATCAGCAGTGGTGAAACCTGCTGATGGAATTTGCATTGTGGGAGCAGCCTCACCAGAGGGATGGTATGATCCCTGAGGTTCATCAGCTTGAGTTGTTGGTCCCTCAGCAGCTGTTTGGTGTTGAACAGCTGAATCATGGGGAACAGAAGTGTGAGGCTGAGCTGCTGATTGGTCTATATCAGCAGCGTTGGCACCTCGTGCAGACTCAGGGTGTAAGGAGACATGAGTGGGGGACAGTTTGGACTCAGTGTGGAGTGGAGAGGGCTCCTGTCTTTCAATATCCTCAGCCTGTTGGGAGGCTGGGATAGTGGATGTGGGTATCTCCATTTGTACAACTGGTTCCTGTTGGGAGGAACCAGAGGGTCTAGGCTGACTCAAAGGTGACTCAGGCTGGAGTGAAGCAGGCTCCAAATGAGCTGAACCTTCTCCCAAAATAGGAGAGGCAGCTGGGGTTGCTTCTCTTACAACTGAACCCTGTTGAGAGGGAACAGAGGAGGTGGTTTTCTGGGCTGTTTTCTTTTTGGCTATTGATTTTCTTTGATAATGGATGGATGATGTGGGTGATTGTGGAGAGGAGAGAGGATCTGTTTGGACTGGATGTGAGACTGGGTCAGGAACAGTGGGGCTGGACTGTTCTATAGTCTCTAGTGCCACAGAGGCACCAGCCACAAAGGCTTCAGGCTCAACAGATGAGCCAGGGTGAGGAATCTGCTCTTCCTCAGCCACAGAGGCTAAGGGAGCAGACTCAGCCTGAGCTGTTTTGGCCTTCTTTTTAGCAGGCCCAGCTTCAGCTGCCATGGTCCTTTTCACAAGCTTGGACCTGGCTTTGGATTTTCCAGTAGGAGCAGCAGTGACCGGATCCACCCTCCCAGCAGAGGGTCCTTCCACTAAACCCAACAGCCTCCTCATAGGTGTTGATAGAGGAGGCTCATTTGCCAGTACAGGAGTATGAAAAACTCTATTCCCTATGACAGGGAAGGCAGCAGTTTTAAGTAGAGGTTGAGTATGATATAGATGCTCACCACAGACATGGCAGAAGATGAGACTCAGGAACCTGGGATATCGGACAGCAGCTGGTCTTGGCTCTTGCTGCACCAGGTTTCTCATGTTCAAGAAGATCCATTTGGCCATGTCAAGTGTAGTCCCATCCACCAGCTGAAGGACTACAGGCACTTCATCTCTACTTAGTTGGTCAAAGGAACCAACCTTGCTGCTGAATGACATTACCACAGAGGCAAATAAGAAGCTGTAAGTGGGTGACAGCTCCTTCCTGTACAGAGTAGCTCCAACCTTGGGTTCTGCCACACCACAGAAGCGTAGCAGATTGCCCATTTGCTCATTTTCAGGGTGAGGGAGATCATAGTTCTCAGCAACTGGAAGATGAAGAACCTCCCTCAGAAGATCGACTGTAATCTCAATGGTTTGAGTCCCATTGAGAATAGTACCCTTGATAACCTGAGTGTTTGGATTGTAGGAGCAGGTATACCAGAACTCGTATACCATCTCCTGGTACAGGACACCAGGAGATGCAGTCAGGGCATAGTTCAACGGATGAACTTGCAGAAATTCCACCATTTGGTCGTAACCCTTCCCCACATAGTTTTTGGGGATAGTGAGGTTTGCAATGTAGTTGGTGGGCTTGAGGGTCAGCATCGTGGTGACAGATGGATGTTTAACAACATCCTCACCAACGAAGACTGGTAGAAAGGGATTAGGTCTGTGAGCCATTTGGGAATTTTGAAGGTTTGGGGAAGCAAAAGACACTTAGTCGATTTTAGGGTTCTTGAGGATTTCTGGAAATGATGAGGAAGACGAAGATGAAACAGTATGTTGGTATTTATAGGATTTGAATGTTCGTGTGTATGAGAGAGAAAAAAGTTTTGGGCGGTTTGATTTGAAATGTTTGTTAACGGAAAACGGAACGGTTGTCCATGTCAGAAACATATGTCAGACCACTTGACCTTTTTGATCACTAACACACGTAACACACATTATCCGCAGTAATTAAGTTAAATAAAACATGAATTAAATAACTTAATTATGAAGAAAGGTAATTAAACTGCTGGTCTACGCTGATGGTCAAAAACTGTGATGATCAGGGTCAACAAGGTTCTCAGTCTTCAAGCTGTTCGTCCTTCAAACTGTTCCTTCAGCCTGCTCTCCTTTGTGAGAACAGGTTGTGTTCAATAGATGAACAGGTTACAGTATGAAGAAGTGAACAGGTTGAAGACTGAACCATCAGAGCAGGCTGGACGAATAAACAGGTTAAACTGTTTTTGTTCAGCCTGTTGTATGCTCAAGCTGTTCAAGTTTTTCAGACAAATAACTAAGTACAGAACATGTATAACCTGTTCTGTCTAAGCTGTTCAGAGAAACTTGAGCAGTGTGAAACATACAAATTATCAGACCTTTGAGAGACACTTAGTCACTCTTGTTTAACATGCCCAGCTTGCTGACAAGGTAATTAAACCTTGTTTCATCCAGAGGTTTGGTGAAAATGTCTGCAAGCTGTTCATTTGTGGAAATAAAACTTACCTCCACATTTCCTTTTTGAATGTGATCCCTGATGAAGTGATGTCTGACTTCAATATGCTTTGTTCTTAGTGAAATACTGGATTGTTGGAGATGGCTATGGCACTTGTGTTATCACACAGAATAGGAGTTTTCCTATACACAAGCCCATAGTCTTCAAGCTGATGCTGCATCCACAGAATCTGCCCACAGCAGCTTCCAGCAGCAATGTATTCAGCTTCAGCAGTAGAAGTGGACACTGAGTTCTGCTTCTTGCTGCTCCAACTGATCAACTTTCCACCAAGGAGTTGACATCCACCTGTTGTGCTTTTCCTATCTAACCTGCAGCCTGCAAAATCAGAATCTGAATAGCCTGTTAGTTCAAGACTTGAGTCTTTGGGATACCAAAGACCCAAACCTGGAGTACCCTTCAGGTATCTGAAGATTCTTTTAACAGCTGCTAGATGTGATTCCTTTGGATCAGCTTGGAACCTAGCACATAAACAGGTGGCAAACATAATATCAGGTCTACTAGCAGTCAAGTATAGCAAGCTCCCAATCATGCCACTGTAAGCTGTTACTGAAACAGCTTTGCCACTGGCATCAGCATCCAATTTTACATTGGTTGCCATTGGGGTTTTAAT
>JAANYP010002471.1:0-54804 GCA_020465985.1 Centrapalus pauciflorus
TTTATGTCCATTAGCTAAAGTGCTGTGGAAGGTTGTTATCCTCAACTTGCTTCTTAGAAGTCAAGACAACACTGTTGTTAGATCCCAAGAGATACTGCTAGTGCATGCGTTAATGACTGGATACCTGACAATATCGTTTGGATACATAATAATGGAAAATCTGTGGGTGAGTAGTTTCCCAGGGCAAAGGATGAATTATCCACACTGTCATATGCTAACTGAGCTATTCGTTATTAGGAAAGCAGTGTCAGAGCGATTGCCAATTAAATACCTCAATCCAAACGAGATTTGGTTCACTAGAGTCACAATGTTAGGGCTAGTTTTTGAGAAAAACCATTTAGGCTATCAAATTCGTTGTCCAAAAACCTCTAAAGTAACCCAAATCCCATTCACTGTACCCGACAACCATGAAGGACAAAATGACAAAGAGGATGAAAGATCATGGGAAAAAGTATCAATCAAAGATTTGATGAGATCTCAAATCAACATTATGAAGGATGTCATGGGAAGCATACTAAATGCAAACAAAGAATTGGTGAAGAATATTGAAAAGTTGCAAGAGGAGCAAAACAAACATGCGAAGCTGTTTCAAAGTCATCCGGACTGGCTCACCAATCTTCAGATCATTGTTGGAGAGTTGGAAGAAATTGTCACACCTTAGGCCGAATGATGATTTTATAATTATTTGAATATTTATTTTAATTATGCGTGCTAAAACATTAAGTATGGTATGGATTATTTTTGATGTGGTGATTTATTTTGTTTGGTTTGTTTATTTACGTTTATTTGGATTGTAATAGTATTTTATTTTATTTTAAAGTGTGATGTTTATTTAAGTTGAATTATAAAAGTTAAATTTTGTTTGTTTAATTAATTGTTTGTTTAAGTTTAATTATTATGAATAAGGAATATGTATCGATCTATCTTTTTATGTTCTTAACCGATAAATTAATTTTGATGCGACGAGGACGTCACAAAAGCCTAAGTTGGGGAGGGTAGGTTATAATGATAAAATTAATTAATTAATTTAGCCCTCATAAAATTTTTTAGACCACATTCCATATCAAAAACTAGAAAGATTTACAGCCCCGCGTACCAAAACAGTAAAAAAAATGAAATTTTAGCAGAGTTGGGCACAGGGGGGGGGGTGCAGGCCTGCGCTGGCCTGTGTCCCGTCGACTTAAAAATTCAGATTTGAGCCCCATTTCACCATATTCACAACCCTAGAACAATAGGCTACGCTTGGGTGTGTGGCTCTCTCCCAAAAACATCAATTTTGTGCCCAAAATTTGCAATTTTAAGCTTCAAAACACTTACATTTTCACAAATATCAAAGATCTTTGTTAGAAATTACCTCCTTGTGGGTAGTTTCATCCATTGTAGAGAAAGTGTGGAAGAAAAAAGCTAGATTTGTACCAAGTTAAGCTTCCAATCAATAAGGTTAGTGTTTTTATTGGGTTATTGCAACTTATGAATCTTCATTGAGCCTGCTGCAATAAGGTATTACACTAGCCTTCTCAATAGCCTTGCCAGCTACGTTGGAGGAGAAGTGATAGCCGCTTCCACTTTGCCTATCTTCCCCTCTGCGCCTTGAACAGAAGCTCAAGTTCATACTTTTTGAGCAAAAATGAAAGCTTGAGCTTCATGGTCATCCATGGAGTTTTCATGGTGATTTTGAATTTTTAGAATCAAAGTATGTGAATTTGCATGATTTTGATGATAACGTTGATATATGTTTTATGAGATATTTGTTTATTTATTAAGTTTGTTAATTTGTCATGGTTAATTTGTAGAAATTAATTTGGATTTATGAAGTTGGTTGCCTAAATGTGCATATATCGTTAAAATCATAAACTTGGGTGATTAGCATAAAAATTAATCCTATGTGCCAAATGGTTTTTATTTGAAAACATGATATGTGTTTAGTGCTTAAAATAACGACAAATTATAGAGTATATATATAGGATGCAAAATGTGACGTAAAAGAGTATATATATACATATATATATATATATATATATATATATATATATATATATATATATATATATATATATATATATATATATATATATATATATATATATATATATATATATCTGTGTGTGTGTGTGTGTGTGTGCGTGTAAATTGCAATTATAGTTTACATTATTTAATTTATCTCATACATATTGTGGTTGGTTGACACAAATTGTAGATGTAGAGGAGAACGAGGCAAGGAACTCAAAATGTTAATGTCCCGATAGATTGGTCCCCGAACCTCCTTTTATCCCAACACCCTAAACACATTAGAACACAGTTATTTTTGTATAAGAAATATTCAAATAAAGTGTTTACTGAAAAGAGGGATAAGAGGAGTGATTTTGAGGATTACGGGATCCCATACCTTTTTAACTATTTGAGGTGGGAAAGTGTGTTAGATATGGGTGGCAATAATAATTATCACTCTGATGTAGTCGAGTGGATGTCTACCCTACGTAGGGAGACGGGTCGTTAAGCGAACGACTTTACGTTGATAGGCACCGTCCATGATAGGTACATGACGATGGATGCACAAATCCTTCACCAATTATTTAATTTAGATACTGGGGTAGGCTACGAAGGGTCTAACCAGCAGGGGTAAAAGTTTAGGAATGAGGCTCAATTGGATTTCACTGATATGACTTGGTCATGGGAGTGGACGGAGTAGGTTAATAAAGCCTTAATCCCATCTGTTTTGGAGTCCGAGTTCTCCACTTCCTACAGCCGAAAGGCTTTATCTCCGAGGTGTAAGATGTTTCACAAGATTTTTGTGAATAACATCTTACCTCGTGATAGTGACCAGACCAAAGTCAGACATAGGGATATCACAGTCCTCCACGCCCTTCTTAAGTGTCGGCCCAGACTGTCCTTTGCATGGACAATTATGAATGATTTATGGGCCATGTACGACACGAGAGACAGGACGATCATCCCCCATGATTGGTTGATGTCCAAGTTCCTTGAGAGGACAGGCTCACTTTCGCCCGATTCCCTGCTATCCCCCATTTCGGCGACGTTCATTACGGCCGCCATGTTACCTACCTTGATTTTTAGGAAAGTTGATGAAGGGTTCGAGATATTCAACAAAGAGATAAATGAGTCGTATATCGAGGACTATACTAAGGATGAGAGGAGAGAGAGAGAGAGAGAGGAGAAAGACGCCAATGAGGCGGGAGTCGGCATTCTGAGCCGAACCTAGGTGCGTCTACCTCGCGCAATCGAGGTAATGACAGGTTTGATTTTGACCGCATGATGAGGCAGTTAGAGGATATCGCCGTGGGTCAAGGTGAGTTCCGTGAGGATGTGATCCAGAGGCTAGATGAGATGAATGGGTGTATGACCCATATTTATGATAGGTTCGATCACTTAGCGGGTCAGGTGCATCAGTTGCAGGACGGGCATAGAGCCCTGGCTTATCAAAATGCCTACTACCAGCACCATGACTGGGCATATTGGGAGGGAGTCCGAGATCACAAGGACTCTATAGCCGGTATGCCATATCAGTCTTATGAGGATTACACGATGCCCAACTACCAGGCCTATAACCCTGCCGTAGATACTTATCAGCGCTATCCGGCGCATGACAGGCAGGACCTCCCAGACCCGATGCCTCCTCACTCGGTTCCGCTGACTTCATAGTTCAACCATGGCCAGAACCCGTATACCGACTTCTTCAACAGCGTCTTCGGTCCTCTTCCGTCGCCTCCTTCATTTGAATGACCGGATACTATCCTTCCTTATTCTTTACTCTTTTGTACTTTGTTTTATTTTGGTTTGTTATACATTTAATTTCTTTATCGTATTTTTATTTTATTTTTAGTTCTTAGCAGAGTCCTATTTAGAGTTTATAATGTTATATAGTCTTTCATGTCTTCGCCATTTGAGTCTTGTTTTTCGATCAGGCGGTGGAACATGATGATACTTAGAAAATACATGTGTGAGTGAATTGGCTAGTGTTGACAGGATATTTTATAATTAAGAAAAGATTCGTAGTAATATAATTAAAACATTTGCCATATAAAATGAATTCAAGTACGTTAAAATTTATTTGGGCTTAAATATAAGTAATGTGTCAAAAGTTTTTGGAAACACATGCAATAAGGGGGAGAAATTAATAATGTTTTAAGCCTCAAAAGTAAGTTAATTGTTGCTTAGATGGTTCGAGAAACTAAGTCCGTAGGGGTACCACTCATGTCTAATCCCCTAAAACCATTTGGTTTTGGAGCGGTTGACCGAAATCTCGTTACATCGATCATCTAGCTAGTATAGTGAAAAGAAAATAGAAAGAAGCTTGGTGTTAAAAACAAAATTTGTTGTAAACATGCAAAGAGGAAAAAAATGGTCAGACGATCCTTGTTTATCATTGATGTCTCAATCTCATCGACCCTAAGATTGATCCTATTTCACCTAACGGGGGTACGAATTCAGACGGTATAGTCTCTTCCACATGACCACTGTCCTTGGAGTTAGAAGTACTTGTCTGATTCTCGTTTGAAGGTAACTCAGGTTCATTCTCTGTTGGAGACCCATCTTCTGTCGTTGTAGGTTCAGAAGTTGATGGAATGCTTGTCTTTAGAAAACCTTGATTGTCATCATTCAGAACTTAAAGACGAGAAGTCATCTTCCACTGTACCAGCATTTCCACTAACTGGCATGTTAAATGATTCAAACGAAGAGTCATAATCAAATAACCACTCAGGACCTGTTTGGGGATCATGTGAATAACTTGTAACATCAATGTTAAACACAATTTCGACAGTACCGTTTGTTTTGCTAAAAACCATTTTGTTTGGTGAATTAGGCACATAACCTAGGAAATATCCATCGTCAGCCTTTTCACCAAACTTAGGTTGATGTTTTGTTTTCAATAAAGTACACGGTACCCCCGAACGGTTCAAAGCCTGTTAAAATTGGTGGTCTTTTATTTAGAACTTCATAACAGGTTTTGTTCAGTGACTTGACAGTAAGGACCTGGTTTAAAACATGACATGCAGTATTCACTACCTCCCCCTAAAACATGGTAGGAAGCTTTGAATCCGAGAGCATGGTCCTTGCTGCCTCAATCATGGTCCTGTTTTTCCGTTCCGCCATCCCATTGGTTGTGGCTCATATGATGCACTAAATTGATGCACTATGCCTTTGGATAGACAATATAAACCAAATACTGTGTTTTTAAATTCTGTTCCATTATCACTCCTGATACGTTTTACCCTCGTCCCGTAGGAGTTTTCAACTTGGTCTAAGAACTCAATCAACTTTCCAGCTGTTTCGTCCTTCGTACCTAAAAAGAAACCCATGAAAAACGTGAGTATTCATCAGTGATAACTAAACAATACCAACTACCACCTATATTCCTTTTGTTGATAGGTCCGAATAGATCCATATGCAACAAATCGAAAGTGGAAGTTATCGAGTTCTGAGTATTTGACTTGTGTGACCTTTTGTCTTGTTTGCCTTTCTTGCACGGTACACACTTGTCATCGAATTGAAAACTCTTCAGTGGGACACCTTGCAGCAGACCATGTTTAGTGATGTAGTTCATTTTCCTTAGGTGCAAGTGTGCCATGCGTCTATCCCATAAAATGGATTATGACTCTGAAGCTTTGGATAGAAGACATATTGTTCCCATCAATGAATCCGATTTATTCATGTCCATCATATACAAATCATTCTTCCTTGGGGCTCTCATCATTATCCACTCTTCAGTTACTTTAAATCCCGGTTTCAGCTGTAACGCCTCAGTATTAGTTAAAATTACTGAGTTCTTATTATCACAGATTTGAGATACACTATTGAGATTATGATCAATCTTATCAACGTGGTAAACTTGATCAAGTGTGATAGTCCCATTAGTGACCACTCCCGTTTCAGTGATATGTCCTCCTTGTTCCCAGCGAATGATAAGAATCCTTTGTTCCCTCCCTTGAAGTCTGTGAGCAAACTCCTTTCCCCAGTCATGTGCCTAGAGCAACCACTTTCGACGAACCACTTGTTGTTTAGAACTGTAGTAAGCTCCTTCACATGAAAGGAAATAAGTTAGTTATCACAGGGAACCCAAGCCATGAATGACTTGGTAATACCATTCTCATCCACATACGTGAACTCCTTCAAATACCCATCTCTCCTTTCAAGTGACTTGGGTGTTTAATACCATTCTCTTGGCCTTTGGGTAGGCATTTTCTATTTGAGCCCTTGAATAATTTCTATTATAAGGCATTACAGATTGATATCACTGGGCTCTACCTGGTGTCTATTGTCTTAGAGGAGTGTGAGACCTAACTGGAGTGTAAGCCCTTCTAGGTGTTGTATTCCTATAAGCTTGTTGAGGTCCTGACCTAGACTGATTAGGGACTCTATTCGGCGAATTAGTCCTAAGCACCTCATTTGGTCTAATCGACACATGTATTTGTTTAACAGCTGTCTTGGGTGTGGCATTCACAATCTTCTCGGTGTATTGAGAACCACTTGTGCTAGCAACACTAGACACTGGTTTATGTTGTTCTGGCTTTCCTACAGCAGGTCTAGGCTCTGGTTTAGATGGTGTAGACTCTACTTTCTTATATGGACAGCTAGACGCAACTTGCCCCCTCTCATGACATTTAAAGGAAGACATCATATCAATCGACTTCTTATGAGTGCCCTTTGACTTTGGTGTCTCATTAGTGTCAGTTTCTTTCTTTTCAACTACCGTGACTGCTTCCTCTCGTTGATTATCAATTTCAGGTTTAGTATTTCCTAGTTTTTGGTAACTAGAAGATTGCACAAACTTGACCTTCTTAATCTTAGAGTTATTAGTAGACACCTTAGTTGTTTTGTCCTTATCAGATTCAGTTTCAGTTGTTACCTCTGACTAGTTCATAAGTTTTATCCTGAGGTTGAGGCACATAATTATTGTTCAAAGGTGGAGGACTCTCTTGATAACCTAATCCTACAGGTTTCTTAGACTGCCGTTGAGCATCTATGATTTTCCCTAGATTTAGTGACGAGTTCCAAAACTTTTCCAACTTACTATTTACCTCAGCAACCTTGACTTTTGATTCAGCTAGCTCGACCTCTTTAATGGTAAGTTCTTTGGTTAAAGCCTCTACATGCTCATACATAAGTTCTATCCTGACACATTGTTCACTTAATTTGTCTTTTAGAACGATAGTATCCTGAGCATCTGCTTTCAGCTTATTTCTAAGATCTTCTTTAATGTCTAAGAGACTAGCATTATCTGATTTCAGTGATTGGATTTGAGCAGTTAAGTTATTATGTGTTTCTAAAACTAAGTTCTGTTGGTACATCCATTGTGACGACAGCAATCTAGTTTTGTTATTGATAAGACAAGTTCTAAGGAGCAAATTCGAAGGCAATGTTCGAATCTAAGGATTGGCATTCGAATCTAGGACAGATTCGAATGTGTTCCTTGGCAGATTCGAATGTACATCATAAGGTAGATTCGAGAGTGTCCAGGGGACAAACTCGAATGGGCATTGGGCCTGATTCGAGTTTGGCCCATGACAGACTCGAATGGTCATCTATAATTAGGGATAGACTCGAATTATTGGATAATCTTTGACGGCTCAGAGGTTCTGTCGAACTTGAGAGCAAAAAGACGTTTTGGGAGAGAAGACTTTTTGCAGAATTCGTGAGGGATTAAGCATTAAGCGATCTCGAGTTTATCATCAGTGTTAGTGCCGTTTCGGAGAGAATCAGTTCGTAGGATCGTTCGTGTGTCGTTCGTTCAGCCTCTGATAGTCTCCGTGTTTCGTGTGTGAGAGTTGTTTCCGCCTACCCGTTAACGAGGATTCCGCACTCGTTGACGGTTCCGCGTCTAGATAGATCTTGTAGTGGTAGACCTTACAAGTGGTATCAGAGACTACGGAGTGTTCTTGGTGTTCTTCGTGTTCATCTAGATACATTCTAGGTTTCTTGACGCTTTTGGATGGTATTTACTCTCAAAATCGTATTTTTTCGTGTTCGTCGAGCTTAGCAAATAGTAATCCGGGAAACACTTTGTGGTTTTTCACGTTTTTGATCGAAATCAATATTTTTCATTGCAAAAATATTGATTTAATCTGTAAAACGTTAAAAAATCAAAGTGTTAGCCGTTTTTCGCGTTTGCGGCGCTCGAATCTATTAGGGGTAATTAGGGTTACACTGAGTCTAACCAAAATCCGCTCCTTTCGAGTCTGATTCAAAGGGTTTCGAATCTATTTCGAGTTTGTGATACATTCGAATAGGGTCTCGAGTCTAATTTCGAGTTTAATTCGAGTTTAGTTTAGTTTCGAATAGGATTTCGAATCTGCTGAGATTTCGAGTTTGTCTGACCTTCGAATCTGAGGACTTTTCGAATCTGCCATAATTTCGAGTTTAATTGAATTATAACACTTAATTGAATTTAATCCCAAATAAATTGGAATCTGATTACATTCGAATCTACCTAGATTCGAACGAATTAATTCACATTAGTTTCGAATTAAATTAATTAAGGTCAATTCAATTACTTTCGAAAAGATGTCAAATCTTCAAAAATTCCTGGAAATGGACCACGAGGTCGGGAAGGCAAACGCTCCGCCTAAGCTGATGAAAATCGAAGATTATTACTGATGGAAAGATCGGTTTACCGATTTCGTGCGTTTTAATGACATGCGCATGTGGGTGTGTATCGACGAAGGATATATTCCACCTGTTTCAAATGTTGAAGGCCGTCAGAAAGTCTTATCATACCAAATGATGAAGGAGGATGATAAGAAATTGTATGAAGCCGAAAACAAAGCTTTCTCGATAATCCGAATGGCTTTGCCTCAGGATATACTGCACACATTTAGGACTCAAAAGACGTCAAAGGAACTTTGGGAGTCTCTAGAGAAGAGGTGTGAGGGTAATCCTAGGGTTCGTAGAAAGCGTACAGAGCTGTTGAAGCAACAGTTTGTGATTTTCAAGGCGTTAAAGGATGAACAGCTGGATGATATCATCACCCGGTTCTATCATCTGTTGACGGAACTTGAAAGTCACGGGATTGAGTATACTGACACCGACAAGAACAACAAGCTTCTTGATGCCTTACCAGCCAAATGGGCTATGTACGTGGCAATGATCAATCTGAATGAAGACAAGTAGTATACTCAATCTCTGGATGATATTGTGGGAACGTTGCGGGCATATCATTTCGAGCTACTGAAGGCCGAAACGGATTACGAACAAGTCCAGAATCCAGCAATGTATTTTGGTAAATCAACAAAACCTTCAGCGACCGCCCATCTGAAGACTGCTACAGCGTTTTTCACAGGAGAAATGTCGTCACCAGCAAAGTCTGATGACACACTGAACAGAGCTTTCTTAGGGTTTAGTAGACAGGATGAGCAGCCACAAGCATCTACTTTAGGATCATCGTCTCAGGGATACACAAAAATGCCAATGAGTGCTAAAACTGCAGAGGAGCAACTGAAGCTTCTAGCATCGTTTGTAGCAGCTTATGGGAATTGTATTCAAGGGAAAATAATTGATCCAGCTCTATGGGAAGAAGATTATGATCAGGTGGATCCTGATGACATGGAACAAATGGACCTACAATGGCAATTGACTATGGTCACACAAAGATTGAAGAGGTTCATGAAAAGATCAAGAAGAAATCTAAGTGTGAACAATGTAGGATTCGATAAGTCAAAAGTTAGATGTTATAACTGTCAGGGGTTGGGACACTTTGCAAGAGAGTGTCAAAGACCTAAGATAGATAATCATCAGAACTTAGAACGTCAGTATTTCACCAGATCAGGGAATCAGGGTTCAGTGGTTGGTTTACTTACTAATGTGGGGTCTAACAGACAGTTAGATGGCACATATGATTGGAGTACACATCCAGAGACTAATGCTAGAGCCTTCATGGCTGAAGGAACAGAGACTGGAAGTACGGGAGAAGAAGAGGAAAAGAAAGAGGACACGCAGTATTCTGATTCAGAACCTTCGGTGCTGGAAATTGCTGAGGAGCTAACTATGTTCGAGTTTGCAGCTCAGATGGCCAATATCCAATCTGATCGGAAACAGGTAATTCTAAACTTTTCTACTTTTCATGATTTATGTGCTTTATGTACTACTTTGAATGTTAAATTGAATTTAGTACTAGAAACACATTCATCTATGACTGCTCAAATTCAATCCTTAAAATCAGATAATGCTAATTTATTAAACATTAAGGAAGATCTTCAGGCCAAACTGAGAAATGATGCCCAAGATTTACTAGTTTTGAATGACAAATTGATTGAACAAAGTGTCAGGAATGAACTACTTTATCAGCATGTAGAGTCACTGACCAAAGAGATCTCTCTTAGAGATAAGGAATTAGCTGAGTCCAGAGCTAAGGTTGCTGAGGCAAATAGCAACCATGTACCTACTCCTCAGGATAAGACCAACGATATGGTTAAATCACAGGTAGTCAAGGTAACTAAGTCCTATGAAGTATCTTCAACTACTCCTCAGGTTAAACAAATAGTACAGTATGTTCAGTCTAGTTGTAAGCTAAAACTAGAAGAGGAAAATACTATAAGCAATGTTAACAAAGGGGAGTTAAAACACGTTGTTGATACAAACAATCAGGAAATTAGTAAGACACCTAGGTCAAAGAGTGCCTATAAGAAATCTATTGACAAGATGTCTTGCTTTAAGTGTCATGAGAAAGGACATGTTGCTTCAGGTTGTCCCTACAAAAAGTCAGAGTCTTCACTAAACATAGGGAAACAAGAGCAGCAAACCTTAAAAACAATGCGCAGTGATACAAGGGGAAGTAGTTCTCAAATTTCTGAGAAGAACTCCATTGAGGTTTCACGTATAGGTAGTTGTCAACCATCGGTGCCTCTTAGACAAACTGACGGACTTAGGATTAATTCACCGAATAGGTCTCCTAGTCAATCAATGTCTGGCCCCCAATCCATTATTAGGAAAAATTCACCTACGAGGAGTCACACTCTAGTTAGGTCTAATTCTCCTAATAATCATAAGACACCAGGTAGAGCCCAGAATTATGAAACTGAGATGTACTATAACAGGTATTATTCAAGGGCTGAACCGAAAAGACCAACACAAAGGTCGAGAATAGATGTTAATCATTCAGCTTCACAACAGGTTTTCAATCAAAAACCCAAGTCACCTGAAAGGAGAGATGGGTATTTGAAAGAATTCAAGTTTGTGGATGAGGATGGTATTACCAAGTCAGTCATGGCTTGGGTCCCCCGTGATAACTAACTTTTCTTGTTTAGTGTGCAGGAGTTAGCTACAGATCCTAATGACAAATGGTTTATGGATAGTGGTTTCTCTTGATACAGGACAAGGGTACAAAGGACGAAACAGCAGGTATGCTTTTTGGGTCCTTAGACCAACTTGAGAAGTCATATGGGAAACAGGTATAAGTGTGTCAGTTTGAATAACAATGTTTGGTAAAAACAACTATGTGAATCTAGTCACAAAAGCATTTGATAGATCACGCTTTGAGTTGTTAGTTCAGCTGAATAGCATGCGAAGTCCAGAGTAACTTGACCTAAGTCTATTTTCTTTCTTTTTATAGTAAGTTTTAGTAGTTTATCTTATTAGCTTAATCTTATTTATGAAAAACAAAATAAAAAAAAGAGAAAACCATAAAAATCACAAAAAAAGAGAATATCAGAAAAGGAGTTAAGTCTAAGATACATAGGTTCAAAGTGACGAAAATTAGCATAGTCGTTACAAACTCTAAGTGTTTAGGCTTTCACACATAATGCAACTAAATTCTAAGTGTTATACTTTATTTTAGTTTGATGTGTTGGTAGACATAATACATATAGGGAATGTCAAGGCTAATAAAATATTCAAGAAAAAGTCAAGCGTGTCGCTAACTTAGATGTATGACCAATCGGTCTTAATTTTTATGTACAAGACATACAAACTTTGAGTCTAAATGAGGTATGCAAACCTTCTGGGGATGTATAGCATCATCAAATACATCTTAAAATGGAAAGAATAGAAAAATCATACACAATTGAGAGTCGAAAACATGTAACTCTGTTGTACGTAAGTACAGACCTGTTGCCTCTGTTTAGATTCGGGTTTGCAAGATAAGTCGCTTTGTTGTACGTCGGTACAGACCTGTCACCACTGTCTTGCTAGCTTTAAAATAAACCTTAAGTCAAACTAAGACACTTTGTTGTATGAAAATACAGACCTGTGTCCGATGTTTTTCTTTTAAAGAAAGTTTGCAAATACCAACAAGTTAGAATCTTAGTCTGTATGCCTTGATCATAAAAGTATGTCTATGTCTGAGTCACGTAAGATAATTTCATGATAAATAAAAATGCCAAGGGATATTCCGAAATGTAGCATGTTTAGAGGGGTAAAATACCAACAATCGGCTAAACAGGTATTTCACGACAAACAATCAAAGGAATCAAAAATTCCTAAGTGTGGAAGTTTAAGTACTGAAAGTGAGTATCTGACACCGCTATCTGATTGAACCTATCTTTGACTTTCTTGCCAAAAATATTCTGTCTAGTGTAGTTTAGAGTAGCTTAAGTTTAAATTAAGTTTTATTTTATTTTTATTTTTTTTAGTAAGATAAAGGTTAAAGTTACTAAGGATGCATGATTGGTTGAATAAACAAATATTGCGTGAAAATCTGTTGCTTAGTGTGATTGGTTCTGCAAAGTTTGTAAACCTCCATTACATGAAAAAGTTGAAAAAGTTGAATTTTATTCAAATATTTTTAAAATTTTCATTTAAGTGTTCAAAAAGTTAAAAATTGTTCAAAGTTTTTCAAAACTTACGAGGTTGGGACTATTTAAACAAAGATAATGATAGTTTCTCTCGAACTTAGTTCTAGTGTTTGGTTTACGTTCTAAACCTTCAAAGAATGTAAGTAAGGAGTGTTTCATTGTATCTTTATCATTGAATAATGGTAAAAATGTCCTACGAACATCTAATGACTTGTTTCATGTGTTGATTAAGTCTATACACTGTTAGTCTTGAATTCTTCACAGAATTACAGATTCTTCAACTGACAAAGGCGATTCGTGAACTTCATGTCAAATTGGATCAGACACAGACTGATCAGCAGCAGCAGATTGCAAATCTGGAGGCTATATTGGCATTCTGTTGAAAGATCGTCCATCTCAGGGGGAGAAATCGTAGAGAGAGAAGAAATCATAAAGAGTCGAGTCCGAATCCTTCGAAAAAGATGGCCTGATCAGTGACCTTGAGTCAAAGAAGATAGCCCGAATAGTGAGCGGGCAGAACTTTCAAGACAGTAGTGAGCTGGCAGATCTTTCAAGACAGCAAGTGGCTCAGACTGCTGATCCTCAGGGGGAGTCAGTGATCATAGCTACTGACAATGGAGAAGACAAGGATTCAGAGACAACTGAAGTAACTGAAGACATGGTCTGACCGATTGTCAGAGTGGATGAAGATGACTTAGAACATATTCTGAAGTGTTATGAATGCATCACTCGATGAAGGTGTTATGAATGAAGATCAGGATGAGATAGATCTAGAGATACAGAAGTCTGCTCTAAATGATGAATCAGATTCTGAAGTGTGAAGTGACTGATTTAGCTTGGAAGGACCTTGTAAATCTAGGAAGACGATTCTTTGCTGAGGTGTTTACAAAAACTATCAGAAGGGAGGGTCATTCAGCAAGGTTTGAGAGGTTAATCTAAGAGTGATTAGAAGCGCTGTAGTTCAAATAAAAATATATCCTCTAGCTGGTAGGAAATGGACTATGTTAGTCTTCAAACCAGTGAGGATAGCGAATCTGAAAAGTCAGTCATGGATAACCAGAAGAAGAGGTGATTTCGGCATTCACAGTCACTGAATCAGATAGTCTATCAAGATCAATGAACAACAACTAGAAGCTATCATCAAGGGGGAGTCTGTTGGTACATCCAGTGTGACGACAGCAATCTAGTTTTGTTATTGATAAGACAAGTTCTAAGGAGCAAATTCGAAGGCAATGTTCGAATCTAAGGATTGGCATTCGAATCTAGGACAGATTCGAATGTGTTCCTTGGCAGATTCGAATGTACATCATAAGGTAGATTCGAGAGTGTCCAGGGGACAAACTCGAATGGGCATTGGGCCTGATTCGAGTTTGGCCCATGACAGACTCGAATGGTCATCTATAATTAGGGATAGACTCGAATTATTGGATAATCTTTGACGACTTAGAGGTTCTGTCGAACTTGAGAGCAAAAAGACGTTTTGGGAGAGAAGACTTTTTGCAGAATTCGTGAGGGATTAAGCATTAAGCGATCTCGAGTTTATCATTAGTGTTAGTGCCATTTCGGAGAGAATCAGTTCGTAGGATCGTTCGTGTGTCGTTCGTTCAGCCTCTGATAGTCTCCGTGTTTCGTGTGTGAGAGTTGTTTCCGCCTACCCGTTAACGAGGATTCCGCACTCGTTGACGGTTCCGCGTCTAGAAAGATCTCGTAGTGGTAGACCTTACAAGTTCAACCTATCATTCGAAGTAGCACATAAAACACATAAGTCATGAAATGTAGAAAAGTTCAGAATTACCCTTTTGTGATCCGATTCCACGTTAGCCATTTGTGCGGCAAACTCCAGAATGGTCTGATTGTCTGACTTCTCCACCAACACAGGACTTGTATCATTCTATTCGATGTCCTCTGTCACTTCCTTTGCTCCGTCATCCCCAGACTCAGTCACTTCAACCATGAAGGCTCTAGCGTTCGACTCCGGATGAGTAGACCAATCGTAAGTTCCATCGAGCTATCTGTCAGATGTCACATTAGTTAACAGACCGACAATATTAGCTTGATAACTCGAACTACCAGACTGATATCTTCCCTGAGATTGATTTTGATAGTTTTCAACTTTGGGTCATTGACACTCTCGTCCAAAGTGACCTAATCTTTGGCAATTATAGCACTTAACCTTAGATTTGTCGAACCCAAATTTATTGTTGCCTATATTAAGGTTTCTGCCTGTTCGTTTCATGAACCGCTTGACTCTCTGAGTCACCATGGCCAGTTTCCATTGAAGGTCTATTTCCTCTAAGTCATTAGGATCCACCTGATTGTAGTCTTCATCCCATAGCGCGAGATCGTTTATTTTCCCTTGAACGCAATTGCCGTACGCGACGACAAATGAAGCCAAAAGATTCAGATGATCTTCAGCTTATTTTGCGCTCATTGGCATCCTCGTGTATCCTTGAGTTGTAGATACTGATTGAGTTGGCTTTTCTTCCGGTTTGGAAAACCTTAAGAATGCCCTACTACTCGATTCTTCTACAGCTATTGGAATCGATTCTTCTCCTGAGAAGAAAGTTGTGGTTCCCGCCTTCATATCACCACCAATCGATGGTTTTGTCTTCCCAAAATACATTTCAGGATATTGAACCTGCTCAACCTCCCTTTCGTTTTTCAGTATTTTGAAATTATAAGCCCTCAGCGTTCCAACTACTCCTTCAAGAGTGAGAGTCTCGAACTTCTGTTCATCATGCTTAATTAAGCGGTGTACATTTCCCATCTCGCCGGTAAAGCATCTAGAAGCTTATCAATTTTCTCAGTCTCTTGGTAAACAACGTTGTGGTTGTCAAGCTCCGTTAATAGATGAAAGAATCTCGTGATTGTCTCATGAAGTGTCTCGTTCTTCAGAGCCTTGAAAATTGCAAATTGTTGTTCCAGCATCTCCATCCTACTCTTGCAAACCCGTGGATTTCCCTCACACCTTTTCTCTAGAGCATCCCATATCTCTTTAGTAGTCCTATGATTTCTCATGGTGTGTAGAATTTCTTGCGGTAGAGCCATTCGGATAATCGAGAAAGCTCGGTTCTCGGCCTCATACAGTTTCTTATCATCATCCTTCATATTTTGATAAGTTAAGACTCCTAGATGGCTTTCTAACTCCTGCATAGGTGGCACATATCCTTCATCGATACAAATCCACATGCACATATCATTAAAACGAGCAAAATCGGCGAACCTATCCTTCCACCAATAGTAGTCTTCCAACCTCATCAATTTTGGCGGAGAATTTGTCTTCCCGACCTCATGATCCATTTCAATGAATTTTTGCAAACTTGACATCATGTCTAAACTTTTTGTTCCCGAACTTAATTAATTTATTTTAAAATTAACTTACTTGAAACTCCTTCAAACTTAGGTAAGTTCGAATTAATTTAATATTAAATTCGTTTGAAATTAAATTTGAATTTAAGTAAGTTCGAATTCAACAAGTTCGACTGACTGACAAGACCGAGTAGTACTTAATTTTCTGACAACTTCGAAATCTGACAAATTCGATGCTAGCAAGTTCGAATTTCAGCCAAATTCAAATTAAGCACTAAATCAAGTTCGAGAGGAGCGTATTTTCTGACAAGTTCGAGTGAACCCTAGTACCCCTATGTTCGAGCGCCGCAAGTTCGAAAAACGGTCAAAAGTTTGATTTTTTCAAGTTTTCAGATTAAACCAAAGTTTTTAGGATTAAAAACTATGATTTCGACTGAAATAATGAATTAATGCGAACTTTTCTCCGTTACTTTGCTTGTATAACTCGAAATCTTATTAAAAATGTGATTCTTCCCTCAAAAACGTCAAGAAACCAAGAATGTTTAAGATGAACGCGAAGAACACGATGAACACCCTTTAGTCTCTGATACCACTTGTAAGGTCACCTACCTACGGATCCAATCTTGACGCGACACCGTCCAACGAGTGTGGAATCCTCGTTAGCGGCTTAACGGATTGATCACAAACACGAAACACGGAGACACACACGACGATAGACGTAAACTCGAACGTCCCGACACGTGATTCTCTCCTACAACACACTGAAAACCCTCTGCAAGTTCGTAATCGCCCGAATACTAATTTCTGCAAAGATCTGTTCACCCGGATGCTCTGTTTGCTCCCAAGTTCGATAGAACCTCTGAGCCGTCAAAAATCACTGAATTCATAAAGATAAGTTCATTATATAGCCGATAAGTCCAGGAAAACGCTCCTCACGAACTTGTAGACACTCCTCTTGAACTTATCTTTGAACTTATTGTAGAACTTATTCTAGAACGTATTCTAGAACCTAATCTGGAACTAATTCTAGAACTTATTTAGAAAACTTATTCTAGAACTTCTTCTAGAACTTATTCTAGAAGTTATTTCTAGAACTTATTCCAGAACATAATCTAGAACTTATTTTTAAAACTTATTTTAGAACTTATTATGATAGTCTGGAACTTACCGTGCAAATGTAAACACCATACACAATCATGATATCAATAACAAAACTAGACTGCTGTCGTCACACCGGATGTACCAACAGACTCATCCTTGACGATAGCTTCTAGTTGTTGTTCATTGATCGTAATAGACTATGAGATTCAGAGACTATGAATACTGAAACTAGACAACTATTGTCACATCGGGTGTATCAACAGACTACCCCTTGACAATAGCTTCTAGTAGATATTCATTACTCTAAGAATACCGAAATCACCTTTTCTTCTTTGTTATCCATGACTGCCTCTCCAGTTTCGCTGTCCTCGTCGATTTGTAGAGTAACTTAGTCCATGTCCTACCAGTCAGAGGATTTATTCTTATTTGAACCACAGCTCTTCTACCAACTCTTAGATTAACTTCACAAATCTTCCAGAACGACCCTCCCTTCTGATAGTTTTTGCGAACACCTCAGCATAAGAATCGTCTTCCTAGATTTATAAGGTCCTTACAAGCTAAATAAATCACTTCACACTTTAGAACCTGATTCATCATTTAGTGCAGATTTCACCATCTCTAGATCTGTCACATTCTGATCTTCATTCATAACACCTTCATCGAGTGACTTCCAATTAGGTAAATCATTAGGAGTGAACGCTCATTTCTCAAGATCCTCGTGTTCTAACTCATCTTCGAAGACGAACGTCATTTCATCTTCATCCAACTCTGACAATGCTCCGATCAGACCTTATTTTCAGTTACTTTATTCGCCTCTGAATGCTTGTATTTTCCCTTGTCAGCGGCTATGAATACCGACTCCCCCTGAGGATCAGCAAGCTGAGCAAATTGTTGTCTTGAAAGAACTAGCAGCTCACTGTTCAGGCCATCTTCTATGACTTCTCTACAATTTCTCCCCCTGAAATGGACGATCTTTCAACAACTCCTCCAGTATAGACTCCAGATTGGCAATCTGCTGCTGCTGATCAGTCTCTGTCTGATCCAACTGGGTATTAAGATGTTGAAGTTCACGAATCGCCTTTGTCAGTTGAAGAATCTGTAATTCTGTAAAAACTCCAATTTTAACACTGTATAGACTTAATCAACACATGAAACAAGTCATAATATGTTAGTAGGACATTAAAATCCATTATTCAACGATAAAAATGCCATGAAACTCTCCTTACTTACATTTTTTGATGGTTTAGAACGTAAACCAAACACTAGTATTGAGTTCGAGAGAAACAGTCGTTATCTTCGTTAAACAGTCACAACATTGTAAGTTTTGAAAAACTTTGAACAATTTTCAACTTTTTCAACTTATCGTAAGTTTTGAAAAACTTTGAACAATTTTCACTTTTACCAACTGACCTCGACTTGTATGGTCACCTACCTACGGATCCAATCTTGACACGACACCGTCGAACGAGTGCGGAATCCTGGTTAGCGGCTTAACGGATTGATCACACACACGAAACACGGAGACACATACGATGATAGATGTAAACTCGAACGTCCCGACACGTGATTCTCTCCAAAAACACACTGAAAACCCTCTGCAAGTTCGTAATCGCCCAAATACTAATTTCTGCAAAGATGCTTAATCAAAACTGATTAATTCTTAATTATAGGACTTAACTTCGAACTTGGCATGGATAAGTTCGAGAAGGCCCAAGCCCACGAACTTGTCCACCATTAAGTTCGAATCTAGGCCTTTGAACTTATTCAAGACTTTGTCTTTGAAATTGTTCTAGAAATTATGTTTGAACTAATCTTTGAACTTATCTTTGAACTTATTTTTGAACTTAAGTAAAAACATCAATCACCTACAAGTTCAAACATATATACAATCAATATCAAAACATATATCAAACATATATCAAACATGTATTAATGTGCAATTACAAACACTTGGACTTTTACAAAATATCATCTATACTTAGACTGCTATCGTCAAACAGGATGCACATTTGTTGTAGGGGAAGAATATTACAATTTGTAGGGGGGAGAGTGAAATTTTGATGTAAATTCTCTGATGTAATTTTTTGTTTGAGGCGGAGTGACTTTTGTTCTAAAAATAAATGTAATATATTTTTTCTTAATATGTTTTTCTTTGAGGGGGAGAGAGTATCTAAGTGATTTTGTGAGCCTCTGAAATTCTCGTGCATGATGATCATAATCTGTATGTTCATCATGAGGGAGAGAATGATAAATTTCAGAGATAAAGGAAGTTACTGAAGGTCATCTAATGTTTGCTGGAAGAGACTATTGAATGAATATTGAAGATTATCAATATATTTCTAGCAATGGTGGAGATTTTGAAGATCTATTTGTTTTTTAGAAATAAAGGGAGAGAATTAAATAAAGTTCATGATTCTAGGGGGAGAGTGCTTTTAAGTAATAAGGGAATATCAAAGAAAACAAGATATGAAGATCAGAAAGATAGAGATAAAGCTCAGAAAGAAGAAAAGATTAAAGGTCATTTAAGATCAAATTTATGAAGATTGAAGATTCTTAGATGTTTAGTTTTTATTTAAACTTTTTGTTGTTACTGTAAGGTCACTGTGTTTTATTGTTTCTGTATAGTTGTTTTTCACCTCTAAGGGAGAGATTGTTAGGTATAAATAATAGAGGTGAAAACAACAATTAATAGTTGTTTAAGGACTAATAATGCAATTATGTGATGGTTAGGAAATTAGTGTAAAAGGAAAATTCCAATCTATGTTTTGAAGAAATTCTCATTTCAAGTGTGTGCTTTAAAGTTGTAAAGAGAGAAATCATTCAATCAAATGCAAGTTTTTATCTACAATGTTATGATTCACCTAGATCATGTTCTATGAGTTATAAATTTACCTGTTATACACACTGACTAATATTTGAGACATTTTGAATTGTCTTACGTCTTTGAATTTCCATTCTATAGCTATAATGAGAAGATGTGCACAACTTGGTAAGGTGTTACCCTGTAAATCATGATAACACTTATTTATCAGATATTTCTTGACTGTTCTTATTCATATTGATTCAATTGTGACTTATCATCACTATTTTGCTATCATTTACTTGCTATACTTGACCTGAGCTCGGACCTTGACTTTGACTTTATTTGACGTCACTAACCAAATGAATTTGTGATGTTGACCACTTTGTTTTCACCTCCCAAGGAAAATTCTAGTTCGTGGCTGATCCCACATATGTGTGAGCTGGAGTGTTAGGAACAAATATATATAGATGAAAACAATTATAATTGTAAGTATATAAGTCTAGGGTCAATCATGTAAGGGTAGGAAATTTCTAAGACTTTGCCATTTTCATATTTGTATTTCACGTTAGGAGCAAAGTCAATCTGTTGGGAAATATTCAAAGTATGTCAAGCTGTTAGTTAGATTTCTCAAATTGTTAGTAGATTTTCTGTGTAAATACAAAGTTCAAGCTGTTAGTTGAAGAAGTTCGAGCTATCAGTTCAAAAGTTCAAGCTGCCAGTATTAAAACTCAAGCTGCTCAACAGATAGACTTCAAGCTGCTCAACAGCTCAATAAACAGAAAGTGCTGATATTTAGGAAAAGATATATTCGAAGATTCAAGCATATCTACTATCAGAGAAATCAGAGTTTATCTAGGAAACAAATCAGAAAGCAATATATATATACATAGAATAGGTTTTTCTATTGTAAGTCTGCACGTACAAGTTTAATCAGTTGTAATTGTCTTTCTGATTAAGATTTCATAAGCCTCTAAGGTTGAAAAACCCTAAGAACAATCTGTGTTCTTCGTCTAATCAAACAGATTAGAGGTGATTGTAATCATTGAGTTTGGCAATACAAATGACTTTGATTATTGATTGTGTTTGTGTGATTATTTGTTTTGAAAGTTTTTCTTAAAACAATTTAGTGTTATTCCGCAAACTTCTTAATTGGACTTTTGATTCAATACAAGGTTATTGGTTTATACTCTGATTAATTCAAACCAGTTAATCTTAGGTAGTTATTTTGATCTTGACAAGTGGTATCAGAGCCACAAGTCTTTCTTTGTTTTCAAAGTCAGGAGCTTTCTTTTAAAATTTTAATTTTCTGCAATGGAATTTGATAATAGCAGTAGTGGATCTAGGCAAGGACTCAAAGTGCCTATGCTCAAACCCACTGAGTTTGAGATGTGGAAACTCAGGATTCAACATCACATTTAATTTAATGATTATGCCATATGGGAAGCTGTTGAATTTCCTCCTGTAGTTGATCCTGAAGTTGATGTTGAGGGCAAACCCATAAAAACTCCTCCAAAAACCGAACTTGAAAGAAAGGCTAGAATGAATGAAGTGAAAGCTCTTACACTTCTACAGATAGCCATTCCTAATGCTTATCAACACCAGTTTAAAAAGTTTTACACTGCTCATTCTCTTTGGATTGCTTTAGAGAAAAGATTTGCTGGTAATGCTAGCAACAAGAGAAATCAAAAGGATCTTTTGAAACAGCAGTATGAGAACTTTTCAGGTGGCAAGAATGAAAACCTTACTCAAATATTTGACAGGTTTAACAAACTGATAGGTAAATTGGAGAGTGCCAAAGTCTGCTTGGATCAAGATGAAGTAAACAGAAAATTTCTTTGATCCCTTGGTGAAGAGTGGACAGTCTATGCTGCACAATGGAGAACCAAAGACACTCTTGATAAAGTAGAGTTGGATGATCTTTACAACAGTTTGAGAGTGTTTGAAACTGAGATTGAAACTAAAAAGAAATCATTTTCTTATAATCATAACAATGCTCTACTGTCATCAACCTTATCTGATAAATCTAACTGTTGTGATTCCTTTACAGGTGCTGATGGTAATTCTACTAAAGCTCATTATGAAGCTTTTGTTGCTAATGATGGACTGTTTGCTCTAAATGCTGAAGATTTAGAACAAATCCATCCAGATGATCTAGAAGAGATGGACTTGAAATGGCAGCATGCAATGTTGACTATGAGGGCTAAAACGTTTCTGAAATGAACTGGCAGATCCAACTTTCAAGCCAGACCAGAAGGGAAACCAGCATTTGATAAATCCAAAGTTGAATGCTTTAAATGTCACAAGCTTGGTCACTTTGCCAGACAATGCAGATCCCAAGGTCCACAGCCACCAAGACCCCAGCACACCAATCAAGCTTCATCATCACAAGCACTTGTCTCTTAAGAAGACAACGTGTTTGACTGGAGTGATCAGACAGAGGAAGATTTCAAAATCAAGCTCTAATGGAAGAAACATCAAATGTCACCTCCACTGAACTACCATCTGTGGTAAATGCTAAACTCTGCTCTCAAACATGCAAAAATATGGTTAAAAAGTACAGAGATCATAATGAGAGCATGTGCAAAACTCTAGCTAAAATGGAAGAATGGAGATATGAGTACATGCAGGCCATAGAAGATCTTGAAAAATAGATCAATGACTATAAGGATAATGAGATTCAAATGGGACATGATAGAACATATCATGAGTGGGAGAAAAAGGAGCTGAATAAGAAAATAGAAACCCTAAATAAGAAATTAGATGATGCTGAACAGAAGGTGTTGGAAGCTAATAAGAAAATAGAATCTGTCAATATAGATCTAGGAAACTTCAAATTGGCAAATCAAAAGATGGAACACCTAATGGAAGTTCAATTTAAAGATAGGGTAATATCTCATGAGTGAAGTTGCTGATAGACTTGTTAATGAACCATTAGATGAGTCTATGACCACTGTAGACCCTATCCTTGAAAACAGTTCTGAATCTAAAGAAGATCTGATTCCAAATGAAGACTGTGAGTGCAAAGAGGTTAAGAAAGTTGACAAAACAATGAGTGCACCTATAGAAGCCCCTAACCTCACTAAGAAAGGAAAAGAGAAGATGAGTGTATGCCATGCTGCTTCACATGTTTCTGTACCTTCTAACTGTAACACCGCATCTTCCTCAAAAGGTAATAAAAGGGGTAAGACTGTTCCAATCTGCACATGCCAAAAGCATGGTGTGCAAAAGTTTCCCAAACAACAGCAGGTAAGGGGAAATCAAAGGAACAAGAACCAGTTATGGTATGATAAAACTGGTTCTCAAATCAAAACAGTCAAAATATGTTTCCATTGTGGCAGGAAAAACCATTTGGCCAGACATTGCTTGTACAAACCATCTGTTGCAAAACAGACTGTGGTTCAGAAACAGGCATTTGTTAAAAACATTAAAAATCTTAAGGTCAAACCACCTGTTGCACCAGTTCCAAAGAAAACAGTTGATCACAGGTTCTCAAAAGTCAATAAAAACAGTCCACACATCAAAAACAAGTTTTGGCAAAACCCAAATCAAATTTTAAACAGATATGGTGTGTTAAAGGCAAAAACCCTGATGAAACTGTTGATACAAATGTTGAAACTGTCAGGCCTAAAATTGAAACTATTAGTGCAAATTCTGAAGTTGTTAGCCCTAAACACTCAGTTCAAACTGCTAAGCCTAAGACTGGAACTGGTAATGTATCATCTGAGACTGTTAATGCAAAGGTTGGAAAGAATAACTGGACTCCTCATGTCATAAATAAATATTCTTCACAGAATCCACCAGTGGATCTCACTAAGTATAAAAAGTCACAAACAGTGTTTAGTTATGTCAATGCACAAGGACAACCCAAAACCAACTTGGTTTGGGTTTACTCCACTACTAACTAAGCTTTTATTTGTGCAGGGCAACCACAGGTCACAACATAAAACAAGATGGCATTTGGACAGTGGATGCTCTAGGCACATGACAGGCAATTCTGAATGATTGTCAAATTTCAAAGGCTTTGAAGGAGGTTTTGTTGCATTTGGAGGAAATTCCAAGGGAGGTAAGGTCAGAGGTAAAGGTACTGTCAAAGCAGGCAATATGCTTTTCAATGATGTTTTGTATGTTGAACAGCTGAAGTACAATTTATTAAGTGTGTCTCAAATCTGTGATAAACAAAATAGTGTTGTCTTCACAGATTCCGAATGCATTGTTCTTTCAAAAGATTTTAAAATACCTGAAAATCTTGTTTTACTTAGAACACCAAGAAAGGACAATGTCTACTGTTTGGACACGGAACTTTTATCCAAATCAAGTACTTTAAGTTGTTTGATATCCAAAGCATCATCTAATGAGTCTGCTCGTTGGCACAGAAGAATGTGTCACATGAACTTCAAATCCATGAATGTGCTGGTCAAAAAGAATTTGGTAAGAGGTTTACCACAAAAGGAGTTCATTTGTGATGATCATTGTGTAGCATGTCTTAAAGGCAAGCAACACAAATCTTCTCATAAGGCCAAAGAAGTAAGTTCAATCTCATCTGCTCTTCATCTTATTCATATGGATCTAGTTGGTCCAACATCTATTTTGAGTTTGTATAAAAGAGCTTACTGTTTAGTCATTGTTGATGATTTCACCAGATTCATTTGGGTATACTTTCTTAGGTCTAAAGATGAAACTGCTGAGCTAGTTAAATCATTTATTCTTAAGATAGAAAACCAATCCAACTTAAAAGTTTAGGTGATAAGGTCAGACAATGGAACTGAGTTTAAAAACCATATCCTAAATAGTTTCTGTGAGTCTAAAGGTATTGCTAGGCAATACAGTACACCAAGAACACCACAGCAAAATGGTGTAGCTGAAAGAAAGAACAGAACTTTAGTTGAGGCTGCTAGAACCATGCTAGCTGGTTCCAAACTGCCAATGACCTTTTGGGCAGAAGCAGTCAATACAGCTTGTTATGTTCTAAATAGGGTACAGGTTGTTCAATCACAAGGGAAAACTCCATATGAGTTATTCCATCATAGAGTCCCCTTAATAGCCTTTCTAAAGTCTTTTGGTTGTTCATGCACCATTTTTCACACTAAGACTCACTTAGGAAAGTTTGAAAGTAAGGCTGAAGAAGGTTTCTTTGTAGGATACTCCACACAAAGCAAAGCCTATAGAGTATATAACAGTATGTCTAAAACAATTGAAGAGAGTGTCAATGTTGAATTTAATGAAAAAAAATCAAATGTCAAAGGCACTGGTCCTGATTGGTTGTTTGATTTAGACTCACTATCTAATTCTCTGAGCTTTGTTGAGTATACTGCAGAAACTGATGAAAACAGGGTTGAAGCTGCCAACACAAATTCTCATGCTGGTAGCACAAATGTTCAAGCTGTTGGCAAAGTTTCAGACTGTTGAAGATTATGGTCAATGGGATGAGTATATAGTTATACCACTTCTATCTTATGACCCACCAGGGGTACTGGATGCACAACATGATTCAAATCCAAACTATGAAGTGCCAATCCCAAGTCCTGAGGGAACAGCTCCATCACAAAGGGAAACAGTCCCAGATTTCAGTCAAGCTGTTCCTGAAGCTGAACCATCAAGTGGCCCTGATGGAGATGATACAAATCTAGGAACTTCGTTCCCGACAGACAGAGAGCCAACACTTAGAGTTCACAAGTATCATCCTCTCAATCAGATAATGGGTGATCCACGTACTCCTGTGCAGACAAGGACAATGGTTCACAAAGAATCTACTGATGCTGAATTAGCAGTTCCAGAATTCAGTCTAGCTGCCTTTGAACATGCCTGTTTCATGTCACAGTTAGAACCCAAAAAGGCATCAGAGGCTTTGAAAGATCCATCTTGGATTGAGGCAATGCAGGAAGAACTCCTACAATTCAATATTCAGAATGTATGGACTCTAGTTGACCTTCCTAAAGGAATGAGAGCAATTGGTACAAGATGGGTTTTCAGAAACAAGAAGGATGAGAGAGGGATAGTCATCAAGAACAAAGCAAGATTGGTAGCACAGGGATACACTCAAGAAGAAGGAATAGATTATGATGATGTCTTTGCTCCAGTGGCAAGAATTGAGGCCATCAGACTGTTCCTAGCGTATGCAAGTTTCAAAGGGTTTAAAGTGTATCAAATGGATGTGAAGTATGCTTTCCTGTATGGAACAATTGAAGAAGAGGTCGATGTGTGTCAACCTCCTGGATTTGTTGGTACACCCTGTGTGACGATAGCAGTCTAAGTGATCCTACATTGTGGTTTAAGCAAGTGTTTATTATATATGTTTATGTATGGTTGATAGTTATTATTGTTTGTGTGTTTGAACTTGATGTATCGTATTACAAAAAGTTCAAACATAAAGATCAAAGATAAAATCAATCATAAGGTAAAAACATAAGTTTCAATACTAAGTTGAGTATGTGATATAGTAGATTCGAATTATATAAGGTTTGACATTCGAATCTGTGTCAGATTCGAATGTGGACCGAATTCGAATGTAGGCAGATTCGAGAGAGTCAATGAGGACAAACTCGAATGGGCCTTGGGCCAGATTCGAGTTTGGCCCATGTCAGACTCGAATTAGCCTCTATAATTAGGAATAGACTCGAAATATTATCAGACTTTTGCAGATTTCGTGTGAGTGATTAGCAAAAGGCGATTTCGAGTTTATCATCAGTGTTAGTGCAGTTTCGGAGAGAATCATTTCGTAGGATCGCTCGTGTGTCGTTCGTTCAGCGTCTGATAGTCTCCGTGTTTCTGATTGAGAGTTGTTTCCGTCTACCCGTTAACGAGGATTCCGCACTCGTTGACGGTTCTGCGTCTAGATAGATCTCGTAGTGGTAGACCTTACAAGTGGTATCAGAGCCTTTGGAGTGTTCTTGGTGTTCTTCGTGTTCATCTAGATACATTCTAGGTTTCTTGACGCTTTTGGACGGTTTTTCTCTGAAAATCATGTTTTTCGTGTTCGTCGAGCTTAGCAAATAGTCATCCGGGAAATACTTTGTGTTTTTCACGTTTTTGATCGAAATCAATATTTTTCATTCTAAAAATATTGATTTAATCGGCAAAACGTCAAAAAATCAAAGTATTAGCCGTTTTTCGAGTTTGCGGCGCTCGAATCTATTATGGGTAATTAGGGTTACACCTAGTCTCGAGTCTAACCAAATACGCTCCTTTCGAGTCTAATACAGAGTGTTTTCGAATCTAATTCGAGTTTGTGCTACATTCGATAGAGGTCTCGAGTCTACTTACATTCGAGTTTGCTTCGAGTTTAGTTTAGTTTCGAATAGGGTTTCGAATTTACTGTGTCTTCGAGTTTGTCTTGACCTTCGAATCTGAGGAATTTCAAATCTGTCATTACTTTCGACTTTAATTGAATTACCAAAACTTAATCGAATTTAATCCCAAATAAATTTAACTTTAATTATATTCGAATCTACCTAGATTCGAAAGAATTAATTCAAATTAGTTTTGAATTAAATTAATTAAGTTCAATTCAATTACTTTCGAAAACATGTCAAATCTTCAAAAATTCCTGGAAATGGACCACGAGGTCGGGAAGGCAAACACTCCGCCTAAGCTGATGAAACTCGAGGATTATTATTGGTGAAAAGATCGGTTTACCGATTTCGTGCGTTTCAATGATATACGCATGTGGGTATGTATTGACAAAGGATACATTCCACCAATTTCTGAAGTTGAAGGCCGTCAGAGAGTCTTATCATACCAATTGATGAAAGAAGATGATAAGAAACTGTATGAAGCCGAGAACAAAGCGTTTTCGATAATTCGAATGGCGTTGCCTTAGGATATACTACACACATTTCGGACTCAAAAGACCTCTAAAGAACTTTGGGAGTCACTAGAGAAAAGGTGTGAGGGTAATCCAAGAGTACGAAGAGAGCGTACAGAGCTGTTGAAACAACAGTTTGCGATTTTCAAGGCGATAAAGGATGAACAGCTGGATGATACCATCACCCGGTTCTATCATCTGTTGACGGAGCTTGAAAGTCACGGGATTGAGTATACTGACACTGACAAGAACAATAAGCTTCTTGATGCCTTACCAGCCAAATGGGCTATGTATGTGGCAATGATAAAGCTTAATGAGGATAAGTATTATACCCAATCTCTGGAGGATATTGTGGGAACGTTGCGAGCTTATCATTTCGAGCTACTGAAGGCCGAAATTGATTACGAACAAGTCCAGAATCCAGCAATGCATTTTGGAAAATCAACAAAACCTTCAGCGACCGCCGATCTGAAGACTGCTACAGCATTTTTCACCGGAGAAACGTCGTCACCAGCGGAGTCTGATGACACACTGAACAGAGCGTTCTTAGGATTGGGAAGATCAGAAGAACAGCAACCTCAAGCAGCACAGGCGACGACATCTCATAGCTATTCTAAGATGCCCATGAGCGCAACATCAGCGGAAGAACATTTGAATCTGCTTGCTTCATTTGTGGCCGCATACGGGAACTGTGTTCAAGGGAAAATTAACGATCCTGCTCTCTGGGATGAGGACTATGATCAGGTCGACCCTGATGATCTTGAGGAGATGGATCTTAAATGGCAACTGGTCATGGTAACCCAACGGGTTAAGAGATTCATCAAACGAACTGGGAGGAATCTGACGATGAATAACAAGGGGATTGGATTTGATAAGTCCAAAGTAAAGTGCTACAACTGTCAAGGTCTGGGACTCTTCGCCAGAGAATGTCAGAGACCGAAGGTAGAAACGTACCAAGGGCAGAGTCAGCATCAGGGACAGTTTCAGAATCAGTCTCAAAAACGATACCTTCCGAGTTCATCTGCCGGTCAAGCCAATCTAGCTGGTCTACTATCAAATGTCACTTCAGACAGACAGCTAGATGGTACTTACGACTGGAGCTCACATCCAGAATCAAATGCTCGGGCCTTTATGGCTGAAGTCACGGAGACTGGGTGTGAAGGGGAAGAGCAGACCACAAGGGACAGCAGTCCGATGTGGGTGGAGAAGACGAATGATCAGACAGTTCTAGAGTTTGCCGCTCAAATGGCCAATGTGGAATCCGACCACACCAAGTTTAGTCTGACTTACTCTCTTTTTCATGATTTATGCGTGTTATGTGTTACTTCTAATGATAGGTTAAATCTAGTCTTAGAATCACATAAAACCATAACTGCTCAAAATGAGTCCTTAAAGGCTGATAATGCTTGCTTAAACGACATTAAGCAAGATCTTAAGGAAAAACTTAAGGCTGATGCTCAAGACGTAATAGTTCTAAAAAACAAACTGAGTGAGCAGTGTGTTAGGTTAGAGCTTATGTATGAGCATGTAGAGGCCTTGACCAAAAACCTTAAGGACAAAGACATAGAGCTAGCTGAAACAAAGGTAATGGTAGCTGAGGCCAATAGTAAGCTAGAGAAGTTTAGGAATTCAAGCCTGAACCTAGGGAAAGTTTTAGATGCCCAAAGACAATCTAAAAAGCCCGTAGGTCTAGGATTTCATGAAATTCCTCCACCTTTTAATGCAAACTACGTGCCTCAACCTCAGGAGAAAACTGATAAATCAGTAGACTTAGACGACATACCTGCACCTATATATGAGCCTGTAGTAGAAAATACACCTAAGGTGGCTGACACAACTGTCAAGGTTAAGAAAGTCAAATTTGTGTCTTCCTCCAGTGAAACCCCTGCAGGAAAACATAAAATTGATTGGGCTGATCAGGACGATGAGCAAGTCGCAATAGATGTACAAAAGGACCAAGACACTAGTGAGACACCTAAGTTTAAGGGCACACACAAGAAGTCCATAGATAAGATATCCTGCTTTAGATGTCATGAAAAGGGGCATGTTGCTTCTCACTGTCCGCTTAGGAAAGCCGAAGTTACACCTAAGACAGTGAACCCAACACCCGTTAAGCCCTCAACAAATGTGGCGAGCACTAGTAGTTCTCAGAGTACCGAGAAAACTGTGCAGGCCGCACCAAAACAAGTTATGAAACAAACACCGGTAAAGGTTGGACCAAAGGAAGTGGTTAGGACAAATTCACCGAATCGTGTTGTTAATCAATTTAGGTCAGCATCTCAACAAGTCTATAGGAGCACAACACCTAGCAGGGGACACACTCCAGTTAGGTCTCATACTCCTGTTAGACATTACGTACCGGTTAGAGCTCAGGGATCACAAACTGAAATGCAATATAATCGGAATTATTCTAGAGCTCCACAACAAATGCCTACTCAAAGGCAAAGAGTGAATTTACATCACTTGGGACCACAACAAACTCCTGTTCAACGACCCAAGTCACCTGAAAGGTGAGATGGGTATTTGAAAGAGTTTAAGTATGTGGACGAGAATGGTATAACCAAGTCAGTTATGGCTTGGGTTCCCCGTGATAACTAACCTATTTTCTTTCATGTGCAGGAGATTATCACAGGTCCAAACAACAAGTGGTTCGTCGACAGTGGATGCTCCAGGCACATGACAGGGGAAAGAAGTCTACTTACAGACTTCAAGGGTGGGAATCGGGGATTTGTATCATTCGCGGGTAACAAAGGAGGAAACATCACGGGTACCGGAGTGGTCCCTAATGGGACGATCAAGTTGGACCAAGTTTATCACGTTGATAAACTGGTTCACAATCTCATTAGTGTATCTCAAATCTGTGACAAGAAGAATTCAGTGTTGTTCACTAACACTGAAGCGTTAGTGCGAAAACCGGGATTCAAGATTCCTGAAGAATGGGTATTGATGCGGGCACCAAGGAAGAATAACTTGTACATGCTTGATATGAACAAGCCGGAGACTTCGATGGGGCCAATTTGTTTATTATCCAAAGCTTCGGAGACGGAATCAGTATTGTGGCAAAGACGCATGGCTCACTTGCACCTAAGAGAAATGAACTACATAACGATAAATGGGTTGGTGCAAGGTGTGCCTATGAAGAGCTTTCAGTTCGAGGACAAGTGTCTACCATGCAAGAAGGGCAAACAACATAAGAAGACACACAAGTCCAAGACGCAGAACTCCATAACCTCAACATTCGATTTGTTGCACATGGATCTTTTCGGTCCAATCAACAAAAGGAGTATAGGAGGTAGTTGGTACTGTTTGGTTATCACTGACGATTTCTCACGATTTTCTTGGGTTTTCTTTTTAGATACAAAGGACGAGACGGCTTCCAAGCTCATCGGGTTCTTAGACCAAGTGGAGAATTCCTACAGAAAAAGGGTTAAAAGGATACGTAGTGATAATGGAACTGAGTTCAAAAACACTGTAATTGGTGTATATTGCCTATCAAAGGGCATAGTGCATCAATTCAGTGCACCATATGAGCCTCAACAAAATGGGGTGGCTGAACGTAAAAACAGGACACTGATTGAGGCAGCTAGGACTATGTTGTCGGATTCAAAGCTTCCTAACATGTTTTGGGGGGAGGCAGTGAATACCGCATGTCACATTTTAAACCGAGTCCTAACTGTCAAATCTTTGAACAAAACCTGTTATGAAATTTTGAATAAACGGCCACCTAATTTAACTGGCTTCGAACCGTTTGGGGTACCATGCACTCTTTTGCGAACAAAACATCAACCTAAGTTTGGTGAAAAGGCTGACGAAGGATACTTCCTAGGTTATGTGACGAACTCACCAAACAAACGGGTTTTAATAAAACAAATGGTACGGTAGAGATTGTGTATAACATTGAAGTCACGAGTTATACACATGAACCCCAAACTGGTCCGGAATGGATATTTGACTATGATAAATTATTTGAGTCATTTAACATTCCTTTGGATGATAATGCAGGTACAATCGAAAAGGACATGGCGACGTTGCATCTGAATGACGATGGCCATACCTTTCCGAGGACTACGTTTGAATCCACATCTGAGCCTACTGCGACTGTAGATGGATCTCCAAAAGTTGCTGATCCAGAAGCACCTACCACTGAGAATCAGTCTCAGGCAACAAGTTCCAACTCTGAGGAAAATGTCCACGAGGAGGAAAGTGTAGAATCTGAGGTTGCTCCCCATTAGGTGAAATAGGATCTAACTTAGGAGATAATCTAAGAGTTGACGAGATGGAGACCTCTAGGATTAACAAGAACCATCCTATTGAAAGCATCATAGGAAATCCTAACGAGGGTGTGAGGACTAGGAGTAGTTTAAATAACAACACTGTGTTGTTGTCGATGATAAATGACTCCGAGGCATATCATACCTGTCTCTATTCGTGTTTCATATCGCAAGTAGAGCCTAAAATTGTGCAAATGGCACTTAAGGATAACTCTTGGGTTGAAGCGATGCAGGAAGAACTTTCGCAGTTTAGGAAACTAGAAGTGTGGGAGTTAGTTCCATTACCTCGAGGGGAAGTTGCCATAGGAACCAAATGGGTTTTTAAGTGCAAAAGAGACGATCGGGGTGTAATCACGCGCAATAAGGCTAGGTTAGTTGTGAAGGGTTTCAACCAAGAGGAGGGAATCGATTACAACGAGGTATTTGCACCTGTAGCAAGGCTGGAAGCCATTAGGTTGTTTCTAGCTTTTGCCTCCATCAAGGGATTTAAGGTATATCAATTAGATGTTAAGAGTGCTTTCCTATATGGGAAAGTGAAGGAGTTGGTGTATGTAGAACAACCGCCCGGATTTACAGATCCAAAATATCCAGATAGAGTATATCGTTTTGATAAGGCTCTATATGGATTGCATCAAGCACCTATGGCGTGGTATGAGACTCTATCCAACCATTTATTAGAGAACGGGTTTGAAAGGGGTAGGATAGATAGTACTCTGTTTGTTAAGAGGAAAGGAGAACATTTCATCTTGGTACAAGTGTACGTCGATGATATCATTTTTGGATCATCAGACGAACAAATGTGCAAAGATTTCGAGAAGGTGATGAAGTCGAAATTCGAGATGAGTGCTATGGGAGAGTTAAATTTCTTTTTGGGGTTACAAGTTGACCAGAAGAAGGAAGGGATGTTTATCCATCAGACGAAGTATGTCTATGACATATTGGAGCGTTTCGGGATGGAAGGAACAAAATTGACTGCTCATTTCAGCACGCCGATTCAAGTGAATCACAATCTCGGACCGGGTACTGAAAGTGATACCGATGTGGATCCGACGTTATATCGAGCCATGATTGGATCACTCATGTATTTAACTGCTTCAAGACCTGATATCATGTTTGCTGTGTGTATTTGTGGTAGGTTTCAAGCTAATCCGAAGGAGATGCACATGAAAGCTGTGAAGCGGATTCTACGATACCTCAAGTCGCAACCGAAGCTGGGACTTTGGTATCACGCGGAGGGAGATTTAGAGTTGGAAGCATTCACGGATTCTGACTACGGAGGATACAGCTTGACGCGCAAGTCAACAACTGGAGGTTGTCAGTTCCTAGGAGGGAGATTGGTATCCTGGCAATGCAAGAAACAAACGTCGGTAGCCGTGTCAACGTGCGAGGCCGAGTATGTTGCTGCTGGTAGTTGCTGCTCACAGGTTATGTGGATACAACAACAATTGCGGGATTACGATTTGGCTTACCCTCAAACTCCAATTAGGATAGACAATCAATCTACAATTGCCATAACTAACAATCCAGTTAAACACAACAAAACAAAGCACATAGACATTAGGCATCATTTTATTCGTGATTGTGCTGAAAAGAACTTAATCAAATTGGTAAAAGTGGCAACAGAAGATAATAATGCTGATTTATTTACCAAAGCATTTGATAAGTCTCGGTTTGAATATTTAATTCAACTAAATGGAATGTGCAACCCAGAGTAATTTGGCCTTAGTAGTAGTTTATTTCCTTTTATAGCTGTAGTATTTCTTTCTTTTTATAGTATGTCTGCAAATTTAGGATGGTTTCTATTTTTAGTAAGTTTCTATTTTTAGTAAGTTAGTAGGTTATCTTATTTTATTGCTATTTCTTATGCAAAACAAAAGAAAAAAGAGAGAAAATCATAAAAATACAAAAAAAAAAAAAGAATATCACAAAAAGGAGTTAAGTCTTAGAAGCATAGGTTCAAAGTGACGAAAATTAGCACAGTCGTTACAAACTCTAAGTGTTTAGGCTTTCACACATAATGCAACTAAAATTCTAAGTGTTATACTTTATTTTAGTTCGATGTGTTGGTAGGCATAATACATAGAGGGAGTCTCAAGGCAAATAAAATATTCAAGAAAAAAGTTAAACGTGTCGCTAACTTAGATGTACGACCAATCGGTCTTAATTTTTATGTACAAGACATACAAACTTTGAGTCTAAATGAGGTATGCAAACTTTCTGGGGATGTATAGCAACCTCAAATACATCTGAAAATGGAAAGAATAGAAAAATCATATAAAATTGAGAGTCGAAATCATGTAACTTTGTTGTACGTAAGTACAGACCTGTTGCCTCTGTTTAGATTCGGGTTAGCAAGATATGTCGCTTTGTTGTACGTCGGTACAGACCTTTCACCGCTGTCTTGCTAGCTTTAAGAATAAACCTTAAGTCAAACTAAGACACTTTCTTGTATGAAAATTCAGACCTGTGTCCGATGTTTGTCTTTTAAAGAAAGTTTGCAAATACCAACAAGTTAAATCTTTGTCTGTGTGCCTTGATCATAAAAGTATGTCTATGTCTGAGTCACGTAAGATAATTTCATGATAAATAAAAATGCCAAGGGATATTCCGAAATGTAGAATGTTTAAAGGGGTAAATACCAACAATCGACTAAAGGAGTATGTCACGCCAAACAATCAAAGGAATCAAAAATTCCTAAGTGTGAAAGTTTAAGTACCAAGAGTGAGTATCAGACACCGCTATCTGATTGAACCTTTCTTTGACTATACTCATCAAAAATATTTTGTTTAGTGTTTAGCTTAGGTTGTAAATTTTAATAAGTATAGCTTAAGTCTAAGTTAAATTTTTTGGTCAAAATTTTTATTTTATTTTACCTTAGTTTATTTTATTTTATTTTTATTTTATTTTTTACTTAGGTAAAAGGTCAAGAACCTCAAACCACCATTCCACCACCACCACCTCAAGATGAACCGTATATCCCATCGCCGATCATTCCAACTCCACTACAATCAATTCCATCAACCTCATCCACGTACGCCGACAATCAAAGGTTTTTGCGCTTAAAAGATAGAGTTGACTTCCAGGAAATCCAAATCTTTGGGCTAACAACAGCAATCGGTGAGCTTCAAAAGCATAACGCAAATATTGATAAAGAGAATGCCGATTTGAAGAAGATTGTGGAGCAAGTTCAGGAAGAGAATGTAGAGTTAAAGACGTTTGTCGCTGATCAGGCAGCTGAGATAAGGTCGATGCGCTCCCTAATTGAGCAGTTAATGAAAAATTTACAGGCTCAGGGGGAGACGTCGTGCCGTGATCAAGAAGTACAGAGGCCGAGGGATGATGATGAAGAAGATAACCAAGGCAATGATCCTAGCTCTCAAAGACAGGATGAGCCAGTAGATTTTTCTGCTGCTCAGGCTGCTCAATCTCAGGGGGAGCCAAGTCAAGCAGGAGGAGAAGTAGGAGAAGCGAGTTCATCTAAGCCTACGGATTTTGAGATTAGTGAGATGATTGATGCTCTCATGGATATTGTTGACGATCCGATGGATTTGGGTTTTGATTTTGAAGATGAAATGGAAGAACTGGAAGAGGGTGACTTTGTGCCTGAAGATATTGTTGACTGGAGATCAGATGATGAGGTATGTGCTGATGAGGACGATGAAGCTGATGAGATCGTCGTGCAGCAAAATGCTATCACTGATACATATGTGATAGAAGGAGATGATATTGTCAACATAGAAGTGGTGAATGCTGCGTTAAATGAGCCATCAGTAGAGGAACCTGCCAGAGAACTAACGAATGAAGAGCAAAGAAAGTTGTGGTTCAGAGCTGAACAGAAAGAGTTAGAGCTGAAAAAGAATATGAGGGTGCCAGGGACTGGAAAGCTATCAGGAAGCATATTAAGCTGGTTCGTTGATCGAGAACTGCATCTATTCATAATCAAGAGAAAAGACGGGCTCCAGTACCTGAGGCGAACTCTGAAAGCATTCAATTCACTGCCAAAGATTCAGATCAAGGCGTTAGCATGGAAAGATCTGATTAATATTGGCAATGATCCCTACGCAGATGTAATTGAAAGAATCATAAGGAAAGAGGGTAGATCAAGGAAGTTTGAACGCCTGAATCCAAGGATAGGAAGAAGAGTTGAGGATCCTTCTAGAATTGATCCTCTAACTGGGCGACCTTGGATGAAAATTCAATAAAAACCCGTAAGGTGTCTAAGAAAGGTGCCGCTCAAGCCTATGCCACAGAATGTCATGAAGAATCTGCATTGGTGGTATGTTGAGAGTGAGACTGGAAAAGCGGTGATGGAAGATTTTGAAGAAAAAGTGATTCTTAGAATCTATGATCCTCTTCACCTGGTAAACCTTTCTCGAGATGACCTTCAAATTTTGCATGCTTGTAAGATTTCTAGTGATACTCATATGGATAGTGAGGCTAGGAAATATGAGAATGTAGTTAAAGTATGTGTTGAAAAGGGCTTGTATGCTGGAAGTAGTTTGAATAAATAATAAACAAAGTTCTTGATCAAATGTGTGAATTATTAGAAGCTATCGTCAAGGGGGAGTCTGTTGGTACACCCTGTGTGACGATAGCAGTCTAAGTGATCCTACTTTAGCAAGTGTTTGTTATATATGTTTATGTATGGTTGATAGTTATTATTGTTTGTGTGTTTGAACTTGATGTAACGTATTACAAGAAGTTCAAACATAAAGATCAAAGATAAAATCAATCATAAGGTAAAAACATAAGTTTCAATACTAAGTTGAGTATGTGATATAGTAGATTCGAATTATATAAGGTTGGACATTCGAATCTGTGTCAGATTCGACTGTGGACTTAGATTCAAATGTAGGCAGATTCGAGAGAGTCAATGAGGACAAACTCGAATGGGCCTTGGTCCAGATTCGAGTTTGGCCCATGTCAGACTCGAATTAGCCTCTATAATTAGGAATAGACTCGAAATATTATCATCAGTGTTAGTGCAGTTTCGGAGAGAATCAGTTCGTAGGATCGCTCGTGTGTCGTTCGTTCAGCGTCTGATAGTCTCCGTGTTTCTGATTGAGAGTTGTTTCCGTCTACCCGTTAACGAGGATTCCGCACTCGTTGACGGTTCCGCGTCTAGATAGATCTCGTAGTGGTAGACCTTACAGGATTTGAGGACTACAAGTATCTAGATAGAGTCTACAAATTAGACAAAGCCCTCTATGGACTCCACCTAGCCCCTAGAGCATGGTATGACACTCTGTCATCATACCTTCTACAGAACGGATTCAAGAGAGGTACACTGGACAAAACTTTGTTCACAAAGTCCATCAAATCTGAGATTCTGCTTGTTCAGATATACGTTGATGATATTATCTTTGGGTCTACAAATGACAGTCTGTGCAAAGAGTTTGAGGCATTGATGCACAAACAGTTTCAAATGAGTTCAATGGGGGAACTCACCTTCTTTCTAGGATTGCAGGTCAAGCAGAAGCCTACAGGGCTTTTTATAAGTCAATCGAAGTATGTTAAAGACATACTGGAAAAAGTTCGGTTACAAGGATACCAAAGTTGCTAGTACTCCAATGGACACTCACAAGCAGCTTGATGCAGAAAAAGATGGAGTAGATGTGGACATTCACATATACAGATCCTTGATAGGTTCACTTATGTATCTCACATCTTCTAGACCTGATATAATGTTTGGTGTTTGTGTTTGTGCCAGGTTTCAATGTGCTCCAAAGGACTCACACCTGTTTGCTGTTAAGAGAATCTTTATATATTTCAAAGGCCAACCACATTTAGGCCTCTGGTATCCTAAAGACTCTCCTCTTGAACTAACAGCCTATTCTGATAGTGATTATGGAGGATGCAACATTGACAGAAAGTCCACAACTGGTGTATGTCAGTATCTAGGAGCAAGATTAGTCTCTTGGCAGTGCAAAAAGCAAACAACTGTCTTTACCTCATCCACAGAAGCAGAATATGTAGCAGCTGCAAGCTGCTGTTCCCAAGTGATGTGGATTCAGAATCAACTGAGAGACTATGGTATGAATTTCCTATCCACTCCTATTTACATTGACAATTCAAGTGCAATTAGCATTGTACAAAATCCAGTGAAATTTCCCAAAACTAAGCATATAGACAGTGTGTTTCTATTTACACCCAAAAAGTGCTAAATGCACCATGTTTTCACACCTAATTTATTTTTAGTTAATTACTTATTTAGTTTTCACATTTTTTTATTTAATAATTATTTTTTATTATGGATCATGTAGTGAGTGGGGACATACTATTGGAAGATTTGGTTTGTGTAATAAAAAATATTTATTTATTTAGTTTATACATTATTATTTAATAATTATCTTTTATTATCTTTAAATAATTAAATTCATAACATTAAATATTATTTATTTAATAATTAATTTATACAACTTTTTATAATAACCAACATCGTAGTATTATATATTTTTTTTATTTAATAATTACCTTTCATATTTTTTTATATCGAAACGTAGATAAAAATCAAACAACGATTCACGTGTTGAAACTAAAAATATATCCTCAATCTCGTTCGTTGTTGTATTAACGTTGGTATAAAAAATATAGAACTGTTGCTGTAAAAAATTCATAACCAACTGTATTTGTGTTTTACCGTTGTTTTGCGTCTTTCGCAATTTTTGGCATTCGTTATATATAGTTTTTAGAGTGGACACATTTGTAGGATCATTCTGCTTTAACGTATATAAGATATCTCGTGGTTTCACATTATTATAAGACAACCTTTTCACTTCTTGACTTTCAGTTTTAGATAATCTACTTGCATATGGATGACCTTCCATATATAAAGCAGACTTATGATTATGTGTTTCACATATCACTAGCAATATCCAACGATTATCCGACATCAAACATTTTCCTTCAATGCTAAAGGGACAATTTATTTTTTTGCTACCAGTGTTTCGAGTAGAAATTTTTTTACTTTTATAAATGCCACCACGATCACATTTGAATAAAACACTTGAATTACTTCGGGATCTATTGATGACAATGACGTAACCATTAGAACGCCCCACTTGTTGTACCCAATCAATCAGGTCTTGACGTGAATTAAAGACCTGAAAGTATTATTTGAAAAAATCAAAATATTAATAAATAATAACTACATTTTAAATGCATGATTAATATATATAAATTCGATATATTAGTCGAAAAAGTAGGTCTCAATTACTTAAATGTACAAGAAGTATATCATTAGTTGTCATCTATTAATAAGATAAACCTAATTGACTATATTACCCATTTTTACTTATAACCAAACTTGGATGGACTCCGGATTTCCAGTCTAACATAGTACTCCATTAATCCTGACCCTCTCTCTCTATATATAAATATATAGAGAGGGGGGTTCAATGGAAAACCATCATGTACCTGAAAACTTGTGAAAACCGCATTGCACCACCACAAATGCATCAAATTCCCCGCGTGATGCATCAAAATCCCGCGTAATGCATCAAATTTCCCGCATGATGCATCAAAATCTTACGTGATGCATCAACTTATTTACGATTATGCCACCGCTTTTTTCATGAAATGCACCAAATCGGACGGTATGCGTAGGTTTCCATAGTTTTCACGTGCATAGTGGTTTTCCATTGAACCCACCCGATATATATATATATATATATATATATATATATATATATATATATGAGAGAGAGAGAAAGTGTTGAATCAATATGTTTTCTGATTCAAAATAAGTATTGAATCACGAATTACATGATTGACGTGTTCTTTAAGGTTTTATATATATATATATATATATATATATATATATATATATATATATATATATATATATATATATATATAATGGTTTTACAGAATAAAAAAATAGAATTATTTATGAGTACTTTTACATTTAAGTAATTGGGACCTACTTTTACATTTATTTAAATGGGATTGAATTTGATATAAATTAATAATTAAAATTTAAAATACCTAAACGTAACAATAATTTAATAGAAAACAACCGATGATAAATTAATATTAAAAATTTTAATATATCTAAATAAATTAAAACGCCATACCATGTCTGTTTTAAAGCTTGAGGGGATACTTTGATTTTCTTGATGTGATTCTCGACTCATCTTCTTCTTCTTGAACAAATAACATTTTTTGTATGTTTGATAAGAATGATATTGTAGTATAAATGAATAATCTAGTTTATCATCCTATTTATAATGAAAATTATTTTATCCAAATTTGTTTTTCAATTTACCTTATCCAACATGTTTTCAAATCTCTATCGAATTTATGAAAAAGTTTGTCAGGAAAAGATTTGATTTTATCATGATTCAATACGAATTAAAATTTTTAGTAATTATCCATTTTATCAAAAAGTTTGTTTAGATGAATATTCAACAATTCATAATAATACAAATTAAATATTTTAGTAATTATCCTTTTAAAAATATGTTTATTAAATAAGTAATTAATTCCAAGCAAAATTTGAAAAAGGAGAAAAGTTGGCTGTGGACAAATACGTGGCATTGACCAATAAAGTGGTGGGGTCCGCATGCAGTTTCTATTTGCACCATGCGGTGCAAATAGCAGTACCCATATAGACATCAGATTTCATTTTATAAGGGAGTGTAATGAGAAGAAATTAATCCAAGTTACCAAAATTCATACTGATGATCAGTTAGCTGATCTATTTACAAAACCATTTGATCTAGGAAGATTCACCTTCCTAGTATCAAATATTGGCATGGTTAATTTGGATTAATTAGTTCTTCATCATTCTTTCTTATTTTATGAAAAATATATCTATTTCATATGCTTGTTTAAGGGGGAGACACTGTTTCATTTAAATATGCTTACTTTTCAACTAACAGCTTGAGTCTTTTCTCAAGCTGCTAGTTCATTTTCTCGGACTGCTAGCTGCTAATTCATTTTCGCGAATTTGGCCATCAAAATTGGTTCACACAAAGAACACAAATTTGGGAGAGAAAACTGACGTTTCATAAAAATTGTAAAAAATGACCTTCCAAGTTCACACATTACAATACTAAAAAGAAGCATAAAAACATAAACGGGCCAAAATGATAATGGGCCAAACACACGGGCCAAAAAACTAAAGTCCAAACTGAAAGAAAAATAGAAAAATGCAAATTTAGTAGTCTTCGGGGCCTTTTTGGGCAAAAATCAGGGCCCAAACCGCCTACGGCCATTTGCCAGCACGTCGGGCCTGTCCATACGTACGTTTTGATATATTATAAGCCCAAATCGGATACCCGAGGCCCAAGTCATGGCCATTTTAGTGAGCTAATGTGGTCATGGGCCTCCAAGTATTCTAAGGCCCGGTCTTCTGCATCATTCCCCCCTGGGTAGACAAAATTCGTCCTCGAATCTGCAACAGCTTCATCTTCAGAAGAGTCTCCAGGAAAAGGCACCAAATGCTTAACATTGAACACGTCTGAACAGCGAATGTGACTTGGCAGCTTCAATCGATAAGCATTAGGGTTGATCTTCTCCAAAATCTCCACTGGTCCAATCTTCTTTGCTGACAGTTTGTTGTATTCACCCACCGGGAAACGGTCCTTAGTCAAAACTGCCCAAACAAAGTCACCGACCTCAAAATCGACATGCCTACGCCTTTGATCCGACTCTTGTTTGTACTTGGCGTTAGCCCGAACCAAGTTATCATGCACAGCTTTATGAACCTCATGTAACCCAACAACGAAATCCTGCACTTTCTTTGGAACAGAACCTGAAACAAGGAGAGTCAGTAAATGTAACATCCGGCACTAAATTAGGTTAGCAATAATGCCCTAATCTGTATTTAATAGCCAATTATAGGCTAATCAGTGGTCATTAGAAATTAATCAAGTGATTAACAAGGTTTATTAGAAAATTCAACTCAATTTGAATCAAATTCATCGGTGCGATGAATCGGGAAATCAATTAATCCGATCGATTTACGATATGAGGGATTAATTCAACTAAGTACACAACTAAATTATGATTAGTGACACTAATCATACACTAATACAATTACTTAACATTAATTATGCAAGACTAAAACAATTCATTAAAACAATTCATCCATAAGTATTTATAAAATTTCAAAAAAAGGGAAAATACAAGAATACATTTCTAAATACATTTATACAAAAAAAAATATAAATACATGTATAAAACATGTATATGGCCGGCCTTAAGGCTATAGGCATGTGGTGTATTAGAGTTTGACTTTTATTTTTATAATATTACTTTAAACACCATCATTTTGTTAAAAAGTGCACTCAACTTTTGTCTCCCATGCCTTTCATCATTTGAAAGACCAAAAATTTCTCTATAAATAGGAAGGCATTTCATTCATTTCAAACACACCAAAAACCTCTCTTTTCTTCTCCTTAAATCCGGCCAACCTACACACACAACACAAAATTCTTCATTCAAGTGTTCTTGGTGTTCTTCAAGTGTTTTTAGTGCAAACTTTGCAAAGACTTCAACTACTACTCAAAATCATCTTCCAAATTCATCAAAGTAAGTAAATACTAACTTATTTCATCATACATTTATGTTTATATAAGTCTTGCATAATATATATAATCACCAACAACAACAAGCTACATAAAAACTCAAGTTTATAAGTTTCTAGTTTTTATTTTTAGGTTGTTTCTTTAAATGTGCATATGAATATATGAACACATTATAAACATGTTAATATTATGAAAACATGTGTTATATATGTGTTATATAACTTTTATAACTTTTATACAAGTAGTCTTTGAATAAACAACAAGAATCATAAGTTGTTTGTACGTTTATAAACTACGGATTTTCGGCAGAAAATTTATATCGACTTTGAAAAATCATAACTAATTCATAACTCAACGAAATGAGTTGATTCTTGTCTCAAAAGTTAGATCTATGTCTTAACTATAGATCTGTAATTTTTCATAATTTATTTTGAAGTTTAAGACCTCCAGAAATTATTTGGGAAACCGAAAGTTTGACAGCTCAAAAATGGCCAACATAGCGTTTTTAACGAGCTTTTTCACCAACCTAAACAACTCGAAAAATGGCCGTTCTTGATTCTAAAAATCCTTTGTATATAGTAGTTTAATTTCCTAGAAAACCAAAGTCTAAAACATTTTGGAGCTTGGTCAAAAACAGCCTCAAAGTAGGCCGAAAAACCTCCGAAAAAGCTGGAAAATTATATATATATATATATATATATATAAACTTGACGTTTTAAGCCAATCTTATTTATAAACTTGTAATGTTGGGTGATTTAAGACATAAAAATCTATAAATATACCTATTATCATATATTAGTGATATTAAGTCCTTATTATCATTTAGGACTCGGTTAAACACCTCCGGTTTCATCACCCATCAAACAACGCACATTGCATTTTTGCGCATATTTTGCCATCGCAATTCCGGTAAGTCTTCATAGCCCCTATTTTTCACTATCTATTGGGGTGGAAATACATGCACTGTTTTCATATGGACATCTAACCTGTATATTTCTTATATGTATTACATATGGTTCCATTAGCCCTTATATCATGAACCGTTAATTGCATTTATTTGTAAGCGCAAATATATTGTGGATATATCTGTCGGGAGTCATGTCCCCCATTCGGGTTAGCTCGGTTCGGCTAACAGCGAGTGCATATATATTCAACACACGGTATTACGTATGGGAATACTGCACAGGGCAAACTCATTCTAATTAATCTTCGGTTGCATGATGGTTTATGTAATACATACACGGAATTTATGATTTTATAAATTCAACTCATCTGATAATGTCCATATAACTGGTCTTTCGCGTAAGCCTATGAGCTCACCAACAATTTTTATTGACGTATTTTAGCATGTATTTTCAGGTAATTAAGGCACGTATGCCTCAGACGTATTTTACTTTCAAGCTTCCGCATCCATGGAGTCGCATGCATATTCAAATTAACGGAGATTTAGCTGCATTATTTTGGATAATTTAATTATGTAATTAAATCTCTGTATTTTGCGAACTCCTTTACTCATATCAGTCTATGTAAAACATTGCTATATTTTCAAGTTTCAATGATGTATTTTAAAAACGTCCATATAGTGGTCGTTCATTATGATTATGGTTACGCTTCCGCACTCGTCACGCCTCGCTGCCAACCGGGGGAGCAGGGTGTGACAGTAAATCCAATGGGCCTCGAGGCTGGGCCGAATACACCACTGCAAATGGGCTAAAACCAGTGCTTCTGTTAACAGCATGATTATGAGCAAATTCAGCCTGACAAAGCTTTTGATCCCATGCCTTTACATGATCACCCACCAAACATCTCAAAAGGTTTCCAAGGGACCGATTCACCACTTCAGTTTGCCCATCTGTTTGAGGATGATAGGCACTGCTGAAGTTGAGCTGCATGTTGACCATTTTCCACAAACTGCGCCAAAAGTGACTCAAAAACCGAGTGTCCCGATCTGAAACAATAGAGGATGGCAATCCATGCAGACGATATACCTCTCGAAAGAACAACAAAGCCACATTAACTGCATCTGTCGTCTTCTTGCATGGTATAAAGTGAACCATCTTAGAAAAACGATCGACAACAACAAAGATAGAATCATTACCACGCTGAGTACGAGGCAACCCCAGCACAAAGTCCATGCTGATGTCCACCCAAGGTTGTGAAGGGACAGGCAACGGCATATAGAGTCCAGCATTGGTGGCTGTTCCCTTGGAAGTCTGACAGATCCTACACCTTTTAACAAACCGGTCGACCTCTTTCCGAATAGTAGGCCAGAAATAAGAAGACTGCACCAACTGCGAAGTACGATCCTGGCCCACATGCCCTTCACCATGTAACTCCCTGATAATGTGTAAACGAAGACTGGAATCAGGAATACACAATTGGTTCCCCTTGAAAAGAGAACCATCATGCACAATAAAATCTGATATTTTTCCAGAGCTGTTATCCTGCAAAATAACAGAGAAGTGTGGATCAACTGTTAGCTGCTCCATGATGGAGTCAATCCCTGGTACACCAACCCGCATAGACACTAGCAGATTGCTCTTCCTACTCAATGCATCTGCCACCCGATTCGACACCCCAGATTTATGCTTCACCACAAAACTAAACTTCTCCAAAAATGCCATCCACCTAGCATGCTTGTGTGAAACCTTATCTTGGCTACGAATATGCCTCAAAGAGTCATGATCTGTGAACAACACAAACTCCTTGTGAAACAGGTAGTGTCGCCAATGTTTAACAGCTTGAACCACAGCATAGAATTCTACATCATAAGTACTATAACGCAGCTTTGCTCCTGTCAACTTCTCACTGAAATAAGCTATGGTCTCCCCCTTGGCTCAAAACACCCCCAATGCCCACATGGGAAGCATCTGTGTGTAACTCAAACACCCGTGAGAAGTCAAGTAACACTAGCAATGGGGCTGATGTAAGTCGCTCCTTGATCAACTGAAAAGCAGAGTCGGCCCCCTCAGTCCAAGTAAAGGACTTCCCTTTCATAAAATCAGTCAATGGTGCCATGATGGAACTGAAGTGTGGTATGAACCTCCTGTAAAAAGATGCAAGACCATGAAAGCTTCTCACCTCAGTTATTGACCTGGGAGTTGGCCAATGCCTCACAGCATCAACCTTGGACTCATCCACCTGTATACCCTCCCCAGAAACAACATACCCCAGAAACAGCACCTTAGGTACCATAAACACACACTTCTTCTCAGCTGCATACAAACTATCCCTACGAAGTAAGGTCAAAACCTGCCGCACATGACCCACATGCTCATCAAAGCTAGCACTGTAGATAAGGATATCATCAAAATAAACAACCACAAATCTACCAATACAAGGTCTAAACAACTGGTTCATCACTCGCATAAATGTACTAGGAGCATTCGACAAACCAAAAGGCATAACCAGCCATTCATACAACCCTTCACGAGTCTTAAATGCTGTTTTCCACTCATCACAAGGCCTAAGCCTTATCTGATAGTGCCCACTATTTAAATCCAGTTTAGTGTACACAGAAGCACCACTAAGTTGATCAAGTAAATCATCAAGTCTAGGAATAGGAAAACGATACCTCACTGTGATCTTGTTGATGGCACGACTATCAACACACATACGCCATGTCCCATCTTTCTTGGGAGTTAACAAAGCAGGGACAGCACAAGGACTCATACTCTCCCTGACATGTCCTTTGGAAACCAACTCCTCAACCTGTCGGCGCAACTCCCCATGTTCGGTAGGACTCATCCTGTAGTGAGGTCTATTGGGCAACTGGGCACCTGGTTCCAAATCAATGTGATGTTTGATGTCACGCAGAGGTGGCAAACCATCAGGGAGCTCTGCTGGAAACACATCATGAAACTCATCAAGTAAAGGGACCATAGCATCGGGAACTGCAACCTCCCCAACTATCTCTTTCCCTATCAACACAAACACATTAGCTGTCTCACTCAATTCATCCTTAAATTGAGCAAGGGTCAAAAGGGTTCCCGAGGGCTTCATGACCAACTCCTTCGGTTTATTAGGAACCAAAGTTATCTTCACCCCGCCAAACAGGAAACTATAAGTATTGGTCCGCCCCTTATGTTCAATCTCACGGTCATACTCCCATGGCCTACCCAACAGTAAGTGGCAAGCATCCATAACAACAACATCACACCGTACATTGTCCTTATAAGTTTTACCAACAGAAAATGAAACAAGAGCTCGTTTAGACACTGTTACCTCACCACCTTTCTTCAACCACTGAAGCTTGTAGGGCTTGGGGTGACTTTCATTTTTCAAGGACAACTTTTGAACTGCTTCCTCAGACACCAGATTATCACAACTCCCTGAATCAATGCCAAAAGTGCAAACCCTACCCAAGATGGTACACGTGGACTGGAAAATGTTGTGCTTCAGCCAATCCTCATCAGTAGCTTTTGGAGTGAAGCAAGAACGCCTCACCACCAGATTCACACCCACATCTCCAGACACATATTCTTCCTCCTGCTCAACTTCCTCATCATACATTGGACCTCCATCATAACCATCATTCTCTTCCTGCCCCCAATCCTCCTCGGCGAACATGGTTCTTTTGCCAGCCCTTTTACACTCGGACTGTCGATGGCCAAGTTCACCACATGTAAAACACTTAAGTCCCCCCGCTACCGATACCCCGTGAAGTCAAACCAGCACTAACACCCCCTGGTCTCGGTTGATTAGGCACCGAGCGTGGTGTTACAACTCCCGATCCAGAATTTCCCCCACCAAAACCAGTGGAAGTCGAACCAACTCCCCGACGGTTCTGCTTCTCCGAAGTCAGCGCCCTTTGGTATGCATCAGAAACGGATACCTGATCAAACAGATTCACCGAGTCCATAATCTGAACCCTTAATCCGCCAGTGTAGCGGGCAACAAGTTGTTCTTCCGTCTCTTGAATATCATTCCGAGAGATCAACTGGTAGAACTCAGTCGTGTAGTCATCCACCGATCGTGCCCCTTGTCGGAAATTCTGGAGCCTTTGGTACATCAACCGCTGAAAATTATGGGGTAGAAAGTTGGACCGTAGTGACTTTTTCATCTTCCTCCATGTCTCGATCCTCGGTTTCCCAAGCCTGGTTTGAGTTAACTTCAATTGTTGCCACCACGCAGAAGCCCTACCACGAAGTCTTGTGGCGATCAAAGAAACCCTTTTGTTTTCTGGCACCCCTTTATATTCAAAAACGTCTTCCACGGTAGCGAACCAGTCAATAAAACCCTCTGGATTCAGAATAACCCCATCAAACTCTAGGATATCAATCTTCATTCCGGCCTCCCAACGCCTGTTATCATCCCTACGATGATTGTTCCTCGGCCGCCACTCCGATTCATCATCGGAAGACGAACGGTCACCTGCAAACGGAATATCTCCTTCATCATCGTGACCACGATTCATCATTTCCGTCATCCGATCGGTCAGTTGATCGACCATCTCATCCAATCGCTGGTCCATCCGTGCCATAAGTCGCTCTTCCATCTCCACTACGTGCACTGGTCTCTGTCTTCGTGGAGGCATTTCGAACAGGATGTTCGGCTTTGATACCAACTGATGCAGCATAGCAAATAGAAAACCAAAGATAATCTGTTGATTCCATGAATACCCGGAAGATCTTAACCAATCTCACATTGATTCACAGGAATACCGCGAATTTGGCCTTCAAAATTGGTTCACACAAAGAACACAAATTTGGGAGAGAAAACTGAAGTTTCATAAAAATTGAAAAAAATGACCATCCAAGTTCACCCATTACAATACTAAAAAGAAGCAGAAAAACATAAATGGGCCAAAATGATAATGGGCCAAACACACGGGCCAAAAAACTAAAGTCCGAACTGAAAGAAAAATAGAAAAGTGCAAATTAAGTAGTCTTCGAGGCCTTTTTGGGCAAAACGCAGGGCCCAAATCGCCTACGGCCATTTTCTAGCACGTCGGGCCTGTCCATACGGTCGTTTTGATATATTATAAGCCCAAATCGGATATCCGAGGCCCAAGTTATAGCCATTTTAGTCAGCCAATGTGGTCATGGGCTTCCAAGTATTCTAAGGCACGGTCTTCTGCATCAAGAGGAGAGGGTCCTGAGCAGGCTCAGACTAACATCACTGCTTCACCCACAGGACCCCAACCCACTCCTCATGATACAAATAATCCATCTGATCCTTCTGTAAATCCCTCATCCCCACTTATACTATATAAAAGAAAAAGGGTTTCAGGAGCTCCTTCCTCCTCAGCCCAAATACAAGAGCCAAATGTCCCTGTGCAGGAGGACACTCCTGCACAGAATATCCAAAGGGCACCCACTGAGGACTCTCCCATCCTTAATTTGGAGGTGGACATGCCAACAGAGGATGTCCATATGGGTTCTGTGGCTGACACTACTGTTGTTTCTGCCCAAGAGGCACAGGACAGTGTCAATATCATTAAGACCACACCCATGGCAACAGAGGATGTGCAAGCACGTTCTGGAAGTCCCCAGAACCAAGAACAGAGGGGCCCAGAGGTTTCTACTTCTGGAATTCCTGCCAGTGATAGATCACAAATACCACACACTTTTGCTGATCTTGAGGCTAGTCTGCAACTTATGTTATTAACGGATCCTCAGCTGAAACCTGTTGTGGCAGTATTGGAATATTATCAGTCCATTATTGCTACACAGGGGGCACAAATCAGAGCACTTCAACATACAGTATCAGCTCAGAATCAAAGAATGGATTACTTTCATAAAGGGTTCACCCTCTATGGAAATAAAATCATTCAACTTGAGAAGATGATTCGAACCCTAATGGCAAAGGTTGTAGGTCCTCCTGACCAAACCAATGCATCCCAAAATGGGGAGAATCAGGAGATCCCTAGTTTAGTCCAAGCAGCTCCAACTCCCACTCCAACAGTCCAAGATTCTAGGCTAACAGTCCCAATAGCTTCTCAAGCTGTTAACCTAGAAACTCAAGCTGCTCCCATAAGAACAACAGGAGTTGTCATTCGAGAAGGCAGTCAAGCTCCTATCAGTACAGTCCAAGCTATAACTTCTGCAACTAAGGATAAGGGCAAGGGCATCCTCATAGAATCTTCAAAGCACAAATTTTCATCCACAGATGCCCAGGTTGCCCATGATGCTGAATTTGCCAGACAGTTAGCAGAGGAACAAGATGAACTTCTGGACTAGCAAACCCATGCTCCAATGAAAGATGATGAAACCTTAGGTGATTACCTAAGAGGGTTTGTGGTTAAACAAAATGAGAAGAAATGGAAATTGCCAACTGGGCATTCAAAGGCAGAGGACAGAAGGTTTTTAATCAATTTTGCCTATTCAGCTGGAATTCCAAAGAAGATGGCTTAGTCTATGACTACAGAGAGGCTGCAAGAAATCCATGATAAGGAGATGGAAAAATGAAAGATTGCCAAAGTCTCTCATCAAGTCCCAAGCCAACAAGAACCAAGTCAAGCTGGTGTTAGTGATTCTTCTCCATCTGTTCAAGCTGTTGCTACTAATCCTCAATCAGAAGCAATCACTCAAGCAAAGCTTGATCAGGTGAAAAGGGTGCTGTTTGAACATCAACTTCAGAAGGTGATGGAGATTGAAAAGACCCTCGACCAGCATGACTTCTCAAAACCTCCTATTACATACTGGTATGGTAAGTCAATGGATGACATTGACTTAAAATATCATTTTGTAGTCAGAAGAGAAGCTGGTCCTGAGGAAGAATATAAGACTATGATGCACATAGTTCAAGGGATGACCAGGGATGAGCTTACCAGAATGCATCATGTTGGATCTGTGAATCAAGTCAGGTCTTCACTTCCACAGGTCAAGCAGGCTTTAAACGGTTTAAAAAGCATTTTTGATCCAGAGTCAATCAGAAAAGATATAGAAGATGCCAAAGAGATGAAGATTGCACAGGTTGATCTGTATGTAAAATCAAAGACATACAGACTCAAATTTGCAAATGGATCCAGCATGTTCTTCAATTTTTAATTCTTTAATCTTCCAAGGGCATGGCTGATACAAATGAGCTCGGTGAAGATATACTGTGATAGAGAAGAGTTGAAAAGAGAATTTTTGAAGGCAGTTAATCAGAAACTTTCACAATTGTAAGTTTTTGGATGCCTTAGTTGGTAGATAACAGTTTTACTTTGTTTTATTTCCTTATTTGTATAAAAACTTAAAGTCTTGTGTAAAGAATTTAATTTAGGGGAGATTGTTGGGAAATTTTCTAAGTATGTCAAGCTGTTAGTTAGATTTCTCAAACTGTTAGTAGATTTTCTGTGTAAGTACAAAGTTCAAGCTGTTAGTTGAAGAAGTTAGAGCTGTTAGTTCAAAAGTTCAAGCTGCCAGTATTAAAACTCAAGCTGCTCAACAGATAGACTTCAAGCTGCTCAACAGCTCAATAAACAGAAAGTGCTAATATTTAGGAAAAGATATCTTCGAAGATTCAAGCATATCTACTATCAGAGAAATCAGAGTTTATCAAGGAAACAAATCAGAAAGCAATATATATACATAGAATAGGTTTTTCTATTGTAAGTCTGCACATACAAGTTTATTCAGTTGTAATTGTCTTTCTGATTAAGTTTTCATAAGCCTCTAAGGTTGAAAAACCCTAAGAACAATCTGTGTTCTTCGTCTAATCAAACAGATTAGAGGTGATTGTAATCATTGAGTTTGGCAATACAAATAACTTTTGATTATTGATTGTGTTTATGTGATTATTTGTTTTGAAAGTTTTTCTTAAAACAATTAAGTGTTATTCCGCAAACTTCTTAATTGGACTTTGATTCAATACAAGGTTATTGGTTTATACTCTGATTAATTCAAGCCAGTTAATCTTAGGTAGTTATTTTGATCTTGACACAATCATTAAAAGAGAATTTTTTGTTTAATGTTGTGATTCACCTAGATCTGTTATTATCACTTGGTACCCGAGCTTAGGGGGTGAATCAATCTCAAATATTATAGTGATTTATTTTGTTTTTTTACGTTTTTATTGAGTTTTTTCACGAAAGTTCAAAACTTTGAAAATCTACATGGGTTTTATGGTGGTTGGATTAATCTGAATTTTGGATCGAGTGTGGAATTTTAAAGGACGAATCAATTGATATAAGTCTCAAATCACATCTCCAAACACACAGAATTTAATTTTGATTTTTCTAATTTTTTAAAAAGTGTGTGTTCTTGAGGTTTTTGGTCGAATTTTGGTTATCAATCAGGAATTAGCCAAAGTGACTTCATAAAAATTGTTTCGGCTGTCAAAATGAGCATTCGTTGTGATTTGTAGATCAATTCGTGCAAATTTTGAAAACATTAGTGGATTTGGACTTGAACCTGTAAAAAACGGTTGAATCTCGGAATTAACTGCATTTTTAGTGTTGTGTGAGTTTTATCATGCTTTGACCGAGTTTATCAAACTTTGACCGAGTTTTATCACTTATTCTTTGTGTTTGATCAACCTTTCTTCCGATATTTATGAAGTTGTCTTCGAATTTGAACACATTTCACCCGAGTTTAATCATTCTTCCACCGAGTTTGATCATTCTTTCACCGAGTTTTATACAAGTTTTTACAAGTTTCAACCGAGTTTAATATAGATTCATCCGAGTTTCATCACATTTCATTCGAGTTTAGTCATACATAATTCGGGTTTCACCAAGTGTTCATCGAGTTTCAATTAGTGTACATCGAGATTTGCTCTATTTCCTGTGAGCTTGATTATACACACTGAGACATTCAAGGCTTTAACATTCCACATTTACTGTATGACATTTTCTGCTTCAATTGGCCGTAACTTTTGACTGAAACATCATTACAAGGCCTATCATATGCCAAAACTAAGCTTGAACCGAGATCTACGATTTCTAGAATTGGCAAAGCGGGTTCGGGCATTTTTCAAGGCCTAATTCGACTCTAGAAAAAGTTACAAGAATTTTTCTGTCGATAAGCTGAAAAATCAACATCCAAAAGTAACTTCGGAGATGATTTTCACCAAGTCATCAACCACATATACATCTATCAGAGCTTCAACATTAGATTTATATCCTCGACAACCTTCATCATGTTTATATTTTCTTAGTGTAATTGATTTCCCTTCAATTTCCACAAATCTAATCTTATGAAGTCTAACACTGATTTTTGTGACATAAATATTGAAGAGATGAAGCTGGAATTACATAACCTTCAAAAGGCTATTAAAAGGAAGTTTGGAAGACATTTATCATCGAAGAAGCACAAACCTGAAGAACATTACAAGAAAAATATTGCTTAGTGCTTTATGGCTACAACTGAAGAGCCTGTTGATGTAACTGTACAGTTGAAGAACGTGACAAAGCTGGCTGAACAAGCAGATATTAATCTACAAGACGAGAAGAAGAAGGTAGTTTCTCTGGAACAAAAAGTGGCAAATGAACATGATCAGGTGTTGCATCTCACAACTGAGATTCTAAGCTGATTGAGAAACTTAAACTGTTGGAAAATCAAATGTCTGATTATGATTCAATTTCAAAGTTAACATCTGAAAAGTCTAAGCTGATTGTAAAACTTAATGAACCTGAATAGATTCGTATGAATAATAGAGATATTCTTGTTAAGTTAAATACAGATAAAGAATTTGCTTTAAAAGATGTCACAAGATTCAAAGAATAAGTTTTAAATTTTGAAGAAAAACAGAAAGTATTGATTTTTGAGAATCATGTTCTTAAAGTGAGAATATCTGAATTATCAAACGAACTTGAATATTCTAAACGATAGAATTTTCAAAATGCAAATCAACTAAATATCTTTTGCCTGAACGATTAGGTTTGTACAAGAAAGTTAATGATCTTAAAGAGACACTTTTGAAGACAAATCATCCTGATCAACATTATGTTTCAAACAAATCTAAAAAACTTTTTGCTCATGAAAAGGAGTTCTCTTTAACTAAAGAATTATTTGCGAAGGAACGAAATGAGTTCTTCCTTAAAGAATAGTAGTTGTAGTAAAAGATCAGATTGTTGGTTCTTCAAGGTTTGGGGCTCCTGCAGTTACTATTGACATTTTGAAGGTAGGAATGTGGAGTTTAAGCTTTAGGTTGGGTGAGGGGCTGGGGGGCTTTTCTTTGGATGTGGTTTTAGTTTCAGGTTCAGGGGTTGGAGAGTTTAGGAAATTAGAAGAGGAAGATGATTTTTATTATTCAGGATTTGGCACAGTGTCAGTCTCTAATTCATGTAAGTAGGACGACATCAAATTTAACCACTGGTGGCTCGTTTACTCACCAGTGCCCTACTCAAATCCTCTTATGTTTGACATCCTTGAGGTGATGTCTTCACCGTAATGTGTTAATCATCATGTCTCCCTTTAAGTTATTTAGCATGAGGGTTCCAAAACTTTGTTAACTCAGCAACTGCCTCTTCAACCTGATCTGTTAGGCACAAAAAGGCCTCAGTCAAACCTGTTCTACATCTGAGGGGGAGATTTATAATCAAACTTGTTGATGCATTTGAAGGTTGAATTTAAGGCCTGTTATATGTCTTATTGAAACCTGAAAATGATTTGCAATATCAGTCTAAAGCTGTTCTATATGTTGCATGTGTTGCAACTAAGACAGTTTGTCCAAGCTGCTCTGTCTGCTGAACAGGCTGGACATAAACTGTCTACGCTGCTCTACACTGTTGAGCAGCTTGGGCAATTTTAAAGTGTTCTGTTCTTTGTGAACAGAACCTGTTCTTTGTGAACAGGCTAAACATTTTATGGAATATGTTTCCAAGTCATCATGTATTGTTTTTGATTACAAGATCAGTTTACAAAGTCGAAGACAAAGTGGAAAACAGAACTGCTCAGCCTGCCCAAGCTGTTCTGTAACATGAAAACAAAAGGTTATTTGAAAAAGGGTGACAGACCTTTTTCTTATATCAAAATAGGCCTTTACAAGGAAGAAAGACGCAAAGTTGACATTCCTAAATTAGTTAAAGGCAATGCAACAATGCCAGTAGACAAAGTAAAAAGACAAAAGTCTGGCACATGTGAAGACAAGTCTGCTTTTCAGAAAAGTGCAGAAAAGGTTATGTTGTCTTTTCACCAAGACTTCTTCTTTTTCATTCCGTCCAATGAAGATGTTTCTCTTAGATCCTCTGAATGAGTATAAAAGGAAGCTTCTAAGGACAGAGAAAGGTGTGAAGAAAGCTAAGTGCTGAAACCAAGAGTGAACGTGCAAGTGTGCTTTTCATGCATGCAAGTCTGTTGTGTAATTCAGTATCTGT